>CM049574.1:28724293-29066793 GCA_027123335.1 Amphiprion clarkii | reverse complement strand
AATGCTCACAATGTTTTTCCGTGTACATTAAAAGTAAATCTTGTAGTGTATATATTGTTAGATTAATATTTCTGTGCACTTTTACATTCAAACTCTGTAATTCTGGATACAAATCGATCATGAGAAAATGGACACATTAACATACTGTATCTCTTTTCTAATTTGCATCATGATGCTGGTACCACCATGCTTCACACATCATGATGCCGCCACCACCATGCTTCACATCATTCGGCTGCCACCACCACCACATGCTTCACATCATGATTTGGCTACCACCATGCTTCACATCATGATGCTGCCACCACCATGCTTCACTTCATCCAACATAATGCATAGAGTATTTTTTTAAAGAATACAAAGATGCATTGTTGAATCTTTCAGGCATGTTGCCCCTTCTCTACCTAGACTGACCTTGCAGTGGCAGTGCAGAGATTTTTGGGTGCTACATTGGCTTAATTTTAATGTGTAATTAATGCAAAACATGATACTTTTGCAGTTTATTTGGATATATTTCACTTTCATTTAACAGTTTTAATTTGGCAGCAATTTTTGATCATTTTTACTGTGTATTTGTGACACATTCAGCAGAATTTGAAAGGCGCATTATAATGTACAATGTGTGAAAGCATTCAGAGCTTGTAAAATATAAACCGCTCTCAATACCTTGCGGTCATCTCACCAGTATCTTCTCCATCTGTCATTCACTCACAGTTTATTCATTTGTCCAGCCTGCTTTTCGTCAGCCCATTTCCCTTCACCAACTCCCCTCTCCAAAATGCCATGGGGCAGCTCATATCTGCCAGTTTTGGCTGGCAAAACACACTCTGTCACACCACAGAATCACCCTGAAGACACAGACGGAGTCAAACACCCAGCTTGGCTTACAATTGCCCCAAGGACATTCAAATTATCACATCTGTCTATCCTTGTTTAGCTTCCTCTGATCCAGCTTTCCCCTCTCACATTAAAAATATACTTCTATGTAAGTGACAAGGAACCAATTAAACTGAGAAAAGCTCAAACGCGCGCGCACGCACGCACACACACACACACACACGTGCACACTCACACACTAACAAAACAACATTTCTCTTGCTTTGTCTGTTGCAGCCACCCAACCATAAAGACCCTCTCATTAATATTAAAGTAAATAAATATACATTAATACTCATGAATTATGCGTATGGTGAGACCTAACCAGAGACAAATACAAATACACCTGCCCATGCTCAGTTCCTTATGCATGCGTTTAAGTTGACAGAATGTGAAGAAATAAATTGGAAGACAAACAGAAAAACAAATGCTCGCACACATAGTATCAAGAATACAAATTGCATACTATAGAAAAACCCAACAAACACACACTTATTCTAATTATGGGAAGTAAAGCAGAGCAGACGTGATCTCAGACTGACTCCACGAGAGGCTTTTTATTGTCGCCCAGACGTTGTGAAGGCGTCCACTCCGCTAACCGAGGCACTTAAGCTGATCGGCAGTGACAGGAGACATAAACACAACCAAAGTGGGACCGACAAAGTGGGCTCTGCCTTCAGACACACAAGGACACAAAGGTCAAGCGATTACTACCAACAGCGGGTGTCCGATAGTGAGACAACACACAAAACTCCACGCAGACACGAGTTACGCAGTTGCACACGCACAGATAGCTTTTAATGAGCCCACCAGTAAGGAAACAAATGCCCACGCAGGCAAGATGAATAATGTGTACATGCAATCAAACAAAGACATGCACAGACAAACACAACTCGGCATATCCTGCACACACCCCACTGCTGGAAAGCAACATTTCACAGGATTTAAACCATTCTTTCTGCGGCTCTCAGTCACTATTCAAATGACAATTTTCCACACAAAACATTTATTTTTGTCCAACCAGGGCTGCAACTAACAATAACAGTTTTTTTTTTTCAAAGAGCGGACAAATTGTCTAGTGTACACACTGCCAAAATTCATAGCTTAAGGTGACTTTTATCACATTGCGGGTTAAGTTTAAACCCTCAAAATTAGATTTACAATGATATTAGAGAAAAGCAGCAAATCTTCATTTCTGAATCAGTGAATATGCAGTATTTGTGTGTGATAAATAACTAAAGGTTCAAACAGACTAACACACACTGTCTTACTTGCAAAGACACATTTTTTGGTGCAATGTTTTGGTCACTATCAGGCAAATTTGCAAGCTTTTCTCTATCTCATATCATTTTAAATTATGTTTTTCGGGTTTTTGACACAACCGGCAATGTGAAGATGTCAGCTTAAGGCCTGAATTAAGCCCTGATAAAGATCTAACCTCAAACAGTTGCACTATAAATGTATCTTTGCAGGTGTGCAGGAGTCTGTTTGAACCTTTACATATGCTGATAAATAAGTGAAATCACGTTACAACCACCTACAAGAATATAATGCTGCTAATGTTGATGCGTCGGTAATAATAAACCTACATTTTAAAATTTAAAATTTCTGGCTGTTGATTTAACTCCAAAAGATCACCCGTCTTACATATTAAGAGATTTCTCTGTGAAAATAATCCCTTCCTGCCTTACAATCAATCAATCAATCAATCAATCAATCAATCAATCAATCAATCAATCAATCAATCAATCAATCAATCAAAGTTTATTTGTATAGCCCTTTACAACAGCCCAAAGGGTGACCAAAGTGCTTCACAGTAAAAAAAACTAACAAAACAAAACAAGAAAATTACTTAAAAACGATACAGTAATGTAACACAGGACAAACAATCACACTCGCACTCACACCTACGGGCAAATTTAGAATAATCAATTAACCTCAGCATATTTTTGGACTGTGGAAGAAAACCGGAGTACCCAGAGGAAACCCATGCATGAACACAGAGAACATGCAAACCATGCAGAAAGACCCCGGGAAGGTCGGGACGCGAACCAGGGATCTTCTAGCTGCAAGGCGAGAAGTGCTAACCACCATGCCACTGTGCAGCCCTTAAAATATACAACAGTAAAATAAACAGCAATAAAAAAAGCACTAAAATCTAACTTCTAAAAGAAATAAAAGTAATAAAATGCCACTATGCCGCTAGGTTAGCTTACAATAGGTTACATGCAACTCTAGAATCTGTGAAATCCCTGTCTCACTTCATTCACCTTCCTCCTGCAGCTCAAGCACACCAGCTCACCTATGACTCTGCTCAAATACTGCAAACCTTCTCTATGTTACACAATGACAAGTTGTTATATTGGATTAATTCAACCACACAACTGACTCTGAAGAAGAAAAAATTAAACCGGATGTCCCATCCTGTAAGGGGACGGGACTAGTTCTTCAGGTTTGTGATGTATGAAGACCAGGAAGTCGGAATCTGGGTTTTTGAGAGAAACATTAATTCATTGCAGTTTTTAGGTGGAAATGCTTAGCCATGACATTGGCTGTTTATTTGGCTCATATGTCAACCAGCAAAAAAAGAACAACAATAAAATAACCAAAACCGATTCTACAGAGGAATAAAGATACAGAAAATTCCATGTTGATAGGATCGATTTTTTAGGTTTGTTTTGTATGAAATCATCTGAAGTCTCAAAGTGAAAATGCTCGACCATGGCGTTAGCTTTCTATTTCACTCGTGATACGTTTTCAAGCATATAAACAACAACATATGGACACCTTAAAAACACTTGATTCCCACCAAAGATATTTTACATTGTGAGTACTTTCATTTTTGATACTTTAATGATATTTAAGAGACAATTTCAATGCCAAGCTTTTATTGATCTCTTACATCAAGGATTAAATATTTACTACTAACACATCAGCAAAGACGCGTCCACAACTAATAATCCAAAATACAGTCCATGCTAGCAACTTTAAAAGCGCATTCCAACTCTTAAAACTTGCATTTTCCCTTGTTGTTTAAAAGCACAGTGCTATTTTCATTCACTCGATTTATTTCTTCTTCCTCAACTTCCTACATCTTCCTTCCTTTGGCTCTTTTCCATCTATCCCTCCACTTTACATGTCTATATATAAATGCTTTTCTTTCCCTTTCTCCTTCCGCTGTTCCTCTTTTCATTTCTTTTTTTTCTTCCTCTGTGCTTGGCTTAATGCATTCACACCGCCCCTTCATTCATGCCAATGTTTTATTCATCAAAGCCAATATTCTTCAACCCCCCCGGCATCTTAGTTCGCTCCGCCCAGCCTCCCACCCCATCACCCTCCTCCACCCAACACATGGTGTATCCCCAGAGGCTGACACACTCCCAGTTGCCTCCCCCTCTCCATTCTTTCTCTCGCATCACCTCTGAAAGTCTTGCTGCTTTTTTGTTGGTGCTGACTTTTTTGTTTACCCCCACAAGAAAAAAAAAAGTACCTTCAAGGGTTCCACCAATTTTGAGAGACGAATAATGAGTCTGAAAACTCCTCATTTAGCGCAATGTATATCTGTGATGTTTTTTGTTTTTTTTTAAAGTTATTTTTTGGCCTTTTTTGGCTTTATTTATGCACAGTGAGAGAGAGACAGGAAACAAGAGTTGGGGAAGACATGCAGCAAAGGGCCGCGAGCGGGAATCGAACCCCGGCCGCTGCGTCGGGGACCAGCCCTGTACATGGGTCGCCCGCTTAACGCGTTGAGCTATACGGGCACCAACATATCTGTGATGTTTCATATTAATGCATCCAATTAATTTTTAAGCATTTAAGCCATATATTATAAGTGGTGTTCTAACTACTCAGTCTATTTTTAGCCTGATCTGGTATAGTGGAAGTGATGGATTTTACTATTTCTGGTTTATTGGGAACAAAGGTTGCAAAGTAACAAAGGCCATGGCTGAAAAAATCAAAGAAAAACACATACAGAAAGTGTTTAGCTTACAGGTTACAGTACATTTTATCATTATACATGTCAACTAAATAACTAATAATAACTCTTTGCACATTTCAGGAAATAAGAAGACATGGCCTGTGCTCTAAAGGCATGATTTCTCTAAAAGGCACTATGGTGTAGTAAGTAGGACCACAACCTCTGCTTTTATTAACCCTTTGATGTATAACCTGGGTCAAAAGTGACCCAAATCCAATGGAAAATGGGTATCTCCTGATGTGGTCTATGCATCAAAGGGTTAAAAAAATAAAAAAACAAAACAAAAAAAAAAACACTATCAAACGTGTTACTCGTGCGTTTTGAGAGAAAATGGAGGAATGTCAATACCCATAAATACAGGCTACTGTGACCTTTAGCTGGAAATCAGAGCTTGCAGATGTGAATACAGATGCAGGGATGAGAATGACAAATGGAAAAAAACTCGGAAATTGCCCCCCCCCCCCATGCAGACGGGCATATGGGGGTATCTGATTTTGCAATGCGCGTTGCTGAAAGATGTCAGCGGCGGGATGGCCATCACGGCGGGGGGCCATCACAAGCCTCGGCTCGCGACGCGTCGGCCGGCCGCTTGCCTACCCCTACCCCCCTACAGTTTTCTCAACGGATTTACACGATTCACAAAAATTATACTTTCGGCGGAAAAAAACTCGGAATTCCGCGGATCCGCGGAAAATTCTCATCCCTGCAGATGCTGTCATCAAGTGACGTCAACTAACTGACCATTCACGCTCATCTTATTCGAGATGCATCATCCAAAGGGAAGCTGCTGTCATGTAATCTGATTACCTGGTCCATTATTTACTGGCTACTGAGCAGCTCTGAGATTTGTATGCGCATGATATCATCACTTTGGTTTGTCATTTCAATCAGTCAATTTAACCAGCTGAACCTCAAGCAGTTTCTGTGCATTTATTTGCCATGGTCACATCGGGTTCATTTTTCATTGCAATATAAAGTCCTGCACTACTATGGAAACAGACCACTTATGGCTAGAAGCATTGACGTCTATCTAATATGACAACTGCAATGTCAGAATTTTTTTTTAAAAAAAGGAAAAAAATGTTATTATTTGATTATTTATTTTACAAAAATTGGGGGGCCGGAAGGGTTGAGGTGTTATTGTCTGCAACAGTTTTCCAAATGCCCACAGGTGTTACCAGTACTGGGAAAAATCACAAACTACATATTATAGATATTTTACTATTTAAATTTTCATTTAGTTTCCACCCTTGTCTCCTCTCTGCTCTATGGAAGCACAGCCTGCAGTTCAATATAGTTCAATCCCTGAATTTTTGCCACATATCTGTTGATCACAACAAATGGCTTCATGTTTGTTTCAAAGCACGCAGAATTTATTGTTTGTCACACATCTGGTTAGAACAAATAGTTTATAATGCAAATTGGTTCTTATGACATTTAAATTTGCTTAATTTTTGCTAATGGAACAGCACATCACAGTTGAGTATTCCAAGGGCCACCAGAAGGGTTTGAAAATACAACAATTTTTTCAGTTTTTAGCTCCCAAAAGTGGTACCATATGAGCATTTTTTTCCTACAGATTATGTGGCAGGAATCATGTGCCAAGAGGCTTAGGATATGCCTGTGCACCATCGAAAAGACTGCTGAGTTTCTAACTTTCTCTCTCCACCCCACAGCTTTTTCTTTTTAATTCTATTGTTCTCCTTCTCTATCTCATTTTCTATTCCTCCTTTTCTACTTGTACGTTTAATCTTTTGGTCACTTCTCTTCCTTTTCTACCAAACGTGGAATGAATGACTTTGAATTATCATCAAAATACAAAGGGCTAAATAAAAAAAGTAAATAAATAAATGCATTCAATATCACAGATTGTACTTCATGAATTACTTGTTTAGTAGCTATATAAAGAAAACACTGAAACCTTTGCAGGGATGCAGCTCTAATGGGGATCAAAGAGATATTGTACTGCCATTATGTCATATTGCCTGCAGATTTTTTCACCAATGAAGTGAATGTCTGCAGCACAAACAGTCAGATGGAAAAAAAACACTGGACAACATATGGTCAAAATATGCTACTGCTTTGGTGCTATGCAAAATTGGTCAATTAATACATCAACCTGGCCTCAGACACCACTTGTCTCCCACTTACAACGCCGTTCTTAGAGCCCTCCCAAGGAGGTGCAGCCATCTTTCCCACCTGCAGTCAGGTGACCCCCAACCACCCTCCTAGAGGGCTGGGAGGGGTAACGACCGCCCATCAAAGGCTAACGACTCACATTAACACCTAACGAGTCTATTGGTTTCGGGTCTTTGTCCACTTGTTTTTGCCACCACCCTCCTGGTGGATAAATATCTGGTACTCCCCACCAGGCTTTCAGAACTGAAGAAGCCTCTTGGATGAGAGGTGAAACGTTTTCGACTCACACAAGGTTAGTCCAGTTGCCATAACTTATGCTTGCTTGAGACTTATCATGACCTGGATGACTGAGAACATCCACAGATTTACATCAACCTGTTGTATCTGTTGGCTGCCACTAGCAGACAGTGTCAAAAACATGCAAAATAAGTGGAAATGTAACCTACTTTTGTTCATGTTTTTGCAGCTGTTGTTACTTTTGCTTCACCCACAAAAGTCAGAAGTCATAGTGGACAAAAGACTTTGAAAATCGGTCAACACTGAAGAGCAATACTGGCAAGCCAGTGCTCAAGTGAACCATACAGTGTATACAAGGGTAGACAAACTTTTCGTGGGATGTACAAGGCTAAAATTATCGCACATGGTGCTAGAATACAAACATGAACTTGCGCCATGTTACTATTGATATAGTTGAACCATAGACTGTGTTTGAAGATGGACAAAACCTCTACAACATCACTGCTTACAGTGCCATTCCGAATCACACATTTCTTCTTTCTACTGTAAGTACATGGTGCAACTGCCCTCGTACAGTGTGTACTGTTTCATGCAGTATGTATACTAAAGGGACATACTACTTCATTGTAATAATGTGTCAAACTTTGACCTCTGCAGCATTTAGTGAGAAATGAACTGTCATGCATGTTTATATTCGTAAATGACACTGTGACGTACATGCCGTAACTGTGCAGAGGATTGTGGGTCAGAATGCACAAAAAAAGCATGTCATGACCAGATGTGTTTTTGGCATACTACATTTGACATATTATGTATTGCAACGTACTAAATCTTTTTCTGGTATTGCATATAGTATGAAAGTATGGATATTGGTATGCATCCAAAGCTGTTTAAATCAATCCATCTGGACTTTAAGAAAGTTCCTTGAAGACGTTTCACCTCTCATCCAAGAGGCTTCTTCAGTTCTGGTGGTGGTTGATGTTGCCTCAGCTTATAACCTCTGTGAGGTGTGGTCAGTGCCATTCACATTACGACGACCATTGCCAAGGCCCGTCTGGCTCCTCAACGATGGTCGTTGGGAGCCAGGGAGTGACACAGGAGGTCATTGAAATGCGAGTTTCACCGAGCCCTCGTGTGTTAATGGTGGTCATTAGCATGAGCCACTTCACATGAGTCATTCTGCTGAGTAGTTCTTTTGGGGAGTTGAAAGGACCTGATTGTATATCGGCGAAAGATGATGTCGCAGACCACCCCCCCTTTCAGAGATGGCTTCTTCACTTTGACATGGATAGCTTCTTTCAAACCTCTCTCAAACCATCTGTCCTCCCTGTCCAAAATCTGAACATTGGTGTCCTGAAATGAGTGTCCCTCTTCCTTGAGGTGAAGGAAGACTGCCGAATCCTGTCCTGAGGAATTGGCTCTTCTGTGTTGAGCCATTTGCTTGTAACACAAGGAAGGTATCAACGACCCCCTTTGTCACTCCCTGGCTCCCAACGACCATCGTTGAGCAGCCAGACGGGCCTTGGCAATGGTCGTCGGAATGTGAACGGCACTGACCACACCTCACAGAGGTTATAAGCTGAGGCAACATCAACCACCACCAGAACTGAAGAAGCCTCTTGGATGAGAGGTGAAACGTCTTCAAGGAGCCTTTTTAAAGTCCAGTTGGATTGATTTAAACAACTTTGGATAACCATGACCTGGATGAATGAGAAACTACACAGACATATTGGTATGCAGCCTTAGTGTGGAGACTCCTGTTGTCACTATTTTTGCAGTGACAAACTCCTCCTAACTTTGGCAAATTCAAATATGAGCAAAGAGATGAGGTGTGAGTGGAGCTGAGATGGACCATGGATTGTCCCATTGAGGCACCCACCCATCACTAAAAGCAGCCACACCATTAATTCTACATATCCTTAAGCCTTGATACAATTTAAATGAGTGAGTTAAATAAACATTTGCCAACTGTATAGGTTTCATAAACAGAGAATTAGCTATAGGGACCAAAACTGGGTTCTGTACCAGGCTGTAAACATGTCTATTTCTGCCGTAAAATTGGGTATTTTAACATAGGGGTCTATGGGTCTTGAATCACTTTTGGAGGCAGCCTCAAGTGACAGGTCGGAGGAACTGCAATCGCCTTTTCCCTGTTTTTTTCCTCCAGTTTCTGCCAGTGTCCCTATTTTTTGTTTTTCTTCTTGTTTTTTGGGGTCTTTTGTGTTGGCTTCATTGTGCTGGTTTCCACTTAATCTGAATGTTATTGTGCTCATTCTCTTTCTGGTTCAAGCCAATCCTGGAACCAATAAGCATTTGACCTACATATAGTTTCATCTCCGAGGGTTGACATGCTGTTGGCTTGTTGGAGGACTGTGCACAAGTACATCCTGAAAGCCTCTGTGCTTGTTAAATTCCCATAATTGTTCACTTTGTTTAGCTGGATGCCAATGTGGAACCACAAAACAACCTCTAGTCATCATCTCTCCAACAATAAATCCTAGCCATGCTTCTGTTAGACTTTGGGAAAGTAGCACAAGTGGAAAGTCGTAGCATCACCACAAATTACTTCAATAAGCAGCTGACAAGATTTAGATTGTGCTCAAAGGAGGAAAACCAGATTGTGTACATGCATAGGTAACAGCAGAAAGAGGCCGGAGGTGCATCAGCTTGCACAAGTTTTCCCTCACCTCTGTTCCTTTTTGTTCCTTGCTGCTCCCCAGCCTATCGTCCCAAAAACTAATTTAGCCTCCTCATTCCTTCCTCTCACACTGTTTAATGCATTTATCCCACTCAACTCAGCAAATCCTGTCCCCTGCAGTAGGTTTCCTTCATGTAACATGCACGTTTTCAAACTGACTCTATTATGTATTTAGATGTCTCCGTTTCCTCTGTTTTTTTCTCTCTCTCCTCCTACACCATCTGTTCCAAAAACTCATCCAAAAAACTAAGCTTGCTCTGGCGGACACTTTACGCTCTATCTTACATACACGATAAGTGACTCTATTGAATGAGCTCTAGAATTAATGTCACCTTCTGCATCCATCTTATGCTGTTATCAGGGGCGGATCTACTGGGGTGGCATAGGGTGGCAACTGCCACCCCTAGAAGATGCCTTGCCACCCCGGCTGCCACCCCAGTTCTGAACGATCGAATTCAAAAATGTATATGAAAGGTTGTGGCCGGCCGTAAAGAGCGAAAGTCCAGGAAAGACGAGTAACGAGTGAAACTCCGATGTCCGAGTGCTTTCGAATGCACCATGTAGACGTCACGTCCTGTACAGTCCATGCTGCTACAGATACAAGGCAACACAACTCACCTGAGGGGGCTGCTCTTAGAGCTCGCTCATGTGGATGACAGCTGGACTTCGGTGTGGCCGGCAAAACGCGACAGTAAGACACTAGTTAGACTGGGTTAGACTACATGGTAATATAACTGTTCACAATGTGTTAAATGCTAATAGTGTCTAAATTCACATAAAGTGTTTGTTTGCGAGACGAGCCACAGTTTCCAGTGAGCCTGGGCCTTGCTAATTTTTAATTATATAGCTAGCTAATGTTAGAGAACAGCCACAGAAGGATGGTGGGGGATCGTCTGTGGAAGTTATTCTCTCTCTCTTTTTTTTTTTGGATAATTACAACCTGTGGTTCTGACAACAGACTGTAAGTCAAAAGAAATCACACATTCACTAAGACTTTACATGACATTAAAGTGTAGCCAAACCCCCAGTCACACCAGGTTTTCATGCACTGTTTAAAAACTACATCCTGCTTGTTTAATGCTGTTTTTTCTAATTTTGGTGTCAAGGTCATAATAACACCAACATTGATGTGTTTCATCACAGTACAGTCAAATCATTTAGTTTACAGCTGAAAAAACGTTTACATGTTAAGTATTTCTTTAAAGGTTTAACTTGTACACATCAGATTGTATCATAATTAATAATGAAAATTATCAAAGGAAAAAACATAGTTCAATCAGTGTGATTCTTGTAGGAGACAGTAAAGAATGAAGAGGAAGGGAACCACCACCAGCTTTTCCCAGCCTAAACGAAGAGAGGAAGAAGAGCATCCCAGAGAGGAGATGGAGGAGAAAGAGTTGAGAGAGAGAAAGAAATGAAGGCTCAGACAACGAAAGGTAAATCACACTATCTCTGGTCCAGCTGGTCCACATGCTATGAATATTGCGTTCGTATAATATGTCTGAGTAAGATGTACACCTCTCGCAATAATTACCTCTTTGGACAAATTATTATCTGATGTAGTTAGTCTTTTAATTTTAAGATGATAAGTAGATCCTTAATTCTTAAGAATATCCAAATATTGGAATTATAGAATTATTGTAAGAAATGTCTCAAATCTAAGACAATAAATAAACTTATCTGGACTCTGTTCTAGATGAATTAATAATGTAATCATTGTGGCAGGCCGAACATAAGCATAGATCACACAAATGCAGATTTCCCAAAACAGTGCATAAGAGAGACATTGTCGAGTCTTAATCTAATCTGTTGCTAAATTTAAGAAACATTTTTAACATATCTAGCATTTGGTTTCTTCAAAGTGTATAAGGTTGACTTTATTTCAGTTTAAATCCTTTCTCCTTTCTGCTAGACATATCAAATCACATATTGTGATTGACAGCTAATAAGAACAACTCATGTTTAGGATTGGCTGACAAATACATATATATATATATATATATATATATATACACACATACACACATACACACACATATATATATATATATATATATATATATATATATATATATATATATATATATATATATATATATATATATATATATATATATATATATATATATATATATATATATATATATGTCACCCCCCTAAAATGTATCTGCCACCCCTTTGCCACCCTATTAATTTTTCTCTAAATCCACCCCTGGCTGTTATCTCTCACCCTCCCCCACTGTTCAGACAAGTTTTTATTTTCCCCTACAAACCTTCTTTTCCAGTTTAACCCTCTCTTTTTTCCATTTCTACCTCTTCTCTTATTTCCAGTCTATCTTTTCAAGTGTCTTCTTTCTCTTTAGAAGACATATCTTCACACCATGCCATTTTCCCGTTATGAAAAGTAATCTTAATTCCACCTTCGACCTCTCCCCAGTCTTTCCTCAAATATTGCCACCATCTTTTCACTAAAAGGCTTGCCTCTGACACTCTTTCCCTTGGCATACTATGTCTTATCTGTCTTTAATTAATTGAGTTTTCATTTGTCTTTTTTCCCCCTCTCTGTGCTAACATTAAACCACTCCACTCTCTGCACAGTAAATGGTTATAGTCTTGTGACTGCGCTGTAATAAATTCTACAATAATTAACTGTGTAATTCTTGGTAAACACTGTGTACGATGCATATCAACACTAAGGCTAATTCATTAATTCCTTCATTAGTTGTATTAAATGACTTGTGTTTGACTTTTCATAGTCAAGAGCTTAATTTAAATGCATTAATCTAAAAGATTAAATAAATAAAATAGAAATATATCCGCTTTTTAAGTCGCCCATTGGATTGGAAATTGGAAAATCTTGCTGCTTCTGCAAAAGAATTAATCCAAAACATCAAAGTTCTTGGCTTTACATGGGAGTTGCACGTTGCTAAGTACATAATTAGCTTAAGATAAGATAAGATAATCCTTTATTACTCCCCATGTCAGGGGAAATTTTCCATGTTACAGCAGCAGCAATATACAGTAAAGATAATAATTAAAATAACAATAATATATACAATATATACAAGAATGAAGGATGAGAATGAATAAATAGAGTATTACTAACTATAAATAAATGACATCAGCAAAAAGTGGCTTGTAATAAATGTGAAAGTGCTTAATAGTAATCGCTCTGATTTCATAGCTTCTTTCTGCCTCTGGGCACATATTCAGTAGTTATATAAGTTATATGAACCTGTGGTCCATGCGGACCCCAGGTTTGTATAACTTGTCATATTTCTTTTATGTACAAGTTGGATTTTTCAGTCCCTTTAGGTAGTTGTCGCCCACATAGTTGCCATCACATATACCATGTAGCGGTTCAACTAAAAGATTATGCTGTTGCCCCTACAAAGGTTCAATGTTGAAACAATGTTGAAACAATATCAAACCTACTAACACAATCCTTCTATACAACGAATAAAGAGCAGAATACACGTTTACAATAATCAACACAAATTATTTATTTTAAAATCCAGTCCTGGTTTTCATTAGTCCCTTTTGTTTACAGTCCGACCCGTCCAACAGAAATAGTCCGCTCCATGTTTTCCAACCAATTCCGCCATACTGCTTTGGAGGCTGGCAGCTATCAGGAAGTCGGAGGGCCGGCTCTCCCAGCGCGGGGAAAAGCAACCATTTTACTGGCTGGAATGCAGATGGGCTGATGGGGCGTGGAGGTCAGGTGAATGTACACTTTCTCAATACATTCAATATAATATACTTTGGCTATCGCCACAACCAAATTCTTATTTGATTCCAACCAGGTTTGTGGTGTATAAATAGAAAATTATTTGGGGTCCATGGGGACCCCAGCGCGGGGAAAAGCAACCATTTTACTGGCTGGAATATTGGAAGATTTTAGAGTAGACTGCAGAGTCAGGCACAGCACTTTGGCTGCAGCACTACGTCCAGTGGTCCCCTCAGTGGTCGACAAAGATTGAGTTCAGCCGGGGTGACGCCTGTGGATTCATGTACGGCTGAGTTTAGAGCAAACCTGAACTCTGGAAGATGCTGATCCCACTGTTTGTGCTGAGAACCCACAAAAGATGCTGTCATGGTTTTTAGATTACGGTTCACTCTTTCTGTGAGATTTGTCTGCGGATGGTAGGCAGATGTTAATTTCTGTGACACATTCCATGTCTTGTAGGTTGCTTGGAAGATGGAGGATATGAACTGGGAGCCTCGGTCCAAGAGGATGTAATATGGTATACCCCACCTAGTGAAAATTTCTTGGGTGAGAATGCGCGAGATAGACTCAGCTGTTGCTGTCCTCAGGGGAAAAAGCTCCACCCATTTGGAGTAGTAATCCACAAACACCAACAAGTACAGATTTCTACTGGAGCTCCTGGAGAAAAGACCCATTAAATCCAATCCTAACATTTCCCAGGGTCGTCCTACCTCTGTTTGTTGTAATTTCCCTGCTGGTTTGCGGCTCTCTGGTTTGTAGAGTTGACAGACTCTGCAGTGTGTTACATACTGCTTGACATCCCAGCTCATTTTTGGCCAGTAAACCAGATTCTGCATTCTCCGGTAGGTCTTGTATCTTCCGAGATGGCCAGCCAGAGGGTCGTGGTGGAACAATGTCAGCAGTTGTGAACGCAGGCTTTCAGGTATGTATACCTGATAAGTAGTTTTGCGAGGTAGTTTCACAACCTGGTAGACCATGTCATCCAGTACAGTGAAGGTGGTATTAGCCCTCACCTCTACATCTCCCTTATCCATCACATCCTGCTATATGGCTTTGCTCTCAGGGTCTGTCTGCTGGGCGCTCCACACCGTCTTGATGGTAATAGGCAGTTCTTTTGAGGAGTTTGGCACAGCAGACACAACAGTGGCACAAACGGAGTCGTGAGTGGATGCTTCATTATCACTCGGGGCCCTAGACAAAGCATCTGGGACCGTGTTATATTTCCCTTTCCTGTACTCCACAGTGAAGGTGAATTCCTGGAGTCTCAGTGCCCACCGGATCAGTCGTGTACTTGGCTTGGTGGTTCTGAATACCCATAGGAGTGATCTGTCACTACAGTAAAGA
This sequence comes from Amphiprion clarkii, assembly GCA_027123335.1. NCBI lineage: Eukaryota > Metazoa > Chordata > Actinopteri > Pomacentridae > Amphiprion > Amphiprion clarkii. Next base: position 29,051,793 of record CM049574.1, on the reverse strand, counting down.
GGTATCCCTCCAGGTACATGCGCCATTTCTCCACAGCCCATACTACTGCTAGACGTTCCAGCTCTGTGGCAGAGTTGTTCCTTTCGGCTGGGTTTAAACTACGACTGCCATAAGCTAGAATTTCTTCATGACCATGTTCTGAACGCTGAACCAGTACAGCACCCAGGCCGCCCTCACTGGCATCCGTATACACTAAAAATGGCAGGTTGAAGTTTGGATTTCCCAGAATAGGAGGATGCACCGGGAACTTTTTAAGAGTCTCAAATGCCGATTGGCATTCCGATGACCAAAAGAATTTCACTCCCTTCCTTTTCAGGGCATTAAGAGGTTCTGCAATCCGGGAGAAGTTCGGCACAAAACGGTGGTACCATCCAGCCATGCCCAGGAAACGCTCAAGGGACTTCCTGTTAGTGGGCACTGGGAAGTTTTGAACGGCCAGCGTTTTCTCTGGGTCCACCTGAACACCCTTGGATGAAACCACATGTCCGAGGAAGGTAAGAGATGAACGGAAGAATTTTCTTTTCTTCATGTTTACAGTTAGACCCGCCTTCCTGAGCTTACCCATAACGTCTTGGACATCCCTGAAATGCTGGTCCCATGAGTGAGAATATATGATAATGTCATCCAGGTACACAAAGCATGTGCATCCCTTCAGCTTTCCCAGTACCATATCCATAACCCTTTGAAAGCGGCTGGGGCATTTTTCAAACCAAAAGGCATTACTCTGAACTGGAAAAGACCATACGGGCAAATGAAGGCTGTCTGTGCTTGGGAATCAGGATCCATCTCCACCTGCCAGTATCCGCTGTTCAGGTCCAGGGCAGAGAACACTGTGGCTCCTGCCAAGGATTCCAACATTTCCTGGATGGTCGGAATAGGGTAGGCATCTGTATGAGTTTTGGCGTTCAGTTTCCTGTAATCCACACAGAATCTAGGTTTCCCTGTCTTCCTGGGGACGATTACCACTGGCGAGGCCCATGCTGAGGAGGATGGCTCTATCACACCATTCACCAACATTTCATCCAGAAGGTCCTTCAATACCTTTCAGTTTTGTGGAGAGAGATGGTAAGGTTTCTGTTTTATTGGAACTTCATCCGCCAAAAATATCTTCTGTTTCAGTAAACTAGTGCGTCCAACCCTGGATGTACAGACATCGTTGTTCGCTTGCAACATTTCCAAAAGTCTCCCTCTCATCCTTGCTTCTAGGTGCGAGTCCTGAGTCACCATTTCTAAGAGGTTGGATACATCCGTGACAGGAGGCTGTATGACCCAAGGTGCATCTGCCAAGAAAAGGGCAACATGGTTGGTAGCCTTTTCATCGTTTAGTGCAACTGGTTGGCTAGTTTGGAAAACATATCTCTCCGTTTCCCCATGGAACCAGTAGCAGCTCCCTGCAACATCAATTTGCATTCCACTAAAAAATACAAAATCCATTCCCAGAACCACAGGGAATGCCAGTGCCTGAGGAGACAGCACAACCATAGGTATCAGCCATGTTTTCCCATGTAGCTGCATTTCCACCACAGTCCATCCAAGAAGATGTTCGGTTTCCCATTAGCCAGGTATAAGGGGATGTCTGTCCATGTTTTAAGTGCAGCTTCTGAGGGCTTAATATCATCCCATAACTGTGCATTGATTAGTGTGTATGAAGATCCTGTGTCCAATATGGCAGCTCCTGTCCATGACCCGATGGTGAGTGTCACTTTCAACTGCCGTGGTAATGGACTGTCAAAGGCAGAGGCGGCATTGTGTCCATAAGCTGGCGAAAAAGATTGGACAGGTAGTGGTGACTGTGTTCCTGCTGGACCAAGAGCACTTGCAGATGGATGGTTTGCCTCCACATTCCATGACTGTCGCGGTTGGTTTTGTGTGGTGGTGGGAGGTTTTGGTTTCCTCTGGTTGAAATTTGGACAAGCATATGGAGGATGACTGCCTTTATACCTCCAGCAAAATACAGGAGAGGCACTGGGCTGCTCTGCAGGTGAAGGGTGAGACTGATGTGAGGGTGCAGATTCACCTTTGTCTTTTTGTTTACTGACATGTTTTTTCTGTTGGTCATACTGCGTTTGACTCTGCCTATCTTTCTCCAGCTGCTGTCCCAATTTGACCAGTTCCTCCACTGTTTGAACCCTGTTCCGCAGCTGACTGGCCATGCGGGGGTTGATGTTCCTGAGGATGAGTTTCATCACAGCCTCCTCTGTAATGTCTGGTTTCCAGCGGCAGCACAACGAACGGCACATATAAGCAAAGTCCCGGATACTCTCATCCTCACCTTGGATGCGTGTGCACACACTTTCAGCCAGCCAATTCTCAGAAAGAAAAGCAGCGAGGAACTTAGCCTGAAATTCCGTCCAGGAATGTGTGTTGCCACAGGCAATGTCCCACCAATCTCTCGCTGTACCAAACAGCACATTCCTAAAGGTGATCATCAACTCATCATCACTAAGTGCATTAATCGACAGGAAATCCTTACACTTTTCCAAATATAATAACGAGTCCGAATTGTCCTCCAGTCTACCAAAGGTAGGGAACTCCAGCTTAATAGGAAAATTCCCCATGAGTCTGCGTCCGGAATGACCAGAGATGGGAGAGTCAGCGGGTGAGGACAACGGAGATTCAGTTATCCCAGCCTGCATCGTTGACTGCAAGCGTGGACGCTGTGTAAGTGTTACTTGGTCATTACAACCAGTTTGAACAGAGGCATCAGACAGGGCAAACGTGCGGAGGCTCTGGTTTTTGATTGTGGTCACCTCAGTGTGCATGGTCTCCAGATGTTGTGAACATTTCAAGACATCATTCTGCACTTGAGAGATATGGTCAGCCACTGGGTTAAAGACCTGCTTCATTTCCTCCAGTATTTCTGTGTGGTGATGCTTCAAACGCCAGTTTAAGGTAGCCGTGAATTGTTCATGTATGTAGTTGAACTGTTTATCCATTGTCCTCTGTAATTGTTGCATTTGTTCCTTGTGATATATTGTGACATTTTTTTTTTGACATTTCCTGAACCATAAGCTTGATCTCTTTCCTGTGACTGTTTTGTCCAGCTGCAAGTAATTGGACTTGTTCCAGAATTTGTATTGACAGCGGCCTCTGACCTACATGTAAGGGTTCTGATGGAATACTGGTTGTTGTGGAAGCAGCACCACCTTGTGGTAAAGCAAGGAGAGGGATCGTCAGGTCTGAGTCCCCACACAGATCCATGTCCAAGAGCGAGTAGGTACTTGTAGGTGAACCAGAATACCTTTTGGATTCATGCAGCCTTTCAGTGCCTAACTCCACAGTTTCTGCAGCAGGTCCTGGCTCCTGATCCATGGAAGACTTCTCCAAACTGTCTCCCAAATGGGAAGCCATAGTTCGACCGCAGTCAAGTTGTTTGTTTTAATCAATTGCAAACTAAATAAAGAACTATGGTATCAAACACAGTGTGGTTTTTTTCTATTTTAAATTAAGTTGATAGTTTTAGGTGGGTTTTTATACGTTGGGCGCCATTTATTTATGTAGCGGTTCAACTAAAAGATTATGCTGTTGCCCCTACAAAGGCTCAATGTTGAAACAATGTTGAAACAATATCAAACCTACTAACACAATCATTCTATACAACGAATAAAGAGCAGAATACACGTTTACAACAATCAACACAAATTATTTATTTTATAATCCAGTCCTGGTTTTCATTAGTCCCTTTCGTTTACATTCCGACCCGTCCAACAGAAATAGTCCGCTCCATGTTTTCCAACCAATCCCACAAAAAAAGAATCCAAACAACGAAGTGGGTTTCGACTGTTCATTCAGTTCCAAAGAAACAAATAATCAAAAGAAAAGCGCTGCTGTCCGGTTTGGGAACGGAGAATGAAACATAAACGTGGGAAAAGAAAGTAAACCAAACTCACAGGTCCTTGTTGTTTCACGTGTGCGGCGGAGATGCTTGTGCTGCAGCTGGGCGTCCTTCGAGGAAAGTCCGGCTTGCGCCGGCAATCGGTAGCCGGTAACTGTGGACAACTTGTCGGGTTTCAGTGGGGAGGCCAACACCATGAGCTATCTCTCGCTGACTCTTCCGCCATACTGCTTTGGAGGCCGGCAGCTATCAGGAAGTCGGAGGGCCGGCTCTTCCAGCGCGGGGAAAAGCAACCATTTTACTGGCTGGAATGCAGATGGGCTGATGGGGCGTGGAGGTCAGGTGAATGTACACTTTCTCAATACATTCAATATAATATACTTTGGCTATCGCCACAACCAAATTCTTATTTGATTCCAACCAGGTTTGTGGTGTATAAATAGAAAATTATTTGGGGTCCATGGGGAGCCCAGCCAGACCCCAGCCGGACTGTGCATCTTTTATTTATGTATGTTTGTGTTATGTTGCTCTTGTGATGACAGCTTCAGTTACATTGTGTTTCATTTCAATTCAGGAGTTCTTACGCTAATATTGTAAGCAATACACGTTTGCAATCATCAATAGTAATTTCATTGTTTCTTTCATGTTTTTATCTATAGAGAGGATATTGAGAGGATATGGACAGGTACAGAAATGTGAAACAGATGAAATACTACTGGGGTAGAGCTGGACCCCAAGTGTACGGATGAAGTAGGTTTTGCCACATGTACTGATGAGGGTTAATCAAAATGATCCATTGTGTGTGATACAGTAAATAGGCATGTAAGTGAGCGTAACAGCCACTGCTCTGGATTCTGAAGATGTTCTGTGTGTTACAAGTTGCCAGCATGTTTTATTTTGAAAGTCAGACCCTGTTTGGTGCTTTTAGTAGACTACAACATGTATTGGTTGAAAAAAATCATGGTTTGACTTAAAACACTACCCCTATACACAAGCTTTCAGAAGTTATTTGTGTTCAAGGGTTTTCTAATCATCAATTAGAATTTCAACATGATTAGCTAATACAAGTATCATTAGAACACAGAAGTGATGGTTGCTGAAAATGGGCCTCTGTACTCCTATGTAGATATTCCATTAAAAATCAGCTGTTTCCAGCTAGAATAGTCATTTACCACATTAACAGTGTCTAGGCTGTATTTCTGATTAATTTAATGTAATCTTAATTTAAAAAAAATGCTTTTCTGTTAAAAAATTAGGACATTTCTAAGTGACCCCAAACTTTTGAATGGTTGTGTGCATCATGATTTAAAGTTTTCAGTGCCCACAATGCATTTTTTGACTGTCAGTTCTACTTCATAAGTGTTTTTTTTCTTCATTTGGATGTTACAGATAGCAGTAATGAGTGTGGACAGACCATGTGATACCCCAGAGCTCAGTTGACTATAGAGTAGAAGGCAATTTATTCCACAGTTATATTGTCAACACAGCATGGGCTTGTACAAATTCAGTCGTTTGTTTCTAAATAGTAAAGAAAACAAAAACTATGACATGAGAATTTTTCTTCTATTTTTTTTTGAGACATGGGGTTAGCGAGTTTTGTTTCATATGTGTGGCTTTAACAAGGGCTGCAGAGTAGCTCGGTTGTTAGCACTTTTGCTTTGCAGCTAAAAGATCTCTGGTTTGTGTCCCGGCCTTCCCGGGATCTTTCTGCATGGAGTTTGCATGCTCTCCCCGTGCAGCGTGGGTTTTCTCCGTGTACTCCAGCTTCCTCCCACAGTTCAAAAACATGCTGAGGTTAACTGGTAACTCTAAATTGTCCATAGGTGTGAATGCGAGTGTGTTTGATTGTCTCTAAATGTAGTCCTGTGATAGACTAGTGACCTGTCCGGAGTGTCCCCTGCCTTCACCCTAAGTCAGCTGGGATAAGCTCCAGTCCCCCCATGACCCTAATGAGGATTAAGCGGTGTATAGATAATGGATGGATAGATGATTTTAAGAGTTATAACCTTGAAATGCATGCAGGCTTTCAGCTATCAACAGCAGGACCTATTACAGACATGTTTTTGTGACCAAGGAAGGGAGGAATTTGCAATTTTATTTACATCACTCAGGGCTAACCTTTTTTAAAAAATTTTTTATTCAGTAGCTATAGCGGAGCTCCTCTTCTTGAAACAATTTGTGTGCTAGTGTTACTAATATTCTGGTTAACTGTATGCTGTCTGTGGCACAATCCTGAAAATTAAGTTACTGTACAACAAAGTTGAATTTACATTTATGTTTTGAAGGGAACATACTTTCTCCCTGACAGGCAAGGCTGTTAGGTAGAAGGAAAGTCTTCAAGCTCTGTGTTAGGAGGCATAAATCAGGAACATGATGGTTCCAGTGTAAGTTTCATTCTCACTTGCTGTTTGGTTAAATTTAGGAAATTATCACAATTTGCACCTTCTAACATGGATTTTGCAGCTCTTTGAATGTGGAAGTATTTCTTACTGTGTCATGCTGTTGCCATTTAGGTGAAAAATAAGTTTCTTTCATTGCAGCTGATTGAGAATGAAGTTAAGTCGTGCAGGAACGTAGTAGGACGAAGTGTTCCTCTTGTCAAATTGATGCAAGTGTTACTTCAAATTAAAGTTTACTTATAATACTAAAATGAGTTGGTGCTATATGATTCAGTTCACGAAATCTCAAGTAAAAATCTGTAATTCATACGAAGAAACCAAATGAAGTTCAATGATTCCAAGTAATTCATGCTGTTTTGTTTTATGTTCTCTGACCATAAATGTACAAAACATTGAGGATTTTTACTCCTTTTATGAGGCACACTGATGAAGTTATGTGAGGTGAACAGCAGAATTCAGTTAAAATTTACTGTAAGGCTCTAAAGAAAGATAATCCATGGATTTTTTAAAAAAAGCATCCGGACTAGATTCTTCCTTGTGTTGTATCTACTCTCAAATGTATGTTGCCTTGGATAAAAGTGTCTGCTAAATGAAATTGAAGAATTGTAGCATGCATATCAAGGACATGTCACTCATATTTTCTCAGAAACTCTCAAAGTCACAACCAAAACACATACTCAATTTCTATGTATGTGTTCCCTTTTCTTTCCCTCCCTGCAGGTCTTTGGTATTTATCTTTGACTTTGATTCATATCTCTTCTATAGCACCTCTATAATTTCCTGCTCGTCTAACCCCCCACAAATTTAATCACCTCTTCTCCCGTGTTCATCACCTACCTCCTTCAGCTCATTCCCCAAACTAATTCACTCTGCACTTCATTCTCTCTCCTCTTAACCAAACTAATTCAGTCTCTGTGCAGTTTACTAAATGTCGTCACTCTTCGCACTCCTCTCTGTTTCTAACTTTCAAACCCCCTCCTTCAAAGAGCTGACACTCACTTTAAGCGTTGTTCTTCACGAGCTTCTCGTTGCTAATTTGCTCTTTGTCTGTGATCCATTTCCCCCAGCCTATCAGCTGGATTAAATTTCTCGGTGCAACACGGCGATCTGCTTTATCGCATCTAAAACTAATCTCACCTTGGCCTACAGCATCTCTGTCTCTCAGTGTGAAGTACAAATCGCTTCACGAGCAGCAGATTTCATTTCTATCTGTCCTCTCTGCTCACCGCTCCCCTTTTTATCTCCTCGCAAACTAATTTAGTCTGCATCCATCCAGCCTCTGTCTGTCTCTCATCTCTCTGCAGCTCTCTCGGGCGAATCCTCCCTGTGTTATATCTTACTATAATCTGCATAATGTGGATCTCTCTTTATTACTTCTAAGTCTGAATTACTTCTGAGTTTGTCAGAACAATCAGATATCCTTTCTCTCTGTCTGCTGTTATCACCAGCTTTAGGATTCACTGTCCACAGGGAACTTTTCTTTACACCACTGAAGTCTTTTTCTTGTTTTGAGGGTTAATAAATGTTGCACATTCTTGTTAGCGCTGCAAGCTTAGCATGTTTGTTAAAGAAGTGAGCGCTCATGGTTAGGAATATTGAAAATTTTATGAATATGAGAGCAAAGCTTCAGTGGAGTTTAGCTTCACACCAGCAGGAGGAGGGAATATGATTTCCTTGCTACATCTGATAAACTCTAAAGTGAGTCCCTTTGGAAAAACAGGCTTCTTTAATGCAAATAATTAGTTTAAACATTTCAATTTATTTATTTATTTATTTTTTAACTTTTTTAGTTGACGAGCACTGCTTTACTTTCTGAATCACAGAAATGCTCAATTTACCAGAGTCACAAACAAAATCAAAGGATTAATAATTTATAATTTCCAACTTTCTCAACTAATCACATGTGACATGCTATTCCATCAGGAAACTTAAGTTGTGATAATTCACAAAAATGACATTCTACTACGTGTCATAGAAAAAATCACCAAAAATTGCGATTGCTCTAACCAAATTCTGTAAAATAAATAAATAATGAAAAATTTCCACATCTTAGCAAAACCATGAATCCATAAGTAACTCAGCTGTGAATTACAGTCAGGCGATAAAAAAATCTTGGACTTTAAAGCTGAACTGTGTTGAACTGCAGGTTGTGTATACACAGCCTGCAGTTCAACCCAGTTAGGAGACAAGTATGGACACAGATTAAAAATGAAAGTAGTAAAATATTTGTAGTATTTACAGTGTTGGGGCTGCACAGTGGCTCAGTTGTTAGCACTGTCGTCTTTTAGCTAGAAGATCCCCGGTTCATGTCCTGGCCTTCCCGGGATCTTTCTGCATGGAGCTTGCATGTTCTCCCTGTGCATGTGTGGATTTTCTCAGGGTACTTCGGCTTCTTCCCACATTCCAAAAACATACAGAGGTTAATTTGTAATTCTAAATTGTCCGTAGGTGTAAATGTGAGTGTGATTGTTTGTCTCTATATGTAGCCCTGTGATAGACCGGTGACCTGTCAAGGGTGTCCCCTGCCTTCCCCCTAAGTGAGCTGGGATAGACTCCAGCCCCCCACGACCCTAATGAGGATTAAGTGGTGTATAAATAATGGATGGATGGATAGATGGATGGATGTAGAATTTTTTTTAACATTTGCAGGCATTTGTAAATTTGTTGTACATGTTGATTCTGGGGTTCAAATGTTGTTCAGCTTTTCAAATGCTGTAAAATGAATAATGAAAAAATTCAACCATAAGTTTTTTAGTTTTTGTGATCCCATGGTTGTGCTGTTTCCATAGAGTTGCAGGACTTTATATTGTAACAACAAATGAGCCCACAAGAATTCCCCACAAACTGCATGGAGTTGAGAGGGTTACACTGATTGATTGAATTGATTCCACACAGCAGAGATACAAAAACCAAAGCAGTGATATCATGTACATGTACAAATTTTGAAGCTGTTCTGTAGCCAGTAAATAATGGAGCAACTAAGAAGATTATGTTATTATTATATGACTTTGAATGATGCATCTCAAATAGCAAGACCCTCAATATTAGCAAAGCTAAAATCCCAAAAAATAAGTGCATCAATAACAAGAACACCAGCCTTTACCCAGCACATTTCACTCTGGCATGCAGCTTGAACACATCAGAGATGTGTCTGACTGGTTTGGGGGTGAAAAATCTTCTCTAGTTTTGTGTCTCATTAGCAGTCTGAACTAATTCTTGTTAAGGAGGCAGCTGTCAGGTCAAAGGAGCTGATGGGAAATCTGGTCCAAAAACTGAGAAACAGAAGCACAACGAATCACTGTTCTCTTTTATATCTCTTCTAAAGACACACTTTTATCAGAGATCCTCTCCTGATATTATTTGACTTTTGTATTTCCTTTAAACTAGATTTTAGTTATTTTATTCACTTTTCTTTTCTTCCATTTCCTGCAACCATCACTCATGTGTTCTAATGGTACATTGTGTTAGCTAATCATGTTGAAAGGCTAATTGATGATTAGAAAACCCTTATGTTAGCACATGAATATAAGTGTGAGTCTCCATGGAAAACATGAAATTGCCTGGGTGACCCCAAACTTTTGAACGGTAGTGTAAATAAAGGTTATTATTAAAGGAAAGGAAGATGTTAATGTTTTAAAGATGCACTCATTTGTTAGCAGTATTTATAGTGATATCTATTTCGATGCTTCAGTATTTCGTGATTCTGTTTGTCCACATGCTTCAAAATTTCCATTTATGGTTCCAGTTTATTATTTGGACTTTACTCTAGAGCTGTCTTATTTCGTTTAGTTTGCCACAGTGAGTCGCAGGAACACCAATGAGGAACTGAATTAACCCTGACCTCAAACTGTGATTGTAAATGTAAAGCCTTTAATGCTTGGTTTTCAAAGGAGACATGTTGGGATGTCATAGCAGGAAACCTCAGGTGTAAATAATAAAATTGGTTAGCAGGCTTTAGGGTCCTTCTATAAAAGACTCATAGCTGCAGCAGGACCAATAATAAATTAGAAATTACTCAGTTTTTGCTGCTATTCCTGCTCAGAAAGTCCACTGTGACATCCACAGTTCCTGCAGCACTGGTCAGTCTAAAGTCCTCTAACACAACATCAATACCTTAAATTGCTTTTCATGGTGAATTAAGCAAAAACTGATCTATTACTATGGACTGTAACACACTGGAGAGTTTGATTTAAACCCTGGACTAACACTGGGGAGTTGAACAGTGCATGACCCCAGTAGATGCATTTTTCACACCATTGTCTTTGCAGTGTTAATCTTTCAACACAGCAGGATTTAGCATCTAGAAATGCTGGTAAAAACCAGCTGTAAAAACCCTCCTTCAAAGCGTCGAACCAAATCATACCAGGGTTAAATGTGGAGAGGATTTAGCCTGAGGTTACATGCAATAAAACTTGCCATTGTCGTACTAGCAAAGGAGGTGAAGATCCAGTTTTACCTGGATGGAAACACCTTGTGCAACCCCCAAAGAAAGAGCCTGAATCAGATCTGTCAGAAGCTGCAAAAAACATTCCTCCCTTGGCGGAGAAAGAAAGTTTTCAGTCTGGGTCGAAACCCTGAGCTTAGCTCCCATCTGTGAGAGCGATCTATAGAGTTTCAGAAAGGAAAACCAATTCAAAGCCACAAAGAGCTCATAGAGGAGATGGATAAAGGCGGGTTGGATGGTAAAAAATATGGAAAAAAATGAGGGATAGAGCGAACTTGGTTGGGAGACGTCGGGAGATTTCTGCGTGTTGCAGAATCAATTCGTCCCCGTTTATTCGTCGTCTTCCCTCTCTTCTTCCTACCACTAACCCCGGAGCATCGACGAGACACCGCAACATTGGACGCCTACACAGGAAAAGCACAACAACAACTAGACCAGAACCCGTCTGATTTGCCTTCGCTCCATCTCCCACCTCTCATCCCCCACTTCTCTCTCACAGTTTTCCCCTTGCAGCCCTCCTCCCATGTTATTTCCAGTGAAGTCATCCGCCTCCCTCATCTCTCATATTGCTGTCATAGCTATCTCCGTTCATTACATTCCCTCCATCTTTGTCTCTACCTTTTCTGTTCCATATTTCACTCATTTTTCTCATTCCTTTCATTTATTCTCTCATCCTTTTTGTCTCCTGTGAATCTGCTTTGCCATGTTTTATTTTAAGACCCCCATACATTCAAAGTGTTAGGAGGTACATCGCATGCCGCACTGTGCAAAATGAGTGGAACTAAATCTTTGTCAGAATCTATGTGACTATAATTATATAGTCACGTAGATTCTGACAAAGATTTAGATTCCAGGAGACTGGAAAAAAATGCCCCTCCCGAAACAAGAAAAAAAAAAAACTTATTTCAAGGAACTTTTACCATGAAATAAGTGAAAAAAATCTGCCAATAGAACAAGTGAAAAATAGCTTGGTAAGCTTTCTTGAAATAAGATATAATATTTAGAATATTAAGATCTTAAAATGGAAAACTTATTTTAAGCTGCATTTTACCAGGATTGTCAAGCTTAGGTGTCTTAAAATTAAAAAAAAAAAAAATTCACTCAAAAATAGATTTTTGCTTTCATGTAACCTCCTAATTTGAGATGTATTAACCCTCCCGTTGTCCTCATTTACGGGCACCAAAAAATATTGTTTCCTTGTCTGAAAAAAATCCAAAAATTCAGCAAAAAAAATTACCCAAATTTCTGATAATTTGCAAAACCTTCAGGAAGAAAACTCCAATAATTCCTTAAGGTTTAGTTTTTTAAAAATCGAAAATTCTTGTAAATATTTTCAAAAAATGAGTAAAAATTTTCCCAAAAAATCCTAAAAATATCTAAAGTGATTACATATATACCCGTAAAACTTCTAATATTTTATTTAAGAATATTCACAAAAAAATCAGCCATAATCCAGCGAAATTCACTGGATTTTGGTTGTTTTTTTTGTGAATGTTCTTAAGAAACATTTTTAACATTTCTTTTTTTCCACCAAAAAATGTTCAAAGATTTCCCAAAAATGTTGAAAATGTGGACATCAGAAGTTTCACTGTGAAAATATATATTTTTTCCACATTATCAAATTTTAAAATGGGTCAGTTTTGACCCGCAGGACAACACGAGGGTTAAACTTATTTTGAGTTTTCTCAAAGATTCTCAAGATTGTTTGACTTAACAAGATATTTAAGATGCATTGTCTTAAAACAAGTTCCTCTATTTTGCTGAAATGTCACTTGTTAAGTGAATTTATCTTAAATCAAGTGGGATGAGATATTTTGACTAAAAATAAGACAAATATACTTGGTAAGATTTTGAGTTTTTGCAGTGTAGAGTTATGTCTATAAGTGCAACATAGACGATGTCCAAACATTTGTGCACAGAAGCAACTTTATTGCCATTTTAAGAGGAGAATTACGGTACCTACTCCTGGGCATCAGTTTTCTTCAATTATTTCCTCTTTTATTTTATAAATATCATTGTCTTCGCTTGTGTCCGAAGTCAGCCACTTTGTAGTGTCTGAATGTCAAGTTACAGTTGTTCAATCCTAAGGGTGCACTCAAAGTTTCCCCGCGTTGCACTGTGAAAAATAATGTACAGCCGATGTACCAATGGCAAACTGAATGGGAGAGCAAAGTGAGGGTTGGTGGCATTTCAACAGATTTCTGACTCATTTATAGTGTGAAGACAAATTTTGTAGTGGTAAGACGTATTTTCCTAGGGAATATATCTTTTCTATATGTGTATGTATGTACGTTTGACAAGAGGCATGAGACAAATCCATGAGTTATGGCACAAAAATATTAAAATGAAAACAATAATTCACAATAATATGTTCAAAAGAAAAAGAGCAATGTATCACAACACAAAGAAAAAAAGTTCTTTCATTTATTAATTTAGGAAAATACACTTAATATATAATATGAATTTATCACAAAAATGCTGTTCGGTTCACTACCAGAGCTAGCATCGATCTAATACGTTTTAATTGAGTGACAGCAGTGATGAAATTAATTGCTCCGAGACTCAAGTAGTGTTTAAAAATGTTAGCCGACAAGCACCGTAAATAGTTCAATTTATAGGTCCCTAGATAGGGAGGAGGGAATGAGTGGATGGTTTCGGACTCCGCCCTCATGTGTCTCCTGTTGTTTTATGTTCTCCCTTTGACTGCATCCCTTCTCTTTTGATCATCATACTCGGTGTCAACTGTGTCTTGTTCCATAACACAGTCCTCTGTGGATAAATAATCTTGCATTTTTCACTGTCTTTTGTCACTTCATCCTGTTGCTATTCTCCTTGCCTGCATCTGGTTTGTGTGTTTAGTTTTCATACCCATTTTTGTCTCATGGATTACCTTCCTGTTTTCCACCTGTCTGCCAACCTCAAACACACCTGCCTGTTTGCTCAGGCCCCGTATCTTTACTTTGCTTTTGGATTCTGTTTTTGTTTTGGATTTCATTCTTCTGTTATGGAATTATTTTTCCTGGAACACCAGCCGTCTCTTGTTTGTACAACTGTCTATCTTGTTCAAGTAAATTTTTGATTAAAGGTGTCTTTAGAATTTTTTGGATCCTGTTCTTTTGGATTTCATTCTTCTGCTGTGGACTTATTTTTCCCACATCACCAACTGCCTTTTGTTTGTTCACCCATCTTCCTTGTTTAAGCAAGTTTTTAAAGTTTTTGTTCCCACAACCTGCCTGCCGATGAAGTGTCTGGTGTCTGTACTTACCGGAACACTCCCTGGCATGGGTAGATATTTCTGAAAGTGCTGTGTGGGGCTGGATGCTGATTGGTTAAACTTAGAAAAGATAGTCATTGCATCTTTCACATTGCAATCTATCAGGCTGGCAGCTGCCGGGCCTAGATAGTGCCCTCTCCCTCTTTTCTCCGCCTCTTTTTCCTTTTTAGGTTTGTCAGCAGTGCAGTTGCAGCAGCAGGTGTCTCTCATTGACAGTCATCATCAGCTGGTGCAGGAGCAGGTGGAGATTTGCCAATAAAGCTCCACTCTAACCAGCAACCATATAACCAGACTCCATTCACCTCTCAGCGCCGGATTGTGACACAGCCAGTACTGAGTTCTGAATGTTACTCCAGCCACAGTTCAGTGTTCTCGTTCTCCTGGTAACTCTGTCCTCCTTTGTTTCAGTCCCGGTTCCACCTGCTCCTGCTTCGATTCATCCTGGTTTCTTCGTCACCTCCAGTATCCTGTTCTGTTCAGCGTTCTGGAAATACCTACCTGTGCCGTTTCCCTCCATCCCGGCGTCCATCCACACTCACCTGTCGCTGCAACTCGCCATTCATCATCCAGACTCAAACCCATCTGCCTAGATCCACCTGCCGCTTAATCATGAGCCCAATCTGAGCATCTTGTTTCGTATTCATGAGTTTTTGTCCTAGAAATCTGAATCTAGCTTAGTTTATTAGAGTAGCTGTTCTTGAATTTAGAATCGAGTCTTGTAATCATCCTAAATCCTAAACAATGTAAATTTCCCCTGGCGTGGGGAGAAACAAAGAACTTTATCTTTATCTTATCTTATCTTATCTTAAATGTGTCCTAAATCAAGTTTTGTATTCTTGAGTTTCTGATTTTGAACCTAGTATCTAGTTGTATTTGTGAATTGTAGATTATGAATCTGGTTTTGTTCCTAGAATTAGTTTTATGTTAGAAACGATCTTAGTAGTAGTCTCGGTTATTTTTGACTATCATTCAGGCTTCCTAGTTGTAGCTTCACCTTAAGTTGAGCCTTTTTGTATTTTTGCTCTTTATACTACTGAAGCTTTCTTGCCTGGGTGTTACCCAACGTGAGTTAATGTATTTGAGTTTTTGTATTTAGTCCTCCCCGCCTCTAGTCGCCAGGAGATTATCAGAAAGCTTACATTTATTTCCGGTTTATAGTATCTCTTGTAGAAGATCCTAGTTTACGTCTTGTAACTCTTTTTTGAGATTCTGTAAATAAAACTTCCTTTTTGCATTTAAAATCTGCCTGTTCATTTCCTGCACCTGAGCCTCCTGGACAATCGTAACAGCAATCAATGACAGGAAAATCACTATACAGGGTACATAACATTATTAGCCCTGTCATCCACATGTACTTCCACTGCTATGCTGATGACTGACAGTTATACATCTCATTTACCCCAGATAATCAGGACAATCTACTCTCTCTGCAATACTACCGCAATAAAGGACTGGATGGCTTCTAACTTCTTACAACTGGACACAGATAAAGCTGAAGTCTTGAGTAGTGGTCCCCAACCACATTTCCCACAATATCACCTCACACATTGGACCACTATCAACCAATATAATACCTGCAACATGTATCTGGCAGTAATTTTTGATCTCAGTTTTAACCAGCATATCAAGACTCCAATGAAACCTACAACTTACTGCAAAGATCAAATCAATTCGTGCCAGAAACATCATTGAGCAGACTATACATACCCTCATTCTCTCTTGTCTGGACTATCAACAATCATAATCCTATTCATTATAGAATTCGGTTTAAGATTCTGTTTACTTTTAAAACACTGAACAGTGTGGCTCCATTCCACATTTCGGACCTTTAAACATAATATTCTGCACCTCGACCCTTGAGATCTAAGAATCAGGTACTGTTAAAAGTCTCATGCTTCAGGTTAAAAACTAAGGGGGACTGTGCTTTTACTATTTTAGTCCTGATGCTCTATAACAAGCTCCCCTTGACTTTCAGAACAGCTCGGTTAGTTTCATTTGTATAACACTTTATTCTTTCTCCGATTATCTTTCATTGGTCTTCTTAAGGTTTGCACAGTCTTTACTAAGGCTGTACTGTCTTTTAAAAAATGTTTTACTGTTTTGTTCTGCGATGTTCTGTAAAGCACATAGTAACTCCAGTTTTGAATAGAATAGAATAGAATTTAATGCCATTTGCACAGGTACATCACAGTGCAAGTACATTGGAATTTTTGTACGTGACTCTGAGTCAAAATAAAAACAATTTAGCAACAATTAAAAATAAACAAGAACCCTGAAATAATTCACACCAAAGTTTAAATAAATGAAAGTTAAATATGTATATTAGTATAAATAGATTTTTAAAAAACCCAACAATCAATAACATATTTATTGCACATCGTGAGAGTATTGCACATTTGTCCATTATAACTTGACTTGGAGAGCTAACCAGTCAAGTAACTAGCATGGATCACTCAGGCTCTGTCAGGATATTAATGGTAAATCTGCCATTAGTGAAAGTGTGTCACATTGAGATCTAAGATCACTGTTTTGGATTCATGAGCAAATATTTTTCCAAGTTTTTCTTTCATTTCTCGCCCTAACTCCAGTGATCTGTAGGGAATCCTTTATTATCAATGACTTTCTTCCTCCTTGTGATTTTACAACCTCTTCTCCTACATATTTTCTCTCTATTTGTCATACTTCTCTCTATTTCCTAAACTTTCCCGACTCGCTCTTTCACTTTCCAATCACACTCTACTTTCTATCTCCCTCCCACTCACTCTGCTTTTTTTCTACCACCATTTCTCCCATTGCTCATTTCCTCCTCATCTCTCTTTCCATCTGTCTCAGGAGTTTAGAAAACACTCTGTCTCTCTCATGAAAGAATAAAGTCTTCACTCCCCCAGCTCGCTTTTGATTCGAAATAAAAGGCAACGCGGAAATATCCCCCAGACAGATGCACGAATGCTGACATTCACGACATCTCTGCTCTCCTGCATTGACTCAATAACTGGAGTGATGCTGCGGTGTGGAGGGATGGAATAAAAAGGGCAGACCGTCTGAAATGAGTCTGGTGTATTGGGTAAAGTTGAGTAAGAAAGGGAACAAATTAAAAAAGAGCGGGGGGTTTCGGTGGCAGCGGTGGAGGTGGCTGTTTTGTGTGGATGCATGTGTGTGTGTGTGTGAAAGACTCAGTAACCAGCAGAATGGAGGAAGAGGAAGATGTCCCAGGTGGCAGGATGTGTGTTTTCATGTTGTTCAGCTCGACACGACAAAAGAGTGAAAGCGAGAGCAGATCAAACGAGAAGTCAACATGGGATATCAACAAAGAAGCACTGACAGTCAGTTTCAGTTTACCAGGGTAGAGTTAAAGACTACATTACGACACAAACAAAAAACATAGAAAAATGCACATGCAGCACCATCTTTCTTTTCCTTTCAAATGCTTACCAAACACAAACATACCAATAACCAATCTAGTCTATCATTACAAATACCTGAATCATAAACATCCACTTTGGAAACACCACAACCATGACTAGAAGTAGAGAGATGTCAAACATATCTTCTGTGTAGTGTAACGCACCTATAATGCCATAATTCACCAAAAAAATCGGAAAAAATTGACTTAAGTGATTATTAATTTGACCAAAAATGAAAATTTGGGACTAAATATTTTTCCAAGAGTCCACAGGTTTTACTAGTCCTGGAAAAATGACATATAGATAGACTGACTACTTTCATTTTTCATTTGTTTCCATACTTGTCTCCTATCTGCTCTGCGTAAACACTGCCTGCAGTTAAGACAAAAAGTCCCTGAATCTGACTCCTGGTTGCGGTTGAGTCACTAATAGCTTCACGGTTGCAGAGATGAGTGCAATCATTTTGTTTTTTACAGTATCTGGTTACTGCAAATGCTTTATTTTCTGCAAATGTTTAAATGAGACAAGCAGAATCAAGTGATTTTGATGAAAAATCACATTTTTAAGCTTAAGTTTGGATAAAAAACAATGATTCTTTCTGTTTTCACACTTTCTAGCTCAGATAAAAGGTGTAATTTTGTGATTTTTATTACTTCGCCAAGGAATGGCGGAGTTATATGATAATTGGCGTACATCTGTCTGTGAATCTGTCTGTCCGTGTGAAACAGTACTCAAAAACGGACTTGGATGAAATTTTCAGGGAAAGTCGGAAGTGACACAAGGACCAAGTGATTAAATTTTGGCAGTGATGCCGCTTATAGTCTGGATCCATGGCTTTGTTAAGGATTTCCCATTGCAAGATATAGGTGCCGGCATGGTGCCGCTGTAACCATGACGTGAACACTGTGCCATTTACCTACTGACGATCACATGATTGCGATCCTACTACAAATTGACCGTGATTTATCCGTTGGAAATCATACAAGGAACAATTGATTAAACTGTGGGATGTTTCAGAGTCCCATCAATTCCTGCCGTCCTCTACGTATTTAGGTCACGCAATGTAGCAAACCCCAGCCAGACAATGGTGAAGTTACTGATGTTTCACAAAGCCTTTATTCAGCCTTATTTTGAACACAAATTCACCTTTCTGTCCTTCACTCCTTTCTTCAGGAAATACCGTAAGAGCTTGTCCCCATTCCAGCTAGGTCCTTCTAAGTTTATATACATCCTTTGCTAAACAGCAACAGCGTTTTTTCTTTCATGTTTATGTGAATTTTTGGACTTTTCGGCAGCGTCTTCGTCATGTCAAGAAGCCGCTTCTTAGATAAACACTTCCTGTGCCGCTGGAATGGTTAAAAAATAAAAGCCCATAGCATTAAAAATATGCCTTCAAAATAAAAGGCTGGAGGGAACGGTTATTTTAACACTAGCAAAACAAAGGCTTGCCAAAATTGATGAACTGATCAACAGACCTTTAAAAGAGTAATTAACAATTCTGTATAAATACATAACGTGCACATGCAAAACACATGCCTGTGCTCAGCACAAAGTCATTTTTCATTAAAGATTTCATCTGTTGGAAATGATACGCCAACTGAGCAGCCTTGGTGGAGTACTGCACTCTCTGAGTGCTTTTCTTGTTAAAGATAATGCGATTTTCAAACCTCCCAGCAAGTTTGGGCTTTTACGGGGTTAAAAAATAACAGCTCTCTGGGATGAGTAAAATTGACAGAAAAATTCAGATTGAAACACATGACATGATACAATTGGGGGTGTAAAATTGAATAATTAAATTGATAAATATTCTAAAACTATGTATATTTTTGGCTTCCACTTTTCCTTTGATTCCATCCAATGCACTCACTGTAAATAAAGCTGGATTACAGAAGTTAGAAATTTGTATATAACTGAAATGTTTGTATTGCTTTAACTTGACACATACTGCATCTGTGTTTAATAATTAAAGATATTGATCTCACTTTCAAGTAGCTTTAAAGGCTCCTGTTTAAACCCTTTGATAGTGTAAGGTCACATTACATTTTTAACCTGCACAACAGCTCCAAAGTGCCTGAAGGTTTTACACCAAAAATGTAAATGTTGGCACATCAAAGTGCTGCTTAATTAAAACAGATGCACAGCTCCAGGTTCTCAAATGGCCACTTGAGGCTGCCTCCAAAACCAGTCAGTCTCCATAGACTTCCATGTTAAAAGATCTAAATTTATAGCAGAAATAAACATCTTTACAGCCTGGTTTTGGTCTCTATAGTCAATTTCCACCTTTATGACAACTGCACTGATATCTGCATGCAACTGACACGTTCGCATCGATTTAACTTGACACATTTTGCATCTGTGTTAATAATTTAAGATAGCATTGGCCACACTTTTAAGCAGATTTAAATGATCCTATTTAAGCTTCGTGATACCATAAGGCCACTTTAGCGCTGACATTTTAACCTGCACAATAGCTCCCAAGTGCCTGAAGGTTGTCACATCAAAAGTGGTGCTTAATTAAAGCAGGTGCACTGAAAAGGTCAATGTTAAAGCCTGGAGACAGCAAATGCAAGGCAAGTATAGAGTGAGCCAACTCGAAAGATCAAGATAGAGGACACATCTAGCTACATGAGGGTTATTTCTATTAGTTTTAGCCTGAAATATGGCTCTTCAACCTCATGATCCATCCAACAGATTGGTGAATTCAGTAAGATTTATTCTCCATTTGTGTTTACTGCTATCTTTACCACTTCTTAGACACACACATCCATATGAACCCAACAAAATCAGCTGAGCTGGTGAGATTTTGTGACAGCTCATCCTTACCAAAGCCACACAAACACCTCTCTCTCCTCCCCACTCACCAGTGTAGTCTTCCCGGCAGATGCAGGTGTATCCTCCCTCTCTGCGGGCACAGACTCCTCCGTTCAGGCAGGGGTTGGAGTAGCACAGGTTGATCTCTGTCTCGCAGTAATCGCCCGTGAAGCCCACAGGGCAGCGGCAGCGAAGGCCGGCGATGGGGTGGATGGGCCGGAACAAGATGGAGGGCGAGGAGATGAAGGGGGCTGAGCTGTTGAAGCGCAGCACCGAGATGCACTTCATGTAGTTCTGGCAGGGCTCCCGCAAGCACACGTTGTCGTCGAACGGCAGAACCTGGTGTGACGGGAGGGGAAAGATGAAACGTGCAGCTCGTCATGAAGAATTTTCCCCAGTCGGATCAGCTTCTGTGGCGCTAGGTGTCTTTGTTCAGCATATTTTCTCACAGACGATTTCTTTCATTATCCTCTCACTATAGCAGAAACTTCATAGCATTGATGTGTCAGAGCAGTAAAAGCACTACTAACATTTTTAATTCCTCTTTTCTGTTTAGTAGTTCCAGTAAGCCATGCCATAAAAGCAGCAACACATTAGGCTACACTCCATTATGAGTCCATTCCAACCATAAAATTACCACTTTAGTATTATCAGCAAGATGTACTTAAGGTGTCAAATAATCAGAATGAGGAATAGTTTATTGATCCACTAGGGCAGTGTTTCTCAAATAGTGGGGCGCGCCCCCCTGGCATGTCTGGGTGGGCGCGAGCGACTGGGAGGAAAAGGTCCTTCAACATGGAACTAATTAGCTGAACTATTGTTTTAACGTCGGCCTGTTTTTCGCGGCATACAACAATACTGAAATTGTGTGTTATAATAATAATAATAATAATAATGATCTTCTGTATATATCTATGGTATATACACTGGCAGTTCAGACTCCGAAGTACAGACTCCAGAGAACGGGAGAACGCATCGTTAATGTGCAGTCGGAACACCAGCGTACTCGGCTCATCTCCGACGATTATTTTTACCAGCAATGTCAAACATACGTCCTGTGGGCCAAAACCGGCCTACCAGACGGTCCATTTTGGCCCGCGGGACGACTTTACAAATGATAAAAATTACAACAACATTAACTGTAAATTGTAAATTTGTAAACCTGGAAATTTAAAATAATTTCTAGTACTTGACAAGTTGTTCTGATCATGAAGTAAAATACTAGATTGTTCAGTTCCAGATACCTGTGACTGAATGCCATCCATCCATTATCTATACACTGCTTAATCCTCACTAGGGTCGCGGGGGGGCTGGAGCCTATCCCAGCTGACTCGGGCGAAGGCAGGGGACACCCTAGACAGGTCGCCAGTCTGTCGCAGGGCTACATACAAAGACAAACAATCACTCTCACATTCACACCTACGGGCAATTTAGAATGACCAATTAACCTCAGCATATTTTTGGACTGTGGGAGGAAGCCGGAGTACCCGGAGAAAACCCACGCATGCACAGGGAGAACATGCAAACTCCATGCAGAAAGATCCCGGGAAAGCCGGGACGCGAACCAGGGATCTTCTCGCTGCAAGGCGAAAGTGCTAACCACTACGACACTGTGCAGCCCCCTGTGACTGAATGTTTTGTGTTTTTGTAGATAAACTGCTATCTGGCAGTTACAATGCATGTGTAAATGATGAACTGAGGCATAATAGGCTACTGTTGAAATTGAACTTGTTTTCCTTAAGAAATTTCAGGTTCATAATATTTTGTAAAAAGATACTTCATTAAATGTGAACATTTTCAGAATGTACCTTTTTTGAACTAAAACAAAGGGGAAAAGTTGGAGCTGTGGTTATTTATAGGTTATTATGCTGTGATTTTACTGGTGGGGCCCGCTGGAGATCAGATTGGGGTTTATGTGGTCCCTGGACTAAAATGAGTTTGACACCCCTGATCTTTACTGTGAAAACAACAAAATGGAATCAGCATATTGGAATCTGCATATTCATGTTTTCAGTTTTTTTATATATATATATATATATATATATATATATATATATATATATATATATATATATATATATATATATATATATATATATATATATATATATATATATATATATACGCACAAAGTTATTGGGGGGGCACGGAAGTTTTTTGTCCTCCAAAGGGGGGCCCGAAAGAAAAAATCTGAGAACCACTGCACTCGGGGAAATTGCTTACGTTAGAGATGCTCCTATTCAAAGTCTAAAGATAAACATACGTAGAAAAGTACACTACTGTTCAAAAGTTTGGTGTCATCCCGACAATTTCATGTCTTCCATGAAAACTCACACTTTTATTCACATGCTAACATAATTGCACAAGGGTTTTCTAATCATCAATTAGCTTTCAGCACCATTAGCTAACAAAATGTACCATTTATAATACAGGAATAATGGTTGCTGGAAATGAGCCTCTGTACCCCTATGTAGATATTCCTTTAAAAATCAGCCATTTCCAGCTGGAGTAGTCATTTACCACATTAACAATGTCTGAACTGTATTTCTGATTAATTTAATGTTATCTTCATTGACAAAAAATGCTTTTCGTTCAAATATATGGACATTTCTAAGTGACCCCAAACTTTTGAACGGTAGTGAATGTCTTAAAAATATGAACATAAGTAATAAAAAAAGTAAGCATAAAATCTGATAATGTACACTGTACTAGAAAAACTACATTTAATTTATTTACCATTTCTATTTAGAATTATAATAGTTTCTTATCATAAATTTCAATATCAATGTATATGATGCTGTGTTTATTAAAATTTTAACTGGTCAAGTATAAGTAGCTTTAAATATTTCATATACCTTTAGGAAGTTTGAAAACAAAAATAAAAAAGCATTTTGAGACTATTTGTAAAGTCTTTTCCCTTTTTTTTGTTAAACTGGCAAGTTTATCAAGTTTGACCAGCAAGTTCAGCAACCTTTAAAGAGAAATTCTACGAAATTAGGGATAATGAAGGAAACCGAGGGGGGAAAAAAAACAGTAAAAAAAAAAAAAAAAAAAAAAAAAAAAAGTAGTTGCAGTTCCTTGAAGGGCCACTTGAGGCTGCTTTACAAATGAATCAGTCGCGCCATTGACCTCCATGTTATAATGACCAACTTTACAGCAGAAAAAAACAATTACACCATGATACATATACAGTTTGGTTCTCTATGGCCAATTTACTCATTTATTCACACATTTAAATTATATTAAGGCTTAAAATTATGCATAATTAAGGGTGATGTTACTTTGAATAACTGGTGGGTGCTGTTACAGGACAGTCCAGAAAAAAGACGCTTGCATGGCTCGACTACCTATTACTCACACTCCACAGCTTTGCTCATTTTTGAATTATTCTGGAGTTAGGAGGAGTCAGGCAGTGCTGAGATATTGACAATCGAAGTCACCAAAGCTTCGGCTTGAAATCTACATCTATAAATACAGTCTATTGTTCAACTGCATCTACATTAACATGGCACAAGCCTTCTAGCATGCCAGCAGGATCATTTTTGCATCATAGTTACATGGTACCATGCTAATGCTAAAACCTCATCATGCTTATATAACCATGTTGTAGTAATACATTTGCAGACAATCAGATATAGAAAGAGGATAAGATGTAGCCTCACAAAACCAAATCTCTATTACTAACGATACACCTCGATTCCAATCCAAAATCTGTGTCGACATTGTCCACTTACTGTCAAATCATCATAATCCAGATGAGACTAAAGATTTAGGATGACAAAAAATACTGACTGGCCTCCAAATATTGCTGTCTCACACAGATAAGAGTTTATCAGCTCTGGGTCTTGTCTCTCAGGTTCTGTATAGAGGAGCAGCCATCACTTTGATTTGAGTGGGATTTGTTATTAGTTAATATATTAAAAAACAAACACTAGATTCACTAGATTTCCAATACTGCTGGCCATGTAAAAGGTAGGTCTGAATAAAGGGTGTGAAAGACAAAGTCCTTGATTATTAG
Organism: Amphiprion clarkii; assembly: GCA_027123335.1. Taxonomy (NCBI): domain Eukaryota; kingdom Metazoa; phylum Chordata; class Actinopteri; family Pomacentridae; genus Amphiprion; species Amphiprion clarkii. Next base: position 29,027,608 of record CM049574.1, on the reverse strand, counting down.
ATTTTATGATTGAATTCGCTTGCTCACAGTACAGAGTCATTGTCCAGATATCCATCTTTATTCACTGGTCTGAAAACATTACGCTGCTTTGCTTTGTAAAACCAACCCTCCAGAAATGATGATTTACTGCTGTTGTTTGCTGTTTGGGTCATTGGTTCAGATTTATTCCCAAGATTGTGTCTTTTCTTGTCAGTAAGAGAGTATAGATTCAGTTTGCATGTGTTTGTGTGACAGCTCCTACGTATATACACTCAAGATTCACACCGCTGTGCACTTTCTCATCCCGTCATAAATCTTTTCACCTCCTGGTTTCAGCTGTCCTCTCCTATCGAAGCACCTCTCTGCACGTGTGTTTGTCGAGATGCCCGGGGATTGTTTAAACATGTATGTAAGTGATGTGCATGCTGTATCCAGGTGTGATTTCATACATGAGAATGTACAGCGATCATATCTGTGTATCGTTGCATGAAGCCATATGGCTGCTCATCTGTATTGTATTATTATCAGTTCACATGCAATGTGCTCAGATGACCGTCTTGAAGCACAAGTCTCTTCGCATTATTTGAGCTAAATGCATTCACAAAAAAATCTCTAGTGTTAAAGGTTCACTATTAACAGCACATTTTGCAACTGAAAAGTAATTATTGGAAAGTCAGATTATCAAAAATACAAGAATAAAATAAAGCTGCTAGTATTCATAGTTTTGTTTTTCTTGCAACTAAAGGTTTGTTTAAATCACTATTGTTTGCACTGAGGCAAAAACTAAACTAAAATCTGACTATCAAATCAAGTTAGTGATTTTATAACTTTGGTTAAAAAAAATAGAACTTTTATTTTGAAATGCAATTTGTATGCTTGTCAACATTTGTCTGCTGTTCTCTTTAAGGTGTAAAGAATTGACTTTGTCAAGTTGATTTAAAAAAAATTGTAATAATTTTTTGAAGAATTTAGTATTATTTTACAGATCTTCTATTTTTTTTTGGTATTTTACAGATTTTAAATTGATTTACATGTTAACTGAAATAAATCAGACCAGAACTGTAAATAATGTCCACATGAAAAATCTGTAATTTTATAAATGATAATTAATTCTTTAACGTTTGACCATGAAATTCACTGTATTTAAAACAACAAAAGTATTGTTATATTGACATTCATCTGGAAAAAAAATGTATATTAAGGATTGTAAAGTGGCACTCAATTTTGTTCAACTGTTAATTTCCAGGTTTTTTGCCTTTTATGTTAATAAAAATTAAAAACAAATCTGACAAAAAAGGAAATCATTTACATGTTAACCAAAAGAAAACAGTCCAAAACTAATTTTAATTAATTCATTCTTTTAATTTTTGATGGCTTGATGGTGACATTACTTTATTATACTGTATTTAACCCTGTAAAACCCAAATATCAAAAAAGAGCAACACACACACACACACACACACACACACACACACACACATACACACACACACACACATATATATATATACACACACACACACATACACACAAAATCTGTAAAACCCAAACACAGAAGCAAATACAAAAATAATGTATATTTATTTTAACATATATTTATTTAGATAGAAATAATAAAAACTAATAATAAAAACTAATAAAACTGATGTTTGTATTATTGCAAAACTGGGTTTTACAGGGTTAAATCAGCAAAAATATTGTTATTTTCAAGATATATGCCAATAATCCAATGAAAAGTTAAGCATTCATATGTATGACATTAATATTACATTAAGGATTGAAAAAATGGAAATAATTTTTTCAACTATCATTTTACAGATTTTCCCTGTTTTGTTAAGCTACAGATAATATATAGCAAAATCACAGAAACTGTTTCTACAATTTTGCTAATGTTTTTACTGTACACTACCAGTCAAAAGTTTGGACACACCTTCTCGGTCAATGTTTTTTATTTAAGATTAATACTGCATATTAACACTTTTTTGTTTACAACATAATTCCATAAGTATTCTTTTATAGTTTTGCTGTCTTCAGGATTAATCTACAATGTAAAAAATAATACAAATAAATAAAAAGCGTTGAATGAGAAGGTGTGTCCAAACTTTTGACTGGTATTGTATATTTCATAAATCCGTCTACCAGAATTCAGTTTTTTTTTTACAGTGTAGTTACACCAAAATGAAGCACTTAAAAGACTGATTTATACATGGGTGAGTGTGTTTTGTATGTGGACCGACCTCCATCTGCGTCAGTGACGTCAGCCTCGGCCTGTTCAGGTAGAGCTGCTCCTCCAGAGCCTCGGAGGGGAAGAAGTGTCCGCCTGGCAGCGCGGCCGAGAAGCTGACGTTCAGGATCCCTCCCGGTGCCGCGTCCAGGTCCGGCTGGATGTTAAAGATGAAGACGTCCTCGACGGGCACTGACAGCACCGCCGACACGCCTTCCAGGAAGTTACCCAGCAGCGGCGACAGGAAGTGCTCCTGGGACATGTTCTGGAGGCGGACGGTGACGCTGCTGCCCAGCATGTCCTCGGTGATGATGAGGACGCGGAGAACACACTGGGCTGAGATACTGTGGACGCCGTCTGAGGATTTAAAGAAGAGGGCGGAGGAGAAAATAGGTAAATTAACTGGTTAGCAAATAAAATGAAGCGTCAGGAGATAAAGAAAGCGATAAAAAACAAGAGTCAGAACGGGTAAAGCAAAAAGTGAGGAAGGTGAGGAAGGACAGCGATAAACAGAAAACAGTAGAGACAGCAACATAAAGGGACAAAGATTAACGAATAGAAGCCAGAGAATAAAGATGAGAAGGTCATCATCATGTCAGGGGATATGCAGTTTATATGCAGCAGTGTAGCTTTCTACTTGTTATAACACATTGTACACATACATGAAAATATAAATGAGGAATAAATGCCAAAAAAAAATACCCAAAATCTCTTTCAAAACAGCTTTGAGTTTGACAAAGAACACAACATGTTACATTTGATGCTGCCTTTAAATTCATCATTTTGTCACTGAAGTGAACAAACTCATGCTGCAGGGAGTTAAAAGTCAAAATGCCTCCTGGGAACAGCAAAAAAATAAATAAAAAAATCACACAACCAGCAGTCCCTTAAACCTGCTTTCAAACAAAATAACAGTCAAAGACAACGCACCATAATTCAGTGTGTTATTTAAATTTATCAAGAGAGGAAGAGGAGCTTATAGGGGACTGAAAGTGGCAAAAGTTTGCTTTTTAAATACTGTAATTGGAGCTAAATTTGTAGTGACCAGACTGAAATTTTCACAGAAGTTATCTCAGAATTTATGCAATGGAGATCAAGGTTCTAGTTTCAGTAAAATATCTTCTTGGAACTAGTTTTGTTGGATTTAGTTTAGTCTTAGTGCAACAAAAGCTGTGTTTATAATGAGTAACAGTGGAATATTTGCCCTTTAATGTGAGTGATTGTAATAATTTTAACATAAAATCCAAAAAATGAGTCTATAATAAGTCATCTCAACTAATGAAAAATAAGATTTAAAAAATGGATTTATGAAGGAAATATATATAAAACTATTGAGATGCACATTTTAAAATCCAAAATCAGATAAAACAGCATTAAATGATCAAAACTATTACAAAAAAACACACACAGGACAAACTTAGAGCACCAAAACCAACATAACTAGCAATATAAATGTATATGTTGGCAAAAGAAACCCAATCAGTTAAATATAATCTGTTTACACCAAACAGACAGTTGTTTAAAAGCTAGCACAACAGTTGGCTCAGCTTGCCGTGTCAAATTTTCTCATGCAAGACTTTAATGTCGCCTTAAATATTTAATCAAAATCAGTTATTCTCCGCAGCTTCACCAACTATGTAATCAGTAAATAAAGCAACAAAATTAAAACCTTTGTTATGCTTTAGCTGCCAGGCGCAAAAAACACGATGACAGTGAACATTATGCGCAGCCAGGTTGCAGACAGTTCAATATCAGTGTTTTTTTTTCTTTTTATTGTTTTTTACTGAGAGACACTTCATTCCTTTGCGGACAGAATGAGGATGACAAATGGATTTTAGCAGTGCAAGTGCTTCTCCTGAATGCATGTGTGATTTAACTGAGTTGTATCTGTCATAAAAGCAGCTGCATGCATGTTTTTATGCAGATTTCGTAACATCATTTTGTATTTTTCCCCTACGAGAAGCCTGCTGACTTTGGTGAACTTCGGATTTTTCATGTTGTGCCAAAATCAGGGCAAAAACAACATAGCAAATGTTAAAATGCAGAACTAAGATGGTTCACATGGTCAACATCAGCATACTAGCATTGTCATTGTTAGCATCCTAGCATGCTAACATGAGCGTTTAGCTGCCTAAAGCCTCACAGGGGAATGTGCATGACTGTGGACTCTCAGTGTTTAGTCATCATGTGTCATCACGTTGAAAATAAAAGAAAATCCACTATAACCCCTCAGTATCTGTGTTCATCAGAAATCCACTTCACAATCGCTCCCAAGGATGATGCAATTCTTTAATCATATGTTACAGTAAGAAAGACCACACGGATCCTCTTAAATCTACATGGGTTTCATGAGCCGGGAAGTTGTTTTCGAAGCCTCATGGATGAGACTGAACGAGAGAAACATCATCTCTTCAGACTGGTCACAAATCCAACATGCCACTGCCGCCGTTTCCTCTCAGAGGCCCACAGAATGAGTTCATATGGATCACAGCAGGTCACAACCCCCCACAAATACGACAACTTCCGCTCCATCCACGGACAAGAAATAGGTTTCATTTACTCTGGATACAAACACAGCACAGTAAAGCAATCTGGATCCATAAGCTGGATAATAAAGCCATAAAAGAATGTACACAACTGCAGTGTGAGGTGGCACCGCTGGGATGAAACAGAAGATACAAAGAGAATAAAAGTGGGGGTAAAAAGCAACACTTGAGTGGACCTGATGCAAATAATAAGGCAAGAATTACACGAAGAAAGAAAGAACAGAGCATGACAGTCATGGATGGAGGGTGAGGGGTGAAAGAAAGGAATATAGAGGCAACAGTGTGAAGGAGTTTTATTAAAAACTGCAAAGAGACAACTGTGAAGCCAGAGGAGAGAGTAATTAATAATGAAGGAACCAACAAAACAAGACATTTAGGTTTTACTGCAAGTAACATAGTGACTGCTCATGTTAGATTCCTGTTTCTAGCTAAAATGATTCCTTGAATGTAAAATTAAAGTGTTGCAATAAGAAAAATACATGGAAAGGAAGAGGATAAGAAAGAAAAAGCAAAAAACAAAAAAACAGTAAGACAGAGTATTAATTATTAAGTTACATATTAAGTGGAAGAAAACGTGACAAAATTGTTGGCAATGATAAAGAATGTTTGACTGGAAAATCACACTATTTCGCCATATTTAAATCAGCCAAAAAATATTGTTATTTTACAAATATTTGCGAATAACTGAGGGGAAAAAGTATAAAAATGCTACATAATTTTTCAACTTTTACATACTTTTTCCAGTAAAGTAACAGCTGAAAAAGTTTAGATAATATCTACTAAAATCACAGGAAAGAAAGTGTTAATTTAGATTTTAATTGCAACAAAACAAAACCAAACTGTAAATAATGTCCACATTTTTTGCCTTTTTACATATGGTAATTATTATTATTATTACTATTATTTTATAATATCTTACCTTAAAGTTACACAAGTAAGACAAAAAATATATTGCTATTGAGGTGTTACTTTAAATCGCATATTCACTGTTGATATTGATTGGTAAATTCATTTCTGTTGCTTATGCAGTGATAAAAATGAATCCATCCATCCATCCATTATCTATACACCGCTTAATCCTCACTAGGGTCGCGGGGGGGGGCTGGAGCCTATCCCAGCTGACTCGGGCGAAGGCAGGGGACACCCTAGACAGGTCGCCAGTCTGTCGCAGGGCTACATATATAGACACACAATCACTCTCGCATTCACACCTACGGGCAATTTAGAATAATCAATTAACCTTAGCATGTTTTTGGACTGTGGGAGGAAGCCGGAGTACCCGGAGAAAACCCACGCATGCACAGGGAGAACATGCAAACTCCATGCAGAAAGAACCCGGGAAAGCCAGGACGCGAACCAGGGATCTTCTTGCTGCAAGGCGAAAGCGCTGACCACTACGCCACTGTACAGCCCCGATAAAAATGAATCCCTTTATTTAAAATTTAAGTGTTGCAAGAAGAAAAGGAAGAAGGAAAAGAAACAGAAAGGAAGGAAGGGAGACCCGAGAGTGTCAGAATATATCATAAAAACAGGAAGATGTTGACAGAAATCAAGAAACTGAATAAATGAAGAAGGATATGGAGGGAGGCTGAGAGGGAAGACGAGGTATAGAGGCTGGGGGTTGGGTTTGGTGGCAGCTGGTTTGATTACCGGATTATGAGGAGCTTCACTCCCCACTGACCTCCAACATACATACACACGTGTACACACACTCACACACGCGCGCGCACACACACACACACACACACACACACACACACACACACACACACACACACACACACACACACACACACACACACACACACACACACACACACACACGCACACACAGAGTCAAATCCAGAACCCATCATAATAAATGAACAGCCAGAGGGAGGACTGACATTATGAAGGGGGCAGAGAAGGAAACCACAAAATCTTTAGGGAACATTCTAATGAAAAATATTTAGAATACACTGGGTTTATATCTATGAATAAGCATATCTCTCTCTCTATATACATATATATATACATATATATATATATATGTATATATATATATGTGTGTGTGTGTGTGTGTATATATACACACACACACACACACACACATTACATATACAACAGACAGACAGTAGACTTGATGCATTAGGTGAAGTAATTAAATGTCGCCACGTATTGTGAGGTTAAAAGCCAGCTTTACTGTGAACCTTCTGGATCACAACGCAAAGACGGCAGCACTAATTGACACTGATCTGCCATTGCCATTGAAATGAGACGGGGATCTGTGAAAAGACCCGAGATAATCTGCTGGAGTGGGACCCAATCTCTCATTTTCTCTCAAACACACACACTTAGAACTATCACAGTGCAGAACGATGTGTGTTTAGGGTGCAATTTGTGAATCTACAAGCAGGATTTTTGACGTACAACCAGTTTAGAGGCCAGTCCATGTCCAACAGGTAACTTACACACTTTAAATTTTAGGCCCATATTAGTCGAACACTGAGGGGATCTTGCTTTCGGTAATTCAACTTTGGGAAATATTTGCATATTTATAGATGCAGGATTTGTCCATTAGACATCAGCGAGAGTTTGCTCATGAGAATAAATACTGTGCCAAATAGAAAAGCAATAAGATTTAAGCATTATATTTTAGTAAAAATAAAGATAAAGTCAGACTGGGATAGAAAAATTAGAAGCAACACAATGACACTGAGGTAAAATACTGAAGTGTTAAACTGCATTTATAATTATGTTTTGAGGAATCCTATTTGTTTGTGACGTATCATAAATACGTCTTGTTGCATTTCTTTTGCTTTTACTTTTCAGCCAACCTGTCATATTAGACGAGAATCTAATATACATCCAGAAAATGGATTAGAAGCTGCAAACATGCAGTAAAAAGGTTGTACTTTAACTACAACCATGTGTTTTAATAGTCCTAACCAACAAGTTTTGGTCCCTAAACCTGACCAAACAGCAAATGACATTGAAACCTAACTTCAAGAATAATTGTTCTCCCAGACTCTTCGGTGAAAACTAGGTTTCCTGTTTCCTACTACTTCATTCTCTTACCGGTCATGGGGAAAATCTGTTTCTTTCAAGTCGTAAATGCATCCATCCATCCATTATCTATACACCGCTTAATCCTCACTAGGGTCGCGGGGGGGCGCTGGAGCCTATCCCAGCTAACTCGGGCGAAGGCAGGGGACACCCTAGACAGGTCGCCAGTCTGTCGCAGGGCTACATACAAAGACAAACAATCACTCTCACATTCACACCTACGGGCAATTTAGAATGATCAATTAACCTCAGCATATTTTTGGACTGTGGGAGGAAGCCGGAGTACCCGGAGAAAACCCACGCATGCACAGGGAGAACATGCAAACTCCATGCAGAAAGATCCCGGGAAAGCCGGGACGCGAACCAGGGATCTTCTCGCTGCAAGGCGAAAGTGCTAACCACTACGCCACTGTGCAGCCCGTCGTAAATGCAGTTTTATCTATTTTTTCTTTCATTTATTGGGATGTAATTTTTGTGAGCCACAGTTTGATTGAGGAGGCACAGTATTGGGTATTGCTCAGTTTATTACTCCTCCAATTAACGTGGCCGAGTTATGTGATGATTGGCGTAAAAGAACATCTTCTGGCTTCAATTCCAGATCTTCAGAAAACTGTCCCAGGATCCTGTTGCAACTGCCATGCCATCATTAGTAATGCCCGGGCAGCTAACACGGTTGTCATGTCCAGCCAACACACCAGCACGATCAGCTTTTAGTGTGTCCCACACGTTACAGTTGAAGTCATCGTGTCTGTGAATCTGTCTGTCTGTCTGTGTGTTCCCTCGTATCCACCATCCCTGTTAATCATCAGGTTTTCCCTCATGTTCCTCTTCAGATTTTGGTTTGTGAGTTTAGTTTTTGAATCTTGTCCTTCTCCTGCCTGCCAGTCTTCGTGTTTTCATGTTTTTTGTATTAGTTTCTTCACCCATGGACTTAATTTCCCTGGATTACCAGCTGCCCTTTTTATCTTTACCCCTGTTATTTAATTTTTTCTGCACCTGGGTCCATATGTGACCACTTCCTGTCAAGCAGATGTTTAGAATTAAGCATTTCAAACAACTGAACATTTTTCTGGGAAAAAAAAATCTTGAACAATTCAAATATATGCTTCTATTTGTCAAAGTTGAATACATTTATATGTTGTTGAACATGCCTGAAGGGAATCTTTACAATCTAATCTCAGCTAATAGTAATATTAATGCAGCTACTTAACTATCTGAAGTACATTTATTTCCTTTCTCGCTGACAGTACAGAAGAATATTTATACTACTACCATGTCTGTATGCTAATTTAACACTTCAGGGGGGTTTCAGGAAGGGAGGCAAATGCAGACAAAGACACAAATCAAACTACAGTTGCATATAAAAGGTGGGAGGCAAAAAAAAAGACAATTGAAAAATCCAAGCTAAAGGTCTAAGCGAATAATAAAAGTAACTAACCCAGAGAAAACCCAAACACCAATGCAATAAACATAAACCTAGTGTAAGAAAACCCAACAAAATGCAAACCACAAACAGACAAGGAAAATCAAACAGGAGAAATTGACAAAGACAGAACGAAAATGCACAACTATAACTATTTGTGCGCTTAGACCTGACTGAGGAGATGAGAAACAGGTGAAACCAATGAGTGCGGTTAAAAAGGAGGGAAACAGTGACAAAGGGAAGAAATGAAACAACAACAGACACACAAGGGCAGGGATGTTATGATCCTGCTCTAGCTCCTGCCCTTCCCTTTTCTTTCTTCTCCCTTCTTCTTCCTGTCTTTGTCATCTGTCTCTTTTGTATTTCTGTTTGTCATCTCTCTCCCTGTTGTCTCTCTCTCCTTGTCTTGTCCCTCTGGCTCCCTCTGTTTGCGTCTGTTGGTCTCTGGGTCTGTCTGTCTGCCTCCCTTGTCTCACTCACCTGCCTGCACTTTACTGATTGCTGTAATGCACATCAGCTGCAGAAATTAGTTCCCTCTTTTCACCTGTTCGCCACTTCACCTCCACCTATTTAAGCTCTGTGCATTCACTCAGTCCCTGTCGGACCATAGATGCTGTTGCCCACCTAGATTCAGTTTCCACATGGACTTTGCTTCCCCACCTTTGGACTCTGTTTTCCCCCCTCCTGGATTTTCCCCACATGGACTCAGTTTTCCTACCGGATTCTCACCAGCCCTGCTTCAGTCTCTGGCCTGTTTTTCCTGTCTCGTCTCCATCTGCCCCTGGATTCCCTCAGCCTGTCTTCCTCCTCTGTTGTCAGTTCCCCCATCTTGTGAGTACCCCTCTTTAGCTTAGTATTGTTAATTCACTTTAGTTTTGTAGATGTCCATTTTTGCATTCTTAGTGTTGGTTTGTAGAGTTTGAGTAGTTTGGTTTAGTTCTGTCCCCCCAGTTTGGTTCTCCATTTATGTATTGGTTCAGGTATCTGGTTTAATAAAACTCTTTCCTTTATTTACTTGTCTGCCAGTTTCTGTGTCTGTGCTTGGGTTCTCCAGTTCTCTTCTGCTGTAGCGCACCCACATGACTTTAAATTGATAGCATATAGACTGTATGTACAGATGCACCACAATGATCTTATTCCAGAAGTTAGATTGCATGTGACATTTAATAAACTAGAATTAAATTATGTGTCATTTTTGCCACTTTGTTCCACAGCTGTTGAATTTCTGGAGCCCCAAGACTTCCTGGAAGTCTTGATCAATTGTATTTTATTTGTTGACACACTGTTTTGTGTGCAACAGGGATATTATAGCCTCCATGATTTTTTGATCAGAAAAAAGTACACGATTTCCTCAGACATGTTGAAAATTTCCCCCAAGCCTCCTGGGAATCCCTCTCGGTGGTTCCCAGAGACATTCAAAGGAAAACATCTGACAACTCAACGCATCACATAACAGGCAAAACATGAGAAATGGCACTCAAAAGCATTAGTGCATGTTTTCCTCAATGGTTTTTAACTTGGCTGTGATTTTCTCGCCTTTCGGAGGTATGTGTTGCCCCGAGCGACCATTAAATTCTGACAGTAAATGTGGTAGATGTACATAAAAACAGTAAACTATCTCAAATATCTTCCTCCCTCTTATGACTGCAATAATGATAATTCAATATACATTACTATTAGTACCAGCTATTCTGCCTTTTCTAGAAATAGAAACGAAAATCAAGTCAAAATGCACTGCAGCTGCACCTCAGTTCAACTTTTCTGCACCAGAAATATTATTTATACAGTTTTTTTCTGTAGAGAACCTGTATGTACAAGTAGATGTGAGTGTTCTGTGTGTCTGAATGAATGTATTTCTGTGTAAACAGATCAATCACAGCACCAAATGGAGATGCAGAACAAAGTATTTTACTGCACAATTTGCTGCATATGATAATAAAGCCTCTAAATCTTTCGAATGGCTATTTCTAAGCAATAAAGCCGCTAAATTCTGCCCACTCAGACCAGAATACAGCACCTTTTTCTCTGTGGTCAGCCACAAATTATACACAGGTATGATCTGACAGGCTAATTACAGCTCTGCTAAAACATTATGACTAATAAACCTGTGGAAAAACTAAAAGCTTTTGTTGAAAATTCTTGCACAACTGTTTTTCCTAGTTCTGTTACACAAGGGGTGAGTCAACTGGGGCATAAAAGAAACAAAAAGCACATTTTTCTAAAAGCTTAACAAAGCAAAGATGCTAAGAAGTGAGAGAATGTGTGCAGGAACTCTTTATTTTGCCATAAGTTTATCCTTTAGGTCACAACTTTGCAACTCATCTGAACACTAAAACAGATATTTTACACAGCAAACATTTAATTTTTACATTCAGGGTCTCTTATCCACACATAAACAGAATTTCAGGTCACTAAAATGGAGATTTTTACTCCTGCTTGAGTGCAAAGTTGCAAAAAACTACTGAACTGAAAAACTGGCACCTCAGATTGTACATTCACACTAAAGGCATTCATTTCTAACTGATTTAAGTGAAATTCAAGGTAAAGCTTCAACACATGCAGCCGGAACTCATCAAACTGAGGGGATATCTGTAACAAAAACCCTCATTTTATCACCCAAGGACATAAGTCACTAACTGCCCTTTGAGTTTCTATGATAGCTTATGAGACTCTGAAGTGTCAATCATTTTGTCAGACTCCTCATATCTGTGCGACACCGATGTACCATTTCGGATCAAACCATTTCATTTGCAGCACTTAATTCTGCAGTATCAGGACCATCAGCACACTGCCAAGACCACAGAGGAATTCTAAATTAGTTTTTGGTGAGAGGTGGGTAAAGGTGATTGTTTTTTTCCCCCAGGAAGTCATAATTAATGCATCATCCCATCTCCATGCCACTTCCACTTTGGCATGCACAGAAACAATAAAACATTGATGACCTCCAAAAACACTGAAACTCTACAAATGGAAGGTTATTTTTGGTGTGTTTAGCACCACTGGGAAAACAAAAGCATTTCGTAAACAACAACTTAGAGGTGCTTTCAAGGCTCCTGTGGGCTTTGAGCCAACGTTTTCTCCCCCCTTTTTAAAGAGGGAGGAGAGCTTGGGGCTGGTACACATAAAGACTCCAAGAATAAACGCTGATTTGGAATCGCCGGCAAGCTCCCCCCACGATGCTTGAACGCCAGCATCACCGTGAAAGAGAGGCTGGCCTCCGATCGGCGCCGCAGCTCTAAGACGCTTTGTGGGTTGTACGGTCCCCGGCCTTTCAAAGGGTTTGAAGGACTTCAGTGCTATCTCTCTGCAGCAGGTAGCCTGACTAATAGCGTACTCAAAGCCTCTTGAATGTCAGAGCATCCCAAGCTCACTTCCCTGGAAATCCAGACGGAAATAGTCTGCAAAGTAGCATACAATTGAACCCCACAGCTGGAACTGAAAGCAACCCCAGAAAGGTTTTTTTTTTTTTTAAAGCTGCAACAAGGGGCAGCAGGATGTGTCACAAAGCACAGCCCTGGCATTTTACTGTAAAGGGAGAAAGCAGGAAAGTCACAGCAAAAAGCCACAAAAGGTTTGGAGATATGGCTCAACTGGTCTGTGAGGGAAAAGATCTGGGATTTAAAAAGGTTTCAGCAACTTCACAAAACACACACATACCATATAAGGGTTACACAACACGCGTTTCTAGTTTTACAGTTGGATTTTATGGTGGTTAAGAGAATAAACATGCAGGAGGTTGCATGTTGTCTTGCAGAAGTTGGTGAAACAGGCAGAGAAAGAGAGGAAATAAAAAATGTTTGTGTCATTATTTGCACCAATTTTGAGTTATACTGGATAAACCCGAAATCATTTTACACAAATCTTGAGTCATTTTGCACAAGTTTTGATAAATTTTGTACCATTTTTCAATAATTTTGGACATGCTTCAAGTCATTCCTGACAAATTTTTGAGTTATTTGAAACATTTTTTGTCATTTTGGACAGGTTTTGAATTTTCAACAAGCTTCAAGTCATGTTGCACCATTTTTGAATCTTTTTGGACTAGTTTGACAATTTTGAATCATTTGGGACACATTTAACTGACTTTAAATGAAAAGTTTCAAGTCAAGTTTCAAGTGTTCTCCTGCACTTCTGTAGTGTACGATTCTTGTTGATAGTGTACAATATACTGTACACAGTTAACATACAGAAAGTGGAATCTGTTGTGCTGTAGTGAAGGTTTCACTCTTGTCTTCATGTATTTATTCACTATTGGACTCACGAAAGGTGCAACTTGCCATGAAAGTAAAAGCAAGCTGCTCTTCTTTCTCTTTGAAAAATTACCAATTATATTTGAACAACGTTCATAATCAGCCACTGAATAGAGAAAAAATAATAATACAAAGGTGTGAAATACTGACTTCTCTTTTTTTCCCCTAAATAATTCCTAAGTATATATTACTGATCAATTCAACATTGACCACGTCTTTTCAGAGAATTTCTATGAGCAATAGTTTCAACAGTTAAAAAAAAAAGAGGTGAAGTCTTTTTTCTGGTAGTGATGAAGCAGAGATTCAAAGTTGGCACGAGTCATTGAGACAAAAAAAGAGAGTCAATTGAAAAATCAGTGTCATATTTCTGGAAAAAAATCATGCAATTGTTTAATCTGAGCCTTGATACCTTAGAAAAAAAGTAATTAATTATTTTTTCAAAAGGTTTTATGTGTTTGCCCATTAATACCAGTTAACCAGCTGAGTTTGAAAGGCATGTCCTCTTTAAAAAGTACCAAAGTTACAGCATTTATCAGAGCCAGAAACAGTTCTTGAACTACTCATGCATTTGGGAAAAATTGCCAAATCTAAGTTATACATGGAATAAAATGGTGATACTGCATCAAAACCATTTTATTGTATGTCTCATTTGAAAAAAATGCCAAAAATAAATCATTTGCTCCAACTAAATTTTGTAAAATACAAAAAATTGTGAAGCTTTGACCAACTCGGGTGTGATGAACGGTCACCTCACAAAAAAATGTGAGACTGTATGGAAATATATTAAAAATGTAAACAATACAATATCTATAGTTTGGAAAGTTGGTATTTTTTCAGTATTGGTAACACCTGTGGGCACTTGCTGGACATGTTGATTCAGGTTTTTTTTTAGTAAATAAAGAAAATCATCATTCATTTTTAGAAAAATATTGTGATTCATGACATTATGTCATTGCACAAAGACATTTTTTAGTTCTACTTGTAGCCATGGTTGTACTGTTTTTTATAGAGATGCAGGACTTTATATTGCAGTGAACATTGAGTCCACAGTAAGTAAAAATGTGTCAGGAGCAAAACAACACCCAGAAACTACTTGAGGTTCAGAGGCTTAAGTTACAAACATCCCAACAGACATTCAAGTGTAATTTTTTAAACAGTCACATCACAAAAAAATCTGATCTGAGATTTCTCACCTGAAATGCAGGCAGTGTTTATACAGAATATTTTTTTCAGTATTGGTAACATCCGTGGGCACTTGAAAACATGTTGGACATATTGATTCCATGTTTTTAGCAAATAATCAAAGAAAATGAACATTCATTTAAAAAGGAAACTAGGATTTTTGGCATTATGTCATTGCGCAAAGACATTTCTGTGTTCTCTATACTTCTAGTCATGGTGTGCTGTTTTTATAGAAGTGTGAGACTTTAAGCTGCAGTGAAAAATAAGTCCACGGTGAGTAAATATCTGACATTCAAGTGTCATTTTTAAAACTGGAACTTTGCATGGTGGATAGTGGGGCATATATATTCAACAATCCATGTTTCTTTTTGTTATTCATTGTGGGTCAGTGTGTGACAGGCAATCACTGCCAGGGTTAATGGTTAAAATCCCTGCAAGGTTCAGTCTTCACACGTGACATTAACTCCATTGTTAAGAGTCTTTCTCAAACTGTATGCACTCTTGGTACTGTAAGGACTTTGGATTAAAAAGCAAAGAGGGAAGATGTGTTACAACAAGCATGCAAAACCAAAAAACAGTAAAATTGGATTTGCACCCAAGAAAACTGCGTGTGGCTGCTCAGAAACACACTAAACACTGAGCATTCAGCCCATTACTTCGCAGTCCGTGCATTCACAATCAAATGGGTTTAAATCACATTTCACACTGTGGTGTCACATCCCTTTGTCTGGCCTTTGCCTGTCTCTTCTCTGTGTTCGCCAACCTCAGAAAAAAGTCCTAATAAGATATGAGAGCAGGCTACATTTTTAAAAGTCGGGAGGCAATTTCTGCCATGTAAGGTGCCTCAGGTCAGCAGAATAAATAAATAAACAGCTGCTGAACAAACACTGCCAACATAATGTTGTTAACGGAGCCACAGACGAAGCTGAACAGTCACCTGAAAATAATGACTTCACCGCTCCAAGAGACTGTAAGAACAGCCAAAGCCGTATCTACATTACAGAAGTTGAAAAGAGAGCGATGGGCTATACAATAATGCAGGTAAAATAACAATTTCAGCTTCCCTGAACTACTCATGCATTTGGAAATGTAACCAAATCTGAGCTTAAAATCATGATATTTCATAAAAACCACTCTACTCTACATGTTACACTTAAAAAAATAACGAAAAATTGCACATATCTCCTACCCATATTCTATAAAAAAGAAAGAAAAAATTGTATGTTTCTTACCACAACTGCTGAGCCATTACTGACCCAAGTGGGACCAACAGTCACATGACAAAAAAATCAAGGATTTTTTGGCTGAACTGCAGGCTGTGTTAATACAGAACAGGGAAAGTATGGAAACAAATTCAAATATGTAAGCAGCAAAATATCTATAGTTTGTATAGTAGTAGCACTAGTATTCCCGGTACAGGCCGTACATTAGTGCAAGTAAGATAGCACCTTCAATTTCAACTTACCAACAGTCCTTGAACTACTCATGCATTTAACCAAATCTGAACTTAAAATCACTTTATTCTACATGTCTCATTTGAAAAGATAGCCAAAAATACACCGTTTGGTATACTCAGATTCTGTAAAAAACAAAAAATTCTATGTTCTTCAGCACAACAGAAAAGCCATTACTGACTGGGTGTGGCCAACAACTACACAACAAAAATTGCTGGACTTTACAGCTGAACAAGTCCTACAAGTCTCATTTTAAAAATAGTCATAAATAAACCCATTATTCGATCTAGATTCTGCAAAAAGTCAAAAATTTTACGGTCCTCTGCACAACTGTTGAGTTATTATTGACTTAGATGTGACCAATAGTTGCATGACAACAATTCTGAGACTTTTTGGCTGAACAGGCTGTGTTTCCTCAAAGCAGACTGGAGACAATTACGGAAACAAATCAAAAATGTAAGTAGTAGAATATCTATAGTATGTCAAGCTGCCTTTGTTTATTTTGTTGTTGGTTTTATTTCGTACAGGTCGTACATTAATCCCAGTAAATAACAACTTCAATTTCAACATATCAACAGTCCTTAAACTACTCATTCATCAGGAAATTTCACTAAATCAGAGCTTAAAATTGTTATATTTCATCAAAACTAACCTAGTTCTACAAGTCTCATCTTAAAAATAGCCAAAAATAAAGCCATTGCTCAATCCAGATTCTGTAAAAACACAAAACTTCTATGGTCCTCTGCACAAATGTTAAGGTATTATTGACTTAGCTGACAAAAATGACAAAAATTCTGAGACATCTTGGCTGTATTGCAGGCCATGTTTCCACAAAGCAGATTGGAGACAAGTATGGAAACAGATCAAAAACGTAAGTAGCAAAATATCTACATAGTATGTAAAGCTGCCCTTTTTTCTAGAACAGACCATACATTATTTCCGGTAAAATAACACAAGCGTTAACAATAGCGTGTACACATCATTACAATCCACACACATCTAGGCGCTGGCTTGACAACTGATTTCTGCGCTCTGTTTGTTTGTTAAAGCCTTTTCTACCCCTGAGGTCTGGGCACTCATTATACTCGGTGTAAAGTAGAGCAATACCAGCACCACACACACACACACACACACACACACACACACACACACACACACACACACACACACACACACACACACACACACACACACACACACACACACACACACACACACACACACACACACACGTGCACACAGCAGCAGCAGCCACAGCAACATAATGATTTAAACCAAAGAGAAGCACTAATCCTTTACATTAAACTGGAGACACTTAACTTCCACAGACATAAAAAGCCTGCTCGCATGTAAATGCTCTCACTTTTAGCCCATATCGCATTTACACACACCATTGTACTTATAAAACAAATCCGCAGTGACCCTCTATCAAGCAAACGTGACATTGGTTAGCAGCTGTGTGGAGCAGCAGCCATCATTTTTCATCTTCTATTTGTGTTCTTCTCAAATGTGCAACGACAGGAATATTAATTTAGAGCCATGAGGGGGAAAAAGAACAATGCTTTTATGGACTAACTGCCTGGACCTGAGTGCTTACTACCAATTCAAAACAATTTAATTTAATTTACTCACTAGTAATTTACCCACTGTTACATTTACAGAACCTGGCATTACTTTAGGCCGTTAGCTTTTTTGTTTATGTTCAGCAATGTGCATAATTCAGATGTACAACATCAGTAAAACTATTCTTTCAATAGTCCTTTTGATTGAACAATAAATGAATGCAACAGTTTGCATCAATCTTTTTCAGTTACGCCAACTTCTACAAAAATTATGTTCAACCAACAAACTACATGGTCCCACTACAATCAAACATATTGGCAATTACCACTTACTTAATGATCAATTGCATAAACACAAGTTTTTAATATCTATGAGTTGTTAACAGCTCCACTTAACAGTGATTTTTTTCTTCTGCACACCTCACGTGGTTTTATTTCAATAAAAAAACAAAAAAAATTCCAAGCCTTAAGAAAAAGTTCAAAAACTGAAAATAAATTTGTGTTTCCTTCTGACGTTTCCTATAACACATACAACCATTTTTCATACCTATTTACTCTCCCTGTATAGATAACTGTACATAAAGTACTTAAAACTAGCTGAATATGCAGCAGTAACTACCTTAAATTAATGCTTAAACTAAATGTTGCTGCTAAACTTATGTAAGTCTACTCAAGGTAGATATTACATGCAGGAATTTACCTCTAATAGAGAATTTTCCAACACGCCCCATTACATATCAAAGGGACTCAAGTGGAGAGGGTGAGGACCTTCAAACTCCTCAGCACTCACATCAGCGAGGACCTCTCTTGGACTCACAACACCCAACAGATTATCAAGAAGGCTCAACAGAGACTCTTCTTCCGAAGGAAGCTGAGGAAATTTGGACTATTCTCCAAATTCCTCAGAAACTTTTACAGATGCACAGCGGAGAGTGTCCCGACCGCTTCCATCATCATGGTATGGGAACTGCAGCACTAAAGACAGGAAGGCTCTCCAGCATGTCATTAAGACAGCACAGTCCATCTGTGGAGCAGCCTTCCCCCCACTACAGGACATTTACACCACCCGAGTCACAGAGAGCCCACAGCGTCACCAAGATCCACACCCATCCACAGCACACACGTTTCACACTTCTGCTGTCTGGCAGATGCTACATGAGTGTGAAAGCAAGGACCACCAGACTAAAAAACTTTTTTTTTCCACAGCTCATCAGGCTACTAAATCACTGACTCACCTGCAATAACTAGAAATAGCAACATTTTGCACATATTCCTTGACTGTTTACATATAACAGTACTGCAATATTGCCAACATTTGCACACAGAGTTTATTTGTAGCTAATTTTTATTTTATTTCATTTCATTTCATTTTATTTTATTTTATTTTATTTTATTTTATTTTATTTTATTTTATTTTATTTTATTTTATTTTATTTTATTTTATTTTATTTTATTTTATTTTATTTTATTTTATTTTATTTTATTTTATTTTATTTTATTTTATTTTTATTATTATTATTATTATTATTATTATTATAACCAGCACATTATAACCAGCGCTATGGCTTCCTACCATCTGTGACAGCAATGTGCACAACTGCTGCTATCATTGCTCCATTGTTACGAGTCTGGCTTTTCAATTATTCTGCAAATCAAACGACAAATGAGACACAAAATCAACATGAGAATGCAAACACCCAGTTCCTGTCTGCCTGCACAGCGGAGGAAAAACAGAAGCCGAAACCAGCAAAATGTGTAGGTAACACCAGATAATCGGTCCTTTAGTTAAACACAGCAGCTCTGACTTAAATCACATTTTTATGCAGAACTTCGACTCCGTCTCCGAACTTAAATGCGACTGCAGAAACAGTGGTAAAATGGCCACAAAAAGTCAAAAGGTGGTCATAAAGTAACAAAAAATAGTCACAAAACATGCAAAAGGATCAATAACAGACAAAAAATAACCAAAAAGAGACATAAAACAACTCCAAACCAATTAAAAATGATCAAAAGGTGACATAAAATGAATGCAATATGTGGTAAAGTGACCACAAATAGAGGCTCGATGACCACAAAGAGGTATAAAATAACCACAAAGAGATATAAAATGACCACAAAGAGATATAAATGACCATAAAGCACTGGTAAATTAACACAAGTGGATAAATTAACTTAAAGACCTCTAAATTGTCTACAAAGACATGAATAATCCACAAACAGACTTGATTGAATGAAGATGAACAAAAATTGTTGTAAAATGACCACTAGTCATGAAATTACATAAAGAGATAACAACAAGAAGACATAAAATGACTGCAACAAGTGATAAAATGACCACAAAGAGACATAAAATAACCATAAAAAATGTAAAATGACAAAAAAAAAGACATGAAATAACCAAAACTACACATAAAACAACCACAAACCAATTTAAAATAATCAAAACGAGACATGAAGTGAACACAAATAGAGGTTTGTTGACCACAAAGAGGTGTAAAATGATCACAAAGAGATATAAAATGACCACAAAGCACTGGCAAATGAACACAATAAGCTGTTAAATTAACATAAAGATATCTAAATTGTCTACAAAGACATGAAATAGCCACAAACTGAATAAAAATGAACAGAAATGGTTGTAAAATGGCCACAAAGAGTCATGAAATGACATAAAGAGATGTAAAATGACAACAACAAGCCATAAAATGACCACAGAGACATAAAATAACCAGAAACGCATGTAAAATGAACTGGTTGGCCGTCCAGCTTCCGTCTCTGCAGTGATCTTCTTTGTTTACAGTAATCATGTTGATGTCATCAAGCTAATGAGGTAATGATTTATTAATGATACATCGCTAAACATAGCAGTGAAGTTCTAGTCGTTGGTGATCTTTACCTCATGTTCCCTGCTCTGTGCATCTTACTCCTCTCCGGTGGCTGCTTGGGCCTGAGTCTGCTCTCATTTAGCCTCCGACCAGCACAAACAAACCATTAAGATGCTGTTCGTAAACACTAACATTACCATTTGCTCTTCAGCATCTGGCTCTTACATGTCTGAGAGGTTAGTAAACACCATAGGCCTTAGTGTCCGGGAGGCACTTATGTGTTTAGTGTTCCGTATTTTCTTTCAAGTGCCAGAAAAGCAATTATGACTCCGTATTTTAAAAGAAATTTTGCTAATAGAGCAAGTTGTATTTTGGCCCCAGGGCTCTTCCTATCATTGACCGAGTGTCTTGTTGCATAACGTGAAAAAGCTGGAGTTGGAGCGATCGCTGGGAATTGAGAGAGTCATGAGAACCTGGTTTGCCCGCTTTATTGACAGTATGTAAAGGAAAACTAAGTCTATACGTGAGCAAAAATCTAAAATATCAAAGTTTTGGAAGAGTTCAACTTTTCCACTATAAAAAGGTTAAAATACAGCAGTTTGATGACTAAAAAATGTGACAAACAGCAGATAGTGGACAAGTATCAAAAGAAATAAAAAAGGAAAGAAGTAAAATTTCTATAGTATGTAAAGCTACCATTTTTCCCCGTGTTGATAACACCTGTGGGCACTTGGAAATAGCTTGTGTTTTCAAATTTTGCTAATAATCAGAAAATTTGAACATTTTAAGATTCATGGCATTATAACATTGCACAAAGATATTTTTGGGTTCTCTCTCCTTATAACTATGATTGTGTTGTTTCTATAAAGCTGCACAACTTTATATTGCAGCAGTCTGTTGACTCAGAGCATATCAGGGACAAGTATAGAAAGAGACAAAAAAGAGAAGCAGTAAAATATCTATTTATCTACGTAATGCTGCCATTTTCCCCCAGTGTTTATAACAACTGGGGGTTCTTGGAACCATTTTTTACATGTTGATTACAGTTTTTGTTTCCGATTTTTGCAAAATAAAAAGATTTTTTATAACATAAAAAAAACATTTCTGGCTTATTTCTACATCTACTCATGGTTGTTCTGTTTCCATAGAGGTGCAGGACTTTATATTGCAGTGAAAAATGAGCCAACAGTGAGTAAAAATGTGACAAAACATCCTGAAATTACTTAGGGTTCATGCAGTGAATCTTATCTACCAAATATCTGGTGGTCAGTTTGACTTTTCTATTACAAAAAGGTTGAAATACAGCAGTTTTGATCTTAAAATGTAACTCTTCAGTTATGTTCTGGACGAATGGCTTAATAAGACCTTTTTGTCTTCAGTATAATTAAATGACCATATTGAGGTATTTAAGTTGACACAAACACATTATGCCTTATTTATCACTGCTTTCCAATAGCTATGCGAACCACACTGCTAACAAAGAGAAACAGACTTATCAAGTGGACTTTACTTGTAGAGGGCAGCTCCCAGATGGAAATGCAAACAGCTGGATAAGTAACTCAGACTGGATTTTAAAGAGAATTGAGGGCAAATAATGCAAAAATGAAACCTGGGAAACAGACACCTTATCTGTGCATTTGACTATCAACTCATTCTACAGAGGAAAAATACATTATTTTAGCTATTTGCATAAAATAGCAGATGTCATTTTAAGCTGGGGCTGCACAGTGGCGTAGTGGTTAGCACTTTCGCCTTGCAGCGAGAAGATCCCTGGTTCGCATCCCGGCTTTCCCGGGATCTTTCTACATGGAGTTTGCATGTTCTCCCTGTACATGCGTGGGGTTTTCTCCAGGTACTCCGGCTTCCTCCCACAGTCCAAAAAATATGCTGAGGTTAATTGATTATTCTAAATTGCCCGTAGGTGTGAATGTGAGAGTGCTTGTTTGTCTATATATGTAGCCCTGCGACAGACTGGCGACCTGTCTAGGGTGTCCCCTGCCTTCACCCGAGTCAGCTGGGATAGGCTCCAGCCCCCCCCGCGACCCTAATGAGGATTAAGATGATGGATGGATGGATTTTAAGCTGGATGTACGGCATGCTTTCCTTTTAACACAAGCTTGGAATAATCAGGAAATTAACTATGTGATGGTGTTAAAGTGACCCATCCATCCTTCTTTGAGTTAAAGCTGCTGCATAAATCACATAAATGTTCCTGTACAGACATTGGATCCTTGTCAGATCCAAATGCACCACTTCTGAAGCAGAATTGACCAATTCCTGACCAATTCGACACATCTAACTCCGAACTAAACCTGAAAAAGAGGACAAATACGTTCTCTTTTATAAATAAAACCCTCTAGTGGTTAAGGATTCAGTGTTGGTGGCATGAACACTAATTACCCACTAGAGATACCTGCCATGTGGAAAATGTGTCCAACTCCACAAACCTACACTTGGTTCGAACCACTTAGCTTGTGACGGGGTGGCGGATGCATCTAGCACCGGACAGGAAGAAGATAGAGAAAGTGCGTCTAATGGATTTTAATGGGTTAGTGAAAGTTCCTCTATAGTGTGGCTGCTGCATTGTGGTTGGTTAGCATGAACTGTATATGCTATGTAGGTCATCGTGGTCGCTAAGTGAGCTGTTGCAAGTGCTGTGTATTGCTGCTGATTCAGGTTTGAGCCAATCTGGTTCACTTTCATGCTGTGTTTTTCTTTGTCCAATGTGAAGATCTGGTGGGTTAAAAGTTATTATCTGCAGTTTGGAAAGAAAAACAGCACACCGGGGGAACTCTGCATTAATTTTGTGTTCACATGGGGTGTGTCAGAAGAGGAAGAAATAATTTTGAGCTAGGAAAGAATTACTTCAAACCACATCATTAAATCATGTCTGAAAGCAAAAGTCATGGATCATCAACAAAGAGACATAAAATGACCGCATAAACACATAAAATGATCACATAAACATGTAAAATATCCAGACTTCTTAAGTAAACACAATAAAGTGACATAACGTGACCACAAATAGACATAAAATGACCACAAAGACACAAAAAATGACCGAAATAGACACAAAGTGACCACGAATGGACATAAAATTACCACAAAGCATTGTTAACTTACTATGAGTCATTATGTGAACAGAAATTGTCTACCAAGACATAAAACAGCCACAAACAGATGTAAAATGACCACAAACAGATGTAAAATGATGACAAAGTGACGTAAAGACACACAGAACAACTGCAAACACAAGCAAATCCATTACAAAACAGCTGTAGGATAGACAGTTGTTGAAATAAATAACTACAAATGACTTGGTTAATGGATGTTTTGTGTTTCCTGGAGTCTGTTCGTCCTTCTCCAATGTATGAGATGTGAATTCTGTGCCCAGGAGGATAAATACTATGAATTTAAAACTCCTCAGATTAGAAAAACTAGTAAAACCTACTTTGTTTTTGTTTAATAGTCACAAAAAGCAGTCAGCAGATTGCTAAATATTGTATATTGGCTTCTACATTCTCTGTGTAAATTACAAACACACACACGGAGCCTTTAGAAGTCCTGTTATGTAAAAGCCACTTTGGTGAGGGTCATGAAACTAAACCACCGTGGCATCCATGGAGCTCAGGGGGCAAACTGTGTTTTCATCACAACATGACATTAAAAGTGGTTCGTAACATTTACAGCTGTGTTAAGTTCTCCTGCCTCATTTCTGAAATGAAATTCTCTTGTTTCACTGCAAAAAGGAGCATGATAGAATAGAAAAAGTGGCAGTTATTAACCAGAGAATCAGCAGCAGGGATGGAATAGGAGAATAACGATGACTCTACCGTTGAATTAATTCACCTCCACGCTTGTTAAACCGGGTAAAAAACACGTCATTATATAAAATGAGCATAATTCAGAGTGTATATGCTCCTGGGTGCTGACCTTTCTCTGTTGACCCATATGGAAACGCAGCAGTTTCTCTGCAGAGGAAGCATCAGCATGTTCACCCAGAATATCCCAGTCGACATCAGTGTACTGACCTACTGTAAGTGAATTCATGGTGCAGTGATGTGTGATACAGTAGATGATGGAACTTTCTCATCCGCTATCTGAAGACCCAGAAGACCCATTAAGCTCGAAAAAATAGAGCCGATTTGCATAATTTCCAGTATTCTATCCACTAATACAGGGGTGTCGAACTTATTTAGTTCATGGGCCACATGCAGCCAAATCTGATCTCAAGTGACTAGCATAATAACCTATAAATAACTCCAATTTTATCCTTTGTTTTAGTGCAAAAAAGTACATTCTGAAGATGCTCACATTTTATGAATTATCTTTTTGCAAAATATTATGAACAACCTGAAATTTCTTAAGAAGAATAAGTGCAATTTCAACAATACTGTACCTCAGTTTATCATTTACACATTACAACTTACACGTCACAGTGTGTTTACCAGCAGTCTTACATAATCGGCTATGTCAATACGCCACCATAATTTGACATGCTATAGTCCTTATTTGATATAATTAACATTTTACAACTGAATTAATCAAAATCTTCACTCTGATGAAATGACACAAATGCTAAAAATGATCACCAACTTTTTAGCCTCTTTTAGTGCATTGTTTGGGTTTTACAGGATACTAAGTGTATAAGTTCAGTTTCAGTAGTCTTAACATTGTTTCCAGCAGCAGAAGTGTGCTTTTTCCATTGTACACTGACTACATAGTGGACTTTTTAGCCAGCAAGCCAGATATCTTTCTTAGAATTCGGTGGAGACCAAAGCAATTGTTAGAGGAGGATGCTCCTTCATATCTACAGAATGCACAACAGTGACTGCTCAGATTGACAATTCACAAAGAAACTAGTAGTCATGCGTTAATACATAATTTGCCACAATTAAGCCCTTAATTTAACTTAATCAATTTTTAAAAACTAAATGCATTAAAATCTTCATACAAAACAAAAATTATCACTAACTCCTAAGCTCTACTGAGCTTTTTAGCCCCTTTTAGCTCATTGCTTTGGTCTTACAGCATTTAGAGTGTATAGTTCCATCTCTGCACTTTGAAATTTGTTTCCAGCAGCAGAACTGTACCATTTCCAGCAGAAGAGGTTATATAAAAACTGTATACTGACTACCCAGTGAAGGTTTATTGCTCAAAGTGACAACTCAACTCATAGACTAGTAGTCTTACATATCTATGGTGTCAATAAACCACCATATTTGACACTCTGCAGTCTTTAATTTAACTTAATCAACTTTATAAAACTAAATTAATTAAAATCGTCATATTAATCAAATGACACAGAGACAAACATGCTAAAAATAAACACCCACTCTGCAGCTCTATTGTGCTTTTTAGCCTCTTTTAGCTCATTGTTTTGGTCTTAAAGTACACTGAATGCTCAGCTCAGTCTTAATAGTCTCATAAAATTTGTTTCCAGCAGCAGAAATCTTCTGTTTTAAGCAGAGAAAGTTCAAATAAACCAGTGAAGTGGTGAGCCAGAAAGCCAGATATTTTTGTTGGAATTTGGTGGCAATCAAACCAAATGCAAGAGAAGAATGGTTGTGTTTTTTCATGTCCACAGAATGTCTAAAAGTGACATTTAAAACCAATAACTCACAAATAAACTAGTAATCTTACATATGTATTGTGTCAACAAACCACCATATTTGACACTCTGAAGTCTTTAATTTAACTCCAACAGCAAAAGTGTGATATTTTCAGTGGAAAAAGTTCAAATAAACCCTGTATATGAACTGTCCAGTGGAGTTTTTAACTCGTGAGCCAGATATATCTTTCTTAGAATTTGGTGTAGACAAACCAAATGTAA
This sequence comes from Amphiprion clarkii, assembly GCA_027123335.1. Lineage (NCBI taxonomy): Eukaryota > Metazoa > Chordata > Actinopteri > Pomacentridae > Amphiprion > Amphiprion clarkii. The sequence continues at coordinate 29,001,285 of CM049574.1, read as the reverse complement.
GAGGATAGAGAATAACAAAAACTTAGATTCAAGTGGATACAAAGACATCTCCAACAGAAAAACACTGCTACAATTCGACACTCTCAGTGCTCTTAAATTTGATTCTAGTAGCAAAAATGTGGGGTTTTCCCCCAATGGAAAACATTCAAATAAACCCCATAAACAAACTACCCAGTGGATCTTTTAGCCAGAGAGCCAGATATTTTTCTTAGAATTTGGAGGACAGTGAATAACAAAAACTTAGATTCAAGTGGACACAAAGACACCTCCAATTCAATGCTAATGTTTCTTCATATCCATGGGTGTGCTTTACAGCTAGCTGTACCTTTGTTCTTCCTTCAAATGACCAAGAAGACACACTGCTGCACAGGTGGGTCTATGTTAGGATGATTCAACTTAGAAGAATTTGTCAGTATGAAAGAAAAGATGGACAACAATGACTTGTTTGTATTCAAGTATTACAGTAAGGCTTCACAGTGTGACAGCGAGCCTGCATGCACAAAAGTATGACCCTGAAACTGAAATGGAATTCAGTAATCTTTCATTTCATTATTTATACCTGCCGACGAAGCCTTTCTGACACGTCTGCTCCACGGTGTCTTTGTTTCAACCCTCATTTACACAGTCTGCTCTAGTTCGGCACATGTTCCAGCAAAAGCTCTGCTCTGCATTCAAGCTGCTACACACATCCACCACTGGGAGTTGGCCGGTACAATCACAGCCTCGGATGCTGGCTACTGGAGTGGTTGGGGGGTTAGTACTTTGCTCAAGGGCACCTTGAGCTGATGCTGTTCGGGTTGCCAAAACAGCACCATTACCGCCTCAACCAGCTGACCCCGAAGCCAGTTTTTATGCATGTGTGTGTGCTGAAAACTGCTGGAAACAAGAGCGTGGAGGCTGGTTTTAATCTCCGTTGCAACATAAATACAAGAATCAGCAGCCTGAGACAAAATATCACAAATAAAATGAAAAGAGAAGATGAGATAGAGGAGGGGAAAGTGGAAAGAAAATGGGAGGCAAAGAGAGAGTGAAAGAGTAAGAGAGGAGTCCCAGCACTCTCTGGCATGCACAGATATTATTCATTGAGAAGATGCAAATACACCCTGAAGTGCGACACTTTGAGCCACCTGAGAGAACACAAAAACACACACTAACTTACAAACACACACAAACTACCAACACAAATAATGCAGAAGCACGAACGCATGGAAAAATCTTTCTGCTACAAGAAAACATTGTTCAAACGTGCACTTGCATACAAATCAGCCATGCACATGCCTGCAGAAACACACTACACACAACACAGTCAGACACACACAAAGAGGAGGAAATATGGAGAGAAGAAAGCAGAAAAAAGAGGAGAGATGTTGAAAAGAAGATGCCATGGAGGAGAAACAGCCCAGGAGAAAAGTGGGAGGATTACAGGAGGAGCTGAAGAAGAAGAGGAGGATTGATTATTGAATGGAAAAGAAGGGAAAGGTAGACAAAAAGAAGTGTGGTAGATGGGGGGGTGCGGAAAAGAGGAAGAAAACTGAGAAGGAGCAAAGGGATTAAAAGAAGAAGAATCAGTTCATTTATCCATCTGAAGATGGGTAGAATAAAGGAGAGGAAGAAGAAGGAAGTGAGGGGTTTGTGGAGGGACGGCTGGGTAACAGATAACACACTGCACACAATGAAAGTGACAGCTTTGCTCCAAGCTCGACTCCGGCTGACTGTTGTTTCATTATAATCTCATAACTGTCAAATCCTGGAGCAATGGGAAGAAGAGGGAGAGAGCGGATAGAACAGTTTCATAGTGTGAGAGAAAGAGTGAGAAAATTGGAAATGAATCCACACATCGGGTTCAACCAAGCTGAATGCATTTAGAGATGCAGATGGAGACACATGATATATATGCATACTGTGTAAGGTACATGTGCACACACGCACGCGTTGTCATTTTTAGGGTCTTTCTCTTTAATTCATTCACTCATTCATTGTTCATTTAAATTTGCCACATAATAAAACTTACTTTACTTGCACACATTTTCTTTCATGTATTCATTCAGCTGAACTGTTTTTCACTCACTCACTCCCTTTTCAGCCACTCATGCATCTGTTCTCTTTGTATGCAGTCACTCGCTATTATTCACTCACTTGTTCACTTGCCAATTTCTCCTTCATTCATTTTTCTGCTGTCACTTCCTCACTTACTGACATGACTCGACAAATTCTCACTGATTCACTCGTCCACTAGGTCACTTTCGCTCACCCTCACTCGTTTATCTGTCAGTCTCTTGCTCTTTAATTTGAATTCATTTATTAATTTTTTTTTAATTTTAATGATTGTGAGGTTTTTCTGGCTGTATATGCACACATTTTCTTTCATGCATTTGTTCTCTTGCTTCACCATTTGTCACTCATTCACTTGTCAGTTTCTCTTTAATACAGTCATTCGCTTTCCTGCTCTGTTACTTCCTCGCATTCTGACATGACTCTGCAAGTTCTCACCAACTCACCTGTCTACTCTGTCTTTTTCATTTACCCTCACTCGGTCATTCTCTTACTCAGTCACTCATTTATCCGACTCTTTGTTTTTAATTCACTCACTCAACGGATCACTCATTCATTGTTCATTTCAGTTATTTCTTGTGATATATGCATATTTACATTTATGCATTATTTCAGTTACATTTTGTTCACTTTTCAGTCACTCATGCATTTGTTTTGTATCTCACTTCACCATTTTTCACTCACTTGTTCACTTGTCTTGTCAGTGTCTTGTTGACTCACATCCCTACTCCATGACTCTGCAAGTTCTCACCAATTCATTTAGCATCTTATTTCACCCATTTGCTTTTCTCATCTGCTCATTTGTCAGTCTCTTTTTTAATCCACTCACTCATTCACTGTTCATTTTAATTCATTATAAGTTATTTCTTGTGTCATGTGCACACTTTTCTCTCGTCTGCACTCTCTCACTTCACCATTTTTCACTCACTTGTCAATTCTTTCATTCATTCATTCATTCACTTAACTGCTCCGCTACTTTCTCATTTTCTGATTCTACAACTTCCCACTCCTCCACTCAGTCACTTTCATTTACCCTCACTCATTCATTCTCTTACTCACTCCCTCCATCACCTCCTCCCCCACTTATTTGTCGTTTCCCGTCTGCTCTTTTGTCAGTCTCTTTCTCTTTAACTCAGTCACTCCATTGATCACTCAGTCACTTCTTTCCGCACTCGCTCAGTTCTGTCCTCACTCGATCATCCAAAATGACACCAAAGCGAATATACAAAAGCTGACATCATCGTCAGTGGAGCTCGTATAGAACAGTGTAAATAGGGTAGCGGGTCACACACACTCCCCAGCCGGCGCTAAAGCTTTCTGACAGAACACCAACACTACCAGCCAGGTCTTCAAAGCAACAACGCTGAACTATTTTTTTCTCCCTCTTTCGCTTATTTGGTTTCTGAGGCTTTGATCAGTGACAGCAAAGAAGCCTGAAAAGCTTTTAGGAAGAATGGATTTGAAATCCCAAAGCAGGGAACTGTAGACAGGAAAAAAATAAAAGTCCTGTTTGGTTGCATCATCTAAAAACCAGCTTAAATCCAATTTGAACTTCGAGCCAAAAAATGAGTTAAAGAAGGTGACAATTGGCTGATTCCGAAATGTGAAATATCCTTAAAGTGAATTCTTACTATCCTGTTTCATCAGGAAATACATGACAATAAAAAAAGTAATTTCATAGGATGTTTCTGTCAGTGAGTTATGCACTTTCTTGTTTCCCTGCTAAAAAGATTTCAAATAATTAAAGAAATACCATTAACCTTTTCTCTGCCCTCTTTTTTAAAATTTTATTTTTCAGGCTACGCCTGGTGGGAATGGCCAGGCACACCTGCAGCTACCTCACAATCAGAGACAGTGAAAAGCCAAGCCAACCTGATCTCATCTTTGCCAGTGGGCCAGATCAGTGGCTAGTGTGCCGTGTTGGTGTCCCGCATTCTGCTAGAATCAAAAGTGTGGTGCTTTGATTTTGGAGCGGCTTTGTGTTAATAAGCTCGCCTTGTATTGACTCTTGATTTTGTTTCCTTTTTGGAAAATAAATAATTCATCTGCTACACAATCAGTTTTCCTGCCTCTTTACCCGGTTTTCTGTATGTTTGCTACTCTCCTACTCATCCCCCACTTCTCGGGGATGTAACACACCCAAAAAATAACATATTTTGCACCCGCTGCTTGCATCTCATAATCTGCAGGATAATAATTCAAACTAATGTAATGTCTGAATTAGTACACATCACCAGCTATCTGACAACAACAGAAACACCTTCAAACATTCATACAGTCTAATTTTGCAAACACTTTGTCTTCACTCTGTCATGTTTTCTGAAAGATACATCACACATTTTCTCACACACCTCTCACCTCTTCAACACTAGCATGAGTCTCGTCATCTCATGTGCTTTCAGGTAAATATAAATTGAAAAACAGCTCTGTCACTGCCTGTATGTCTCTCACAAATATGTACAGTTTAAAAATACACAGAAAACAAACGAAATTTTCTTGCTTTGTCTCCCTCCCACTCAGTCAATCAGCACAGCTCTATGCACATTCAGCTTCAGAATCAAACGTTTTCTTTAAAGACTAAAGGAAAATGTAAGAAGCAAGGCACAGAGCTCCTTCACAGAAATTCACACATAACCTTGCAGTGTTGGGAGTCCTTATCTTCACAGTATTTTTTACACTGAATAAAGCCAAAGGGGAGTTTAAACTGACTAAACACTCCCTCCCTCCCATCTTTTCCCCACATTTTTCCCCTGCATGGTGTCTTACCCGTGACGGTGATCAGCATGGGAGCCACCAGCGGCCTGTTGTTATCCAGTTTTCGGCTCAGCCGGATCTCTCCGCTGGTGTGATTCAGCAGCAGCAGGTGAAGCTCATTGCCCCTGTCGATGGTGTAGTACAGCCTGTCTGAAATGTCCGGATCGTGGGCAGGCACCCTCCCAATCACCCCACTGGGAAAACTGTTGGACCGGTTGGACACAAAGTTATTAAAGATGATTTGAAAGTCCTGCAGGGTCGGCCGGTTGTCGTTCTGGTCCACTAGTCGGATCCGGACAGTGGCCCGGCTGACCAGAGGTGCAGATGTAGCCTGGACTACGATGACGTACTCGTTTCGGGCCTCATAGTCAAGATCGATGAGCGAAGTGAGCTCTCCTGAGAAGATGTCCATCTGAAAGATCTCAGGGATGTTCCCCTCAACAATTTGGTACATAATCTGAGCGTTGGCACCCTCATCCGGGTCAGTAGCTGTGATCTGGGCAACCACAGAGCCAACAACACTGTTTTCCTTCACCAGAACCTCGAAGTCATCAGCAGGGAAGACAGGGGCATTGTCGTTGACATCCAGGACCGTCACCTGGATGTGGACTGGGGTTCGCTGAGGGGGAACACCTCGATCCACAGCATAGGCAGTGAGTTCATAGAATGGGACGCTCTCACGGTCCAAACGTCGAACAGTTCGGACAATACCAGATGTGGGTTCGATGGTAAAATCTCCATCTCCATCTTCGCCATTTTGGAAGGTGTACTGAACCCGACCGTTGGCGTGGGCGTCACGGTCAGTGGCGGAAATTTGGAGGACGCTGGTGAATGGAGGAGCGTCTTCACTCACTGTTCCCTGATACCTGGGACTAAGAAACTGAGGTGCATTATCATTCACGTCATTCACATTCACCTCTACATATGTTGTGTCTGATTTCTGTGGTATTCCGTTGTCTTTAGCTGTTATAGCCAATGTGTAGGTCATCTGGTCCTCGTAGTCCAGCTCGGCCAGGAGTGTTATAGCCCCTGTGGCTGGATCAATGCGAAACTGTGGGATATTGTCCTCAAGAAAGTAAGTGATTCGAGCATTTTCACCAACATCATCATCAGTGGCACTGATCACAACCACGGTGCTGCCAGGCGGCCGGTCCTCGTTCACACTGACAGAGTAGTGGGCGCTCTGGAAGACTGGCCGATGCGTGTTGGCGTCCGTGATGTTGATGTGCACCTGACAAGTGTCATGGAGTGTCCGGTCCGAGGCAGTGACGGTGAGAACATAACGTCGTTCCTGTTTGTAGTCCAGAGGCAGCGCTAAGGAGAGAAGTCCAGCCCCTCCTGCTGTGCTGATAGCAAAGCGGTTTCTGGTGTTTCCACCTGTTATCTGATAGGTCACCGCACTGTTGACATCTCGGTCCACAGCCGTGACCGTCACCACACTGGTGCCCACTGCTGCATCCTCATTCAGCCGAGCATAGTACTCCTTCTGAAGGAACTCTGGGCGGTTGTCATTAACATCCATCACTGTTATAGTAACGCTAGCTGTAGCAGAAAGAGGCGGCATGCCATAATCTCTGGCCTCCACACCAAAGAAATAGTGCTCTACAGACTCTCTGTCAAGAATGGAGCTGACAGTGACCCAGCCTGTTGCAGAATTGATGATGAATGGAGTGTCAGAGCTGGTGCCAGTTAACCTGTACTCCAGCCGGGCGTTATCACCAGAATCTGTATCAATGGCCTGGATGTGGAGGATGGAGCTTCCAACTGGGGCGCTTTCGAGCACAGATGCTTGAAATGGTGTGGAGACAAAGATAGGTGGGTTGTCATTCACATCTGTCACTTGCACACTGACAATCCCAGTGTTGTTGGAGAGAGGAGGCCGTCCGTTGTCCTGCGCTCGAACCCGGAGCGTGTACTCCCGTTCGGCCTCGTAGTCCAGCGGCGCCACCACCTGGATCTCACCGGTGACGCTGTCAATGGAAAACTGTCCACGGCTGTTCCCGCTGATGATGTTATAGTGAACGGCGGCGTTACTGTCCTTGTCCCGGTCGGTGGCGCTAACTTGCAAGATCTCAGAGTGAGGCCGCACATCCTCCTTCACTGCCACCACGTAGCGCTTTTCACTGAACTGTGGCACATTGTCATTTTCATCCAGCACGGTGATGAAAACTTTGACAGTGGCGGATCGCGGCCCAGGATCCTTCCCCTGGTCGCTGGCCTCCACCTGAAGCGTGTAGTGCTCATTTGTTTCACGGTCCACCAATCCTCTAGTCGTAATGAGGCCGGAGCGAGGGTCGATCTCAAAGGCCGCTCGCGCAATCACAGCTGTGTCGCCCACAAATCGGTAACGAATATTAGCGTTTGAGGGGGCATCTGAGTCTGTTGCTCTCAGCTGCAGGATGGGATAACCTTCCTCCACATTCTCTCTGATGGTCTCCCTGTACTCTGACTGCTCGAATATGGGAGAGTGATCGTTCCTGTCTGCAACAGTAATGGCGACCATCGTGGTGCCAGAGAGGCGAGGAGAGCCATAATCGGTCGCTGTGACCCGGAAGTAATGCAAATCCATGTGCTCCCGGTCCAGAACCTGAGTGGTGGTGATGAGGCCTGTGTCTGGGTGGATGTGGAAGTAATCTGAGGATCTGCTATTCATCAGAGGGGCCATGCTGTAGCTCACTCTGCCTGCATCCCCAGCATCAGAGTCTGAGGCAGACATTAGGAGGACGGAGGTGCTGGGCGGTTGGTTCTCGGCTACTTGCACTTGGTAGTTATACAGGGAGAAGTGCGGGTGTCTGTTGGCTGCGCGTCTGGATCGAGGCATCAAAACCTCCCTTTCTCCCTGTGAGGTTTCATCACCTGCTGGAATTATCAGGCGTTCCAGGCTCCTCTCTCCCCTTGAACTGTGACTCTCGTCCCCCTCCTCCCCTCCTCCCTCACCCCCCTCGTGGCTTTCATCCTCTTTCTTCCCTATTTTGCTATCTGGCTGTGTGATGATGGTGGTGGTGGTGCTGCTGCTGCCCCCATCCTGACCCTTCCCTCCCTCTGCCTCTCTCTCCACTGCCTGCTTTGTTATTCCCTCTTCCTCCTCTCTCCCCACTATCAGCCGCGCCTCTCTCTCGCCCTCCCCCACCTGTAATTTTCCTCTCCAAGCAGCAGCAACAGCCTCGGCAGCATCAGCGGACCCCTCGGAGCCCTCCCCCTCCCTCCCCGTGTCCCTCTCCCCCATCTGCCGCCTATCTGGATGTCTAACACCTCCGGGCTCTAATGGCATTTGCTTACCGGATTTTAATTGCATACGCGCGCTACTGTCCCTCCCACAGTCGGTGGAGACGCTGTGAGTTGTGTGGACCGTGTCTCGCAGCGCGCCATTGTCCCACACATCCCCTTGTCGTGTCTGACCGTGCCAAGGCGATTTCTGGATTTCAGATTCACGACTGTAGCCGTTCATCTCCTCCTCTCCCTCCTCCTGGTTGTTGTTATTATTACTGTTGCTGTTGAATTTGCTCCACAAGAACACAATCGGAGCTGTCCGTTGTGCTGAAATCACGTCCTCAGTAGAGGAGTGTGAGTGGAGTAGGGAGTCGTGCTGCCATGCGGTCAGGTTAATTTGCGAGGAAAACGAGGGGTGCGTTTCTGTAATCAGATCAGACTGTGTGAGAGGACGCGGAGATGCAACAGGAAACTTAGCATACAAGAAAAATCCTGAGTCACTGGCAGACTCCCTCTCTAAAGTTGCTTCTATTTTTTCTGCAGAAACACGGAGCGCTGTGGAGAGTTTTCCACTCTGTGTGTAATCCTCTGTTTGTGCCTGAGTGGGCGGACTGAGCACCGGCCCAGAATATTTTGCTAGGCTTTCGAAAATGGCGTTTTTGTTGGATATAAACTGTTGGCTGCGTGTCTCCGCCATGCTACTGAGGGTAAATTGGATGAGGAGATTCCTCTGAGCTACGCCTCCCTCGGGGACCATAAACTCGCCTAAATGTCCTTTCCCCTTTTCTGTTCTGTCCAAACCACCAGCGGGGGCCTCCCTGTGCTCTCCCCGGGTTTGGCCCCTGGTCGCTGGTACTGATTTCCCCCGTTGAAGCTCATTAAAAGAGCTACATAAGAGCGTCAGAATCGGAAAAGCCAAATCATTATCCCTGTAATTAGATAAATTATGTTTGTTGCCTTGCTTCACCCCTTGTCCTCTCCCACCCTTTATCTCTCTGCTCTCAGCCTTCCTCTTATCCATATTTCTGGCATGGTTAGACGTTGCATTACGCAGAGGTGGTAACCAAAACTCAAGGTGCGCCCTGGCGTATCTGCACGCGACCCTGCCCTCCCCATCACCTCCCCAAGTCCTCGCCACTCTGTCATTCTCTGTGTTCCTAACGCACCCAGGCAACCAGCTATCATCACCCCCTTCTCTGCTGCTGTTGCTGCGGCTGGGATCGATAACATTGTGCCTGCCCAAATGAGAATAATTACCAGCCCTCCTGTCCACGCCAGCTTCCCAAACCTCCTTCCTTAAAACCGACTGTTGCTGGGTTTTATCAGAGGAATTACAAGTTAAAAAATGATATATGTAGTCCAGTTTGGATGCAGGGATAGAATATAAGGTGCTGCTGAGGATGAGGCTGGGTTTGAAGGTGTAGTTTGTAGCATCAGCTTGTGGTGAAATGTATCCAGACAAGGGACGGCTGAAGGTTGGAAGTGGGCCAGGTGAGGGCTTGTTGGTCGGAGAGAGGGCTCGTTTGTCAGGGCTTGGCCGGTGGATTTGGCCGGGTGTCGGGGAGCACCGTGTTGCAAATGACCCTCGCCTCACCTCACGAGCCCTCTCCCACACCTCTCCCCCCTCACTTCCGGGTGCCCCGCGCAGGCCAGAGGCATGCACAAAGGCTCCGGCGGCACCACGTTTAGTGAGGTGTGGCCTCGACGCCGGCCACCGTTGAGCGCACGTTCTCGTCCTTTGTACTGCCCTTTTCTTGCCGTTCTGAGCCGGCGAGGAGGTGAAAGCAGGTGGAGCGGGAGGTGAAACAACGCCCTTCCTCCTTCTCCTCCTCCTCCTCCCCAGCCCTCCTCTCTCCTCCACTCCCGCGCCGCCATCGGACCTGCTCCTAATACCGGGATGGAGAGGATGAAGTGGAGGCAGCGGCGGTGATGGAGCCGGTGGGCCGCCTGCACTCTTCCCAAACGTCCCGAGTCCTTTCAGTCTCTCTTCCCGTGTCTCCCTCGCACCATCCGGCTGATATCCTCCTGTACGCTGCACTCTGCAGCATCCCTCAGTCTGTATCCGCACTACGGTCCACCTGCTTTGGCGTAGATTCCAGCTGCCCCTCGGCGACTCCCCTGCCTCCTCGCACTGCTGCTGTTGGTTCACTTTACCGGCGTCTCGGTAGCAGAGGCCCGAGGTCCATCTGTTGGAAGCCCCTCCTGTATTCACCGTCCCCGGGGCGAAGGCGAACAAAGGGCCGAGGAGAAGCAGGTGGAGTGCCAGAGAAGAGAGCAGGAGCGGGGTGAAGCCCGGTAGCGGTGCAGCCATTTAGTCTCTTCCTTTCTCTGTATCTCCCCCTCCTTTCTCCCTCTTCCACCTCTGCCTATTCTCTCTCTTTCTCGCCTTCCTTCTTTCCTTTCTTCTTCTCCCCTTCGTTACTACTCTCTCTCCCCCTCTTACCGGCTAGCTGGCCAGTTCCAGGACCGCCAGCACCGCCCGACACCTTCCCCCAGGCTCCCCCGTCTCTGTGTCGGCCTGGAGAGTTGGCATCTACCCGCTGTGGTCCGTGGAGCTGGAGGTCTGAGCGTTAGGAGCGGCGCGGCAACGGCAGCATCTCTCCTCCCGTTCATTCACATCCAACATGGCTCGCACACTCGCACCGACTGACTGGCTGGCTGCCTCACACACTATCTTTCACAGAGTGTGTGCGTTTGCCTCTGTGCATGTGTGCGCGCGCTCCTGTAGCACTATCCATCCATCCAACACTCACACAATCACGCTCTCCTCCTCTCTCCTTTTTCTACCCCTCCCCCTATTGCTTGCATCTCTCTCCCTCCCTCCCTTACTCACTCTCTCTCTCTTCCCCTCTCTTACTCCCTTTCTCTCTCTCTCATAATGGTTGGCTCCGGTGCGCAGGGCTGTTACACCCGCGGCGGCCGCCATATCCACAGCCGGAGGTTGGAGAGGAGGGGAGGTCCTGTATCTTACACAATCACACCGTCATCACCTTATTTATCATCTGAGGAACCATCATTCTAACCGGGGTTATATACACACCCAGGAATCCTGCTCATTTGAAGACTTTTTCAACATAAATATATATATATATATATATATATATATATATATAAATAAAAAAATAAAATAAATAAATTTAGATTTTTTTTCTTCAAAGACTCCAGTTTTCCTTTTTTTTTTCTTTTTCCTAGACTTCCACTTCTGATGTTAACTCCGTGTGTAAAGCTGCGCTCTCCAGTGAGCGCCGGTAAAAGTGACGTCATCTCCCTTATTATCACCGATGAGTAATTCACACACACACACACACACACACACACGCACGCACACACGCACGCACGCACGCACGCACGCACACACACACACACAATCCCTCAAAGATTCGTATGTTTACTGTACTTTCTTACAAAAAAATGTATTATAGGATTACTGTGATTGCACATGCGCTGAATCACCCCAATTTAACACTAATAGGTAAATGGACAGATCCATTTCCTGATACTTATTGGAATATGGGGTGGTGTAGTTTTTTTTTCTCATGACACAGCTCACATTGAACATGATTCCTTCCCATGGATGATGGGAGGAGATACACAAGGCGTGTCAGTCAGGGACGCACAGAGAGGCTGAAGGAGAAGCCGAGTCTGAGCCCCGGAGCTGAGTGATCGAGCATCCACGCACACATCCACATCCATCCAGTGTTCCTGCTCTGTCTCTCATATGTCTGGTATTGTGTGACTAGTTTCTCTGGCATTTAGGAGGAACAAATGTCCTCACAGTGATGGAAAAATGAGGGGAAATCCTGGAAAGGATGGAGGACTTTCTCTTATTTCTCACTTTCTTTAAGGGTTATTCTTCTTGTTTTGGGTTTTGTTTAACTAACTCTGACTGTTTAACTGTGGCTGAAGTCAGGTCTAAGTGAACCCCAACACTTTTTTGAACTGACATTTTTTATTTATTTATTTATTTATTTTTTAAAAATGTTTAATTTGATGGACAACCTTTCCTTCAGTAAAATGGCACATAGTAAGACAGGACCGAGTATCAAAAATCTGGCAAATGATTTTTATTTTTTTTTTTTAAAGTAACTGTGTCAATCATAAAGATGCACTTAAGAGTGTTTTTTCTGTCTTCTTTTAATTCTGATGGAAATTATTGCCAGAAGTTACATAGCAAAAAAAGGAAATTTTAGACGGGAAATTCAAGGTACCAGTTCACACATGCTATATATAAGAAGAAATAAGGTATTCAAAGAATAACTCAAATAATTAAACAGCAAAATTCAGATCAAAGTGGATCTGATCTGACCAGAGCACAGTTGAGAACATAGGCGCACACTGAACAAAAATCTAAATGCAGCTTGTAAAATGTGTTCTTTTCCGACTTGGAAGAAAATTATTATTATTATTATTATTATTATTATTATTTTTTTTTTTTTTCTTTTAAAAATCTAATTTCCATCATTGTCAGTTGGAAAAGGTTTAAATGTAGCCAGCTGTGCACAAATAGTTTCAAGCTGGGAAAACTGGTGGCAAATTCACAAACACCAAGTTAATCAAGAGTCTGATCAGGTGTGACTTTAAAGGACAATGATCAGGTTGTGTGACCAGTACAGAGACTCTCCTTTAACCGGCAACTGTGAAAAGTCCACCTTAAAACACCTTATAATGCAGTTTTATCCAAATGAAGCCACTGATGACAAGAGAAAGATGAAAACCATATCCTGTCATGTCAGTTAAAGCTGAAGCCAGGCACTTCAATGTCAAGAACGTCACCATTTCTCATCTCAGAAATCACCTGATGTGGAAATACTACACCTTGGTTCTAACCTTAAATAATATAATAAACACCACTATAGGGTTATCCACAAATTTGATCTTATTTACAATATGGAGATTAAACTTCCTCATTGCAATTGGGAGAGAACTCACTCCCTTCACCCCCAAAGAAGAAGCACAAATGTAACAGCTTTTACAGTGAACAAACTATTTTCCTATCAGCTCGTTGTAATTAGGTTTTATGTTTACACCCTATCATACACTTTTCCATACCATATAAGAAATGTTGAGTCCATCTTTCCAAAGACAAAAACATTTTGAGGGAGTAAAGATATCTTCTGAATTTGGCCTCAAACCTGAACCTTTTGACCCCCTAGGCAACTCTCCATAGCTACGCTACAAGAAAGTTTCTCAACTAACACTAAATAGTTCCCCAACAACAAAGGTACATGCACATAAAATGAACAAACAGATTATAAATGATAATCTAAGAGATCACTATTGATTTTAGTTTCACACACTTGAGAAAGCAGCAGCAAGAAATGCAGAAGAACTGTTACATCACGGTATGATGTCGGACAACATGATCCAGTGCACCAAAAATGTCCACCAACTTAACAGAACCCCTAAAATGTCCAACAACTTCACCAAGCTCCAAAAATGTCCACCAACTTTACAGAGCACCAAAATTGTCCACCTACTTCACTGAGCCCCTAAGATGTCTGCAAACTTAACCAAGCCTGAAAAATCTCCACCAACTTCACCAATGTCTACCGACTGCAGAGCCCCAGAAATGTGCACTAATTTCCCAAAAATGTCCATTAACTTCACCGAGCCCCAAAAATGTCCACCAACCTCACCGAGCCCCAAAAAATGTCCACCAACTTCACCAAGCCCCTAAAATGTCCACCAACTTAACTGAGCCCCTAAAATGTCCAACAACTTTACTGAGCTCGAAAAAGAGCCTACAACTCATCAAGTCCCAAGAATGACCGACTTCAGAGTCTCAAAAATGTCCACCAACTTCACCAAGCCCCAAAAATGTTCACCAACTTCACAGAGCCTTTCAGAAAGACTAAACACTATTCCTAAAGTTTCATGAGCTCTATGCCATGCGTTGAAACAATTATTATTCTGCTTTGTTAAAAAGAATAAACAGAATTTGATCAAATATTACATTCTGTGTTTTTATCTTTTTTTTAGTCTAGTTTCACACATACTCATGCACCATTTTCCTTCCTACAAATCAAAAGCTCCGAATACAAAAAGGTCAGAGACTGTATTGAGTTATCCTCAATGAGGTGGAACCACTAATTAAAATTAAATATCACAAATGACACTTCCCAACAAAACACTATGACAGTTTGTCTTATGTGTCCCAGTTGGCTTGGATCCCTGCCTGTATATTTTTCCCCCAAAGCTGCTAGAAGCTTGGAGCCCAGCCACAGCAATATGGTACTCCAAAATGCATATCCAAAAAAAGAGATGTGGATGCACAAAAGAAAACTGCTCTCCTTCCCCTCTCAGCTGCCTCCCTCCATCCTCGTGCTCTGTCACCAGGATTTTCTGCCTTTTTTTCCCCCTACCGTGCCGCCGACACCCTCAGCAGCAGTCAGCGAGTGATTACTGTAGAATGTAGGTTATTGTGGAGCAGGCTGGCGGCGGTAACAGGATTTGGATCGGGTGTGTGTCAGGGGAACATGAGGACGTCTAGACGAGTAGTGACGAGGCGGCGTGAGACTCGATGTGACAGGTATTGCTCACTTTACCTAGTCACCGTTTAGACATGATAATAGCTTTCTCAGCCGAGCAACGGAAGCTTTGTTTATCTTTGCCATCCAGAGGTCAGAGGTCAAAGGCCCCCTGTAGCGAGGAAGATTCAACCTCCAGTTAAATCATCCTTCTCGCTGCTCCGTAGCTGCAGGCTGTAGGCTACAGATAAAAGCCTACAGCCATTTTCAACAACCACTTGTACATTGAAAATGGCAAGTTTTGTGAATAATTTAAATCATGCAGTAAAGCAGGTCTGCTTGATTCTTTCCGCATTACATTTGCTGTCCAAAATCGACATTTTTGCATGTTTGTTTATAAAATAGGTTTAATTTTCAAGTATTGAATGCAGTGAGGTAGTGGAGGTGGACAGAGGCCCTATGGTTTTGGTAGTGTTCTGGTTGATAGCCATAATGAAGGACAAGTGGAAAACTAGGTCAAAACCTTAAGGTCCAGGGTGCTAAAACCTGACAGGATGTCTGGATTAGTTTGACTAACCAGGCTGCGTGTATAATCTTGAAAGTTTTTCAGCGCTCTGCTGTTTAATGCGCCAACAACAGGAATTTCTGTGTAGCAACCAAAACTGGCAGTTTGTGCTTAAGATTTGGATCGTGCAGTAAGGTGGGCTTGCGTCATTCTTTTGCTAAAGGGTTATGAAGATCTAAAGTGTGTTTACAACATTTGTTGTCCAAAAGGAAATGTTTTGATGTTTTTGCCTACTGGTTATGGAAAAAGTTTCACTTTCTGAGAAAGCATCTCCTGAAATGTTAAGGATAGATCGAGGATCATCCTGAAGTCGTCCACGTTTCCCGATGGACAGGTGGATGCTGCTCCAGATTAATATAAGCACTGATATCAGTTTAATAAACTTCTCCAAGAGCCACATATCATATAGTTAGACATTTCCTGTTTTACTTTTAAAAGATCCCCTGACTTGTGTGTCTCTAGTTGTTTTACTTTCTCCCTTTGTCTCCATTTCCCTCCTCTTTTGACGGCCCCAATCAGTTTCAACCTGTCTTGTCTCCCTAATTAGTTGTGTTCATATTTTCTGTATAGTCCAGCATCTTCAACCTTCTTTTGTCACTTCATCCTGTTCACTATCCTTCTGTTCAGTCTACAGTTTGTTACCTTGTTTTGACTTCTGGATTAAATGCATGTTTGCCTACATAATGTTCACATGCCTACTACTAGTCTGTTTCTGGTTTGTACATTTAGTTCTTCATACCTTATTTGCTTTCTCCCTGTTCACTCACCTTTGGCCTGGTTTGAGCTTTTGTACTTTGTGGATTCATGCTTTTTTCACTGGATTATTTTTTTGTTGTTGTTTTGGACCTCATTGCCTTTGTGCTCCCCACCTTTTGCAAAATAACTTTAGTTTGATTAAAATTGAATTTTTTTGCCACAACCTGCTTGCTGTCTGAGTCTGTTTTCTGAATTCCCTCTAACCCAGTGAGCCTCTCCAGAGCTAAAAACTCTAAATAGAATGTTTTATCACAAAATTGTCTTGTAAATTGAAAATTTTCATCTCCACATGTGAAACTGTTCCACTAAAACAAGATTGCCCCCATTTTTTTTAAAGATACAAATACTGCATACTTGTTGCTACACCCAATTTGATTGTGATTTCAACAAACACAAACAAGCCAGGCCACTTTATGCCTTATAGCAGAATGACACTGAGGTGCATCCAGATCATTATATTGTTACAGAGTGGGCAGGCAAAGCAAGACTACAATGAAGTAATCTGAGAAAATCAGATTTTTTGAGTCAACAGACGATGGACTTGTAGACTTGTATATATTAAGCCTCTTGCATTGTCTCTATTCAATATTTTTAAAAAAAAATTAAGAGGGGGGATTATAAAGCATATTCCACATGAAAAATATTGCGGCTCCACATTACAGAATATGAAAACTAGCTTAATCCTTGATCGACCTTGGAAGTCTTTGTGGTATTAATAGCTTCTGGTCTATCGGGGCGCAGAAAACCCAAACAGCTGTGAATCCACCGGGAGAACATTTTCGGGCATGAAGTCATTTTTGGTTTCTATTCTGGAAGATAGACTGTTAACTACATCGAATGGGAACTCTAATAACACAAGCATGTGCAGAGTTTCTGCATTCCTCTGCAGAAATTTGTTGAGATGTAAACAGAGACTCCCTAAAATAAAATATTGTGTCTTCATTGGTCAGCAAGGCACATGAATCTCATTTGCATTGAAGAACAGCATCAGCATGGACTACAATCCCTGGCAAAAATTATGGGATCACCAGTCTTGGAGATGTTCATTCAGTTGTTTAATTTTGCAGAAAAAAAAGCAGATCACAGACATACAACGAAACTAAAGTGATTTAAATTGCAACTTTCTGGCTTTAAGAAACACTAAAAGAAATCAAGAAAAAAAATGTGGTGGTAAATAACAATTGCTTTTTTAAATCAAGCAGAGGCAAAAAAAAATTGGAATCACTCAATTCTGAGGAAAAAATTATGGAATCACCCTGTGAATTTACATTTACAAATGAAACACCTGCATTACATTAAATCTGCTCATTAGTCTGCAGTTAAAAAGGAGTGCTCACACCTTGGAGAGCTGTTGCGCCAAGTGGATTGACAGGAATCATGGCTCCAACACTGGAGATGTCAATTGAAACAAAGGGGAGGTTTATCAAACTTCTTAAAGAAGGTAAATCATCACGGAATGTTGCAAAAGATGTTGGTTGTTCACAGTCAGCTGTGTCTAAAATCTGGACCAAGTACAAACAACATGGGAAGGCTGTGAAAGGCAAGCATACTGCTAAACCAAGGAAGAAATCAAAGCGTTAAGACAGAAAACCTAAATCAATATGTCTTGAAAACAGAAAATGTACAGCAAAACAAATGAGGAGCAAATGGGCAGAAACTGGAGTCAACGTCTGTGACCGAACTGTAAGAAACCGTCTAAAGGAAATGGGATTTACATACAGAAAAGCTCAATGAAAGCCATCATTTACACCTAAACAGACAAAAAAATAAGGCTACGATGGGCTAAGATAAAGTAATCATGGACTGTGGGTGACTGGATGAAAGTCATATTCAGTGATGAAGCGCAAATCTGCATTGGGCAAGGTGATGATGCTGGAACTTTTGTTTGGTGCCATTCCAATGAGATTTTTGAAGACGACTGCCTGAAGAAAACATGCAAATTTCCACAGTCATTGATGATACGGGACTGCATGTCAGGTAAAGGCACTGGGGAGATGGCTGTCATTACATCTTCAATAAATGCACAAGTTTACGTTGACATTTTGGACACTTTTCTTGTTCCATCAATTGAAAGGATGTTCAGGAAGCTTGTTCCACAGGTGAGGAGCATCATAGCTGAATGCTGTTTCACTATTTTTGGTTCTGGTTCTGGGAACCCATAGTAAACCTGTCCCTGATGACCTAAGTGCTCTGGATGCTTCATATGGTCGTCAAAAGTCCATCCATCCATCCATTGTCTATACACCGCTTAATCCTCATTAGGGTCGCGGGGGGGCTGGAGCCTATCCCAGCTGACTCGGGCGAAGGCAGGGGACACCCTAGACAGGTCGCCAGTCTGTTGCAGGGCTACATACAAAGACAAACAATCACTCTCACATTCACACCTACGGGCAATTCAGGCAATTAACCTCAGCATATTTTTGGACTGTGGGAGGAAGCCGGAGTACCCGGAGAAAACCCACGCATGCACAGGGAGAACATGCAAACTCCATGCAGAAAGATCCCGGGAAAGCCAGGACGCGAACCATGGACCTTCTCGCTGCAAGGTGAAAGTGCTAACCACGACGCAGCCCGTCGTCAAAAGTCCTGGATGTAATTTGGTCCAAGCTCCAGGAATGTCCACTAACTTTACTGAGCCCCAAAAATGTCCACCAACTTTACGGAGTCCCAAAAATGTCCACCAACTTAACAGAGCCCCCAAAATGTCCACCAACTTAACAGAGCCCCTAAAATGTCCACCAACTTCATCGAGCCCCTAAAATGTCCACCAACTTTACGGAGTCCCTAAAATGTCCACCAACTTCACCCGAGCCCCAAAAATGTCTACCAACTTCACTAAGCCCCAAAAATGTCCACAAACTTCACAGAGCCCCAAAAATGTCCACAAACTTCACAGAGCCGCAAAAATGTCCACCAACTTAACAGAGCCCTTAAAATGTCGACCAACTTATCAGAGCCCCTACAATGTCCATCAACTTTATGAAGCCTCCAAAATATCCACCAATTTAACCGAGCCCCAAAAATGTCCACCAACTTCACTGAGCCCCTAAAATGTCCACTAGCTTTACGGAGCCCCGAAAATGTCCACCAACTTTACAGAGTCCCTAAAATGACGACCAACTTCACTGAGCCCCAAAAAATTCCACATTCAGTGCTTTGTAGACCAGGAGTAAGATTCTGAACTAACAGGAAACCAGTGTAGTGATTTGAGGACCAGTGTAATATGGTCCAGTTTCCTGGTGTTAGTTAGGACTGTGGAAGCAGCATTCTGGATCACCTGAAGCTGCTTGATTGATGTCCTTTTAAGACCTTTAAAGACACCATTACAAAAATCTAATCTACTGAAAAAAATACATGAACAAGTTTCTCTTCGTCTTCTCTAGATAGGAAACCTTTGATTCTAGCAATGTTCTTGCTGTCGAGAACATTGTGTAGTAACAGCTTTCAAGTGGTTGTTAAAATTCAGATCTGAGTCAATAATGACACAGACGATTCTGGCTTGATTTGTAACTTTTCGTGACACAGAGTCAACGTGAGCACTTCAGCACCCTTGTGTAATCCCTGAAAAAGAGAAAAGAATCTGGCAAACCCACCTTAAACCTCAGCAATTACGGGGGAGATACATACTTTATATATATACATATATATATATATATATATATATATATGTATATATATATATATATATACATATATATATATATATATATATATATATATATATATATATATATATATATATATATATATATATATATATATATATATATATATATATATATATTCCCAGTCAACACTAAGCACAAATGTATAAATACTAGTAGACAAAGAGGAGGATTTGCAGCGACAACTGTCAGTGTCTTCAGCCTTCAGTAGATTGATTAATTAATTTTACAAACACTAGCTGCAGATTGCATCACAGACCTTAAGACCTTCAAGAATCTCCAATGCACCCTTGAAAAGTCTTGAATCATAAATAACTCCGCCTGTCAAACCACATAAAACTCTGACATAAATCAGCTGGGGCTGATCACTGCTGCTGCTGTGTTACTCTAATTAGGTAAACAAAGTGATTCAGAATGCCTCATTCAAAGCAAATGGACTATTTTATTCTATTTGATCTTATTTTTAAATTTAATAACGAGAGGCTAATAGGATTTGACACTCAGGATGTAACAGTTTGGTGGCCACCTTTATTTTTACTCTGAGAAAGTGATCAGATTAATTAGGCTGAGCAGGCGGTCTAATATATGGAGGGCTGAGTGACAGTGAGAAGGCAGTGTTGGGCCACTTAAAGCTATTTATAATGGATCAGAGCGTCTGGACAGACTCTAAACACTAAACAACGATGACTGACAGACAGTTACTGCAGCACCCTGTGGGGTTCAGATATCACTGAGATGGAGAATGATGATGGCAGGAGGACAAGTTTCCTCTGAGAAGAAAGTTAAGCCTCCGTAACACATGAAAAATTACACTGTGACGTTTACAGGCTGAAGATGACGTTTTTCGTCTGCCCACACCGGCTACTGTCAGAGAAATGCCCATTTTCATTCTCAACCCTCCTGTTATGTTGCGGGTCAAAGTGATGCATTTTAAAATTCAAGAAAAAAAATTTAATTGTTAAAATAATTTTTTGGTATGAAACTTCTGCTTGGCTTTACAAGTGTAATCAACATATTAAGTGGCTCATGCCACATACTGGTAAACCCATCCTGAACAGAAGACGTGTCTTGTGTTTTATCATTTATCAACTCCAAAAAAAGAAAAAAATTCAAAATGTAAATTTATTTTTTAAATCAATGTCATGTAAAACTACTGTTTTTTAAAAGTAGGTCCTTTAAAAAAAGGTTTTAACATGCTTTTTAAAAAAAAATCAAGCAAATTATCCTCATTAAACCGTCATCTGTGAGAAGTAAAGAACACTATTATACTTAATATTGATAGAAATGGTTAATAATAGAGTTAATGAGACACAAACAATGTTTATTGGGATTTTTTGGTTTTTCACATTTTGGGATAATTAAACATGCCCCAGGTCATCATTGCTTTGAAATGAAATGAGAAATGAACCTAACAGGAGGATTAAGATGGATAATTAAATTCATCCATCCATTATCTATACACCGCTTAATCCTCACTAGGGTCGCGGGTTGGGGGGCTGGAGCCTATCCCAGCTGACTCGGGCGAAGGCAGGGGACACCCTAGACAGGTCGCCAGTCTGTCGCAGGGCTACATACAAAGACAAACAATCACTCACACATTCACACCTACGGGCAATTTAGAATAATCAATTAACCTCAGCATATTTTTGGACTGTGGGAGGAAGCCGGAGTACCCGGAGAAAACCCACACATGCACAGGGAGAACATGCAAACTCCATGCAGAAAGATCCCAGGTCCGAGCTGGGACGTGAACCAGGGATCTTCTTGCTGCAAGGCGAAAGTGCTAACCACTACGCCACTGTGCAGCCCCTATAATTAAATTCAAGAATGTAAAATAAGTAGCAACTACAGTACCAGCAAATGTTACCAGTGAGACAAGAAACAGGTATTTAAAGTTAAAAAAAAACTGAAAAATGAAAGAGAAGACAGAGTGAAAAGAAGGAGGTATAGTGTGGAGAGGAGGAAAAAATATTAAAAAAAATAATCTAAAAATGAGAGACGAAGCTGGAGGCTTTAAGTGTCCAAAACTAGACTGTTAAAAAAACAAACTGTTAAAAAACTGTTAATAATATATAAAATAGAATAAAAATACTTTATTAATCCCCAAGGAGAAATTTGGTTGTTAAAGCAGAAAGAGTACAGTTCCCACCACCATAAACACAGATAAATAAGCAAAAATGTAAATGTAAATAAAGATAAACAATAAGAAAACTCAAAAATGCAAAATGCCCTATGTAAAGAATGTACAAATGTTAACGTGTTACATGTATAGTGCAACTAGTGGCAGCAAAGTGTCAGGAAAATATGTTTTAAAAAAAAAAAAACTAAAAAAAAACTGTTGAATACCGTAAAAGGTGGCACAAGAGTAAGTATCTGTAAAATATATATTGTCTACAAAATATTAATACATTTTTACAATAATATAGCGAAAACAGAAAAACTGCAATGTTGTGGTCACATGTAAAGGAAAAAAAAAATCCCAATTAATACAGATTTTTGATATTGAGATTCTGAACAGTTTTGACCTGCTTTTTGTTTGTATTTTATCGTTTACATAAGATAAGATAAGATAAGTCCTTTATTTCTCCCCACGCCAGGGGAAATTCACATTGTTACAGCAGCTTATGTAGCTATAGACATAGTAATAGAAATAAAATAATAATAGAACAGTAGTAATAATATTTACAATACGTACAGGGGTGAGAAATGAGGATGAATGTAAACATGTAAATTGATACTTTTTTACTTTGTTATATTTTATCTGTAATTCAATCAAACATAACAATATAAAATGACAGTTAAACCATTGTCATGTTTCCTTAATATACATTATCTTTCTCTGAAATAACGGCAAATATCTGTCAAATAATGTTTTTTATTTAAATACACTTCAAAAATGAGAAGAAGTGTAATTTTATTGTCAAATGTTGTAAAATAACAAATTACTGTTTATTAAAATACTGATTTTTATACTGATTTTTTATATATATATGTGTATGTATATATATATATATATATATATATATATATATATATATATATGTACACACACACACACGTACACACACGTACACACACACACACACACACACACACACACACACTCACACACACACACACACACACACATATATATATTACAGTCAATTAATACTTTTTCTGATTTTATTATACATTACCCTTGGTTTAACAAAACTCAAATGACAAACATTTGTAAAACAATTATACATTTAAAAATTTAAAGGGGAGGGAAAAAATCTACTTCACTTAGTCATTTATTTCATTTCCCAGAATGCTTCTATTCCGTTTGTTCTGTTTTTCTTCACTGTGGCTTCTGGATAGCAGTGCTCTTGACTGATGTTTGAAAAAGGAAAAATTCTACCTGCCTCTTTTGCCATTCCTATTCTGCATGATTTTTACATGTCAGCGCAAATTGGTTGCTCTCATACTGAAACTTGATGTTAAAATTGATCAATCAGGCAGCTGAAAAATTGTCTACCATCACTGGAGCTTTCACTGTGAGGCATAATTTCACTAACAATCCACCTATCCAGGAGAAATACACCACACAATACAGCAGGTAGCAGCTTTATAACGCTGTGAAATAAGTTTAGGGTGTATTTTTCCCCCGTAACAAGGCAGGTCGAGCTAATTCAGCGGCCTGCTGTGTGACTTTTGGTGCTGCCTCGATGAAGTTAATTCTCTGACTTTGGACAGTTAATATCATGATTCAGTGCACAGCCTTTTAATAGCCTGCACTCTCCACGGAGTCAGAAATAAGCAGAACTAATTCGAACGAGAAAATCTTATTCCCAGTTTAGCTGAGGTAATGTGGGTCAGGAACAGCTGGATCCTGCCGCTGATCCACTCCGCTGCCGTCTGCTCGGCAACCCGTTTAGGCTCCCACGAACAGGATGACTAATATTGTTCTGCAAACAGGAAAATAACGCAGCTTCTGCTGCTCTGTCAGGCTTGAGAGTCACCCATTAAATTTCAAAAAAATCCATGTACAAAATACTAAAACATGCAGTTGTTGTGTAAATTTTATTACATAATCTTTTTTTTAAATCTAAAAGAATGTTTGAAAATAGTTTTTAAAATACCAAATAAGCCTGGAATTCCGCCTAAAGTGCAGTTTTACAATATCATGTTTAAATTTATGAACTTTAACAGCTTTAATGTGCAGCCGTCAGTTATAAATAATCGGCCGCATTTATCACTAAAATAAATACATTAACACACAATTAACAGTTTTCTACCAGCATTCCTGTCTTGAATCCTTTCGAGTAGCAGCTTTTTCCTCTCAAACACTTTCTATTCCTGATTGTTGTCTATTAAAGCAACCTGCTGACTGAAAGAGCTCCACGTGATTGGTTCATTTGGAGAGAAGTTTCACATGATACGTTAAAACCATCACTTTTATGTGAACTGAGTTTGAAGCAGAAAGTCTGAGTTAACAAAGAAAGTTGATAAAACACGTTCATGCAACAGGTTTCGATTATTTGGGCTTTAGTTTTTAATTGAGCCGACTCACACACAAAAAACTCTGGATATGTCAAACTTGTTATCTATACACCATGTAATCCTTGGTAAGGTTGCAGAGGGGCTGGAGTCTATCCCAGCTCACTCGGGCGAAGGCAGGGGACACCCTAGACAGGTCACCAGTCTGTGGCAGGGCTACATATAGAGACAATCACTCACACATTCACACCTACGGGCAATTTAGAATGATCAATCAATGATCATCATTTTTGGACTGAGGGAGGAAGCCGGAGTACCCGGAGAAAACCCACGCATGCACAGGGAGAACATGCAAACTCCATGCAGAAAGATCCCGGGAAAGCCGGAACACGAACCAGGGATCTTCTTGCTGCAAGGCGAAAGTGCTAACTACTACAACACTGTGCAGCCCTGTGTGTGTGTGTGTGTGTGTGTGTGTGTGTGTAGTGTTTTTTTTTAGGTGTTGAATGGCATATCTCCTTGTATTGTTTGGTACAATGACAATAAAATTCTGATGATTTTTTTTAAGATTCCAGTGCTTAATGTTGAGTTTTATTTTCAGTCTGTCACCTCAGTAAAGCCAAACCTGAGGCCTTCTTTTGTAGATCTGCTTTGTGTAGAAGTGTGTGTGTGTGTGTGTGTGTGTGTGTGTGTGTGTGTGTGTGTGTGTGTGTGTGTGTGTGTGTCCAGTCGGCTGGCCTCTGTGTGCTGATGGATCAATAACCAGCTGACTCCTCACGGGAAGCCTCCTCACTGCATCGAACCTCCAGGCAGAGGCCAGCGTGCTTTCTGTCGGTGTGGGTTTCCATGGGAACAGTCGGCAAAACTGTGTGTGTGTGTGTGTGTGTGTGTGTGTGTGTGTGTGTGTGTGTGTGTGTGTGTGTGTGTGTGTGTGTGTGTGTGTGTGTGTGTGTGTGTGTGTGTGTGTGTGTGTGTGTGTGTGTGTGTGTGTGTGTGTGTTTTAGGTAGGTACACTGCATGAATGCTGCTGTGTGTGTGTTTACGTGGGAGTGGAACAGAGAAAGATGGGGAAGAAGAAAAGGTGAGTGCAGAGGTCGAAGGAGATGACTAAAAAGGAAAAACTAAAAAGAAAACACAAACAAATGCAGAGACAGATGAGCATCATAAAGGAAAACACAAGAACTGTGGTGGAAAAAAAATCATTAGAAGAAGAGGCTGCAAGAGGTAGAATTAGAGGTAGATTAGAGATGTTTCATCGATTTTGAGTCCTTCTGCGCTGCAGATGCATTAATTGCCTTAAAATATTTAATCAGATTAATCATGATGAGGGATTAATCCACATTAATTTTGACAGCCCTCATTATTAGAGTTCCAATTCAGTGTATATATATATATATATGTATATATATGTATATATATATATATATATATATATATATATATATATATATATATATATATATATATATATATATATATATATATATATATATATATATATATATATATATATATATAAATAAAAATATACATAATCTACCTCTAATTTGCAGCAACAAGAAGTACCAGACAGGATGTATTTCATAAAGTTATATAATTTCCCAGAGGTTTAATGCTTTGTTGCATGTTTTTGTACTTGAAAATTCCTCTCTGTTGTAAAATTAAACAAATACTAAAGGACAAAGTATTGTATAACAGTAAAATGTTCAGCCTGTAATTCATATCTTTGTTGTTGTAAGTGTTAAGGGACCAAAAAAAAGAAGTTATTTTCATTATATGTATTTTAAAATAATCGGCTAATTAATCAGTTATCAGAATTTTTTTCTATCAAATATTGGAATCAAATAAAAAAAAAATCCATATCGGTCGGGCCCTACTAAACAGCACATTTATTAAGTGGGAAATTACAAATAAACCAAATACAAAAAACCCCCAAGACAGAACAGTTGACCAACATACAGTAATATGCACCCTCTGGAGGAAGGAGTTTTCTTTTCACCGAAGCACTTCCAGGTTCAAGTACCACATTAACGTGAAGCATGCATTTGTCAAGGATTCTAACATGAACCAGTAAAGGTGTTTAATAAACACCTTTAGTGCATACATATTCTTTTCTTTCTTGAGTCTGTTTCCGCATGCAAAATGAAACACGATTAAAACTGACTAAAAATAAAGGTTATGTTATCATAATTAATCAAAATTAATCCATAGCATACCTGTGATTAATCTGATTCAAAATTTCAATTGTTTGACAGCACTACTAATAACACAAGAATATAAACAGTCTCCCTCCAGAAACTTGTTCAGGTGTAAACAGCGATTGCCCAAAATAAAATATTGTGCCTTCATTACTCAGTGAGTCTCATGTGCATTGAAAAACATAGCATCAGTATGGGCCAATCTGCTTATAGAATCCCTAAAAATGAGAAAAGAACTTGGGAAACCCACCTTTAACCTCAGAAATTATGCAGCAAATACAAAAAAAGACCATATATTCCCAATCAACACCAACACAATACATGAATGTGCAAATACTAGTAGTACTACGAGTATTCTAATTGAATTTTGAAACACTTGCTGCAGAAAACATCATAAATCTTGAGACCTTCAAGAATCTCCAATGCGCCCTTGGAACGTCTTGAATACCAAATAGTCTCAGTTCTGTTTTTTCCACCAATGGGGAGCATCCTGCCGCTTTTTGAAGACATCAACCAATAATCTTCCCCCCTCTTATTGATCAGCAGGATGTTCCTCACAGTGCAGGGCTTCTCTACGATTTATGTTATAGTCATGCTTACTTTTTTTTTTTTTGTCAGGCTTAAGAGAACAGCTCAACAACATCTTTTTCGAGGTTGTATCTCAGTCAGATGATTCAGAGTTTACATGAGGACAAAAAGAGATAATTCAGATTTTACTTTGGCCTACTGATAAAAGCAAACTAGTAAATGTAGTGAGAGAATCTTTATGTGTGGTTGTATGTAAAATTTTCTTTAAAACTTAGTTCTTGCATACACAACCTGTCTAAGGAGATAAAGCTTGCCAAATCTTCTTTTAAAGCCCATTTTTATAGGCTTGCTTTTACGTGATGTCTATGTCTATTTTTATCATCTATTTTATTTATTTTATTTGTTCATTTTTAAGATCTTTCACACTTATTTGCATTTTCATGTTCAACTCAAAACATTTTTTAGGCTTGTTTTTATGTAATGTTTTCTATTTTTATCATCTAGTTTAGTTTTTTTTTAATTTTATTTGTTATTTTTTATTATCTTTCACCTTTTTTTTAGATATTTATTTTATTTATTTCACCTCTGAAAACCCATACCATGTCTTGCTTTTATGTGATGTCTATTTTTATCGTCTGTTTCATTTTTACATTTTATTTATTAATTTCCTTCTCTTTTATCATTTTTGTATTTACTTGTTTATTTTATAATATTTTACCTCATAACCTCTTTTATATAGACTTGTTTTTATTTGATGGCATCTATTTTCATCATTCAATTTATTTTTCAAATTTTGTTTTTATTCTCTTAACCCTTATTTATTTTCTTACTTACTACCTTATTTATTTATTTCACCCCTTAAATCCCCTTTCATAGGCTTGGTTTTATGTGATGTCTGTGTTTATTGTCTAATTTATTTAAAATTTTATTTATTTTATTTGTTTGTTCATTTTTATGCTTCTACTCTTTATTTACTCGTTTATTATGTATATTTCACCTGTTAAATACCCATTTTATCCAGGCTTGCTTTTATGCGATGTCTATTTTTATCACACAGTTTATTTTTTATTCAATTTGTTCATGTATTCACTTTTACCATTTATTTATTCACTCATTTATTTACTTATTTATGTATTTGTATTTTATTTCCCCTCTTAAAGCCATGTTCATAGGCTTGCTTTCATGTGACTTTAGCCATTTTTATTTTTTATCTTTTTAATTCATTTTAAATAAATTTTTCATTTTAAATTTAATAAATTTTTTCTCATTTACCTTTAATTTATTTACCTTTTAAAAAGAAATACCATTAACTCTATTACTTCTAGCCTTGTTCATATGTATTTGTTGTTTTCCCACAATTTTCTCTTATTCCAGTTGTTCTTTTTCCTTACTTGGAAACGTCATTTTTGGTCCTTTAATCATTTTTATCTAGTACTGATTTATTTTGAAACTCTTTTACCATGTTTAACTTTATTTCTCCATTTTTGCCTCTCTGGTCTTTGACTTTTTGTTGATGTCTTCCAGAGTATCCTTCTTTTTTTGTTTATTTTTTGTCCTGTCTGTACATCACTTTCTAAACTGTGTTTAAAAGGTGCTATATAAATAAAATTATTATTATTATTATTATTATTATTATTATTATTATTATTATTACTACTACTACAACTACAGAGATAGGCATGGCTATGTGAGAACCTATGAATGATTATGGCTATGGAAACACTTAAACTTATTGCATATAAATTGATGTGGCAACACGCACAGGCAGATAGCATTTTAAGAACACAAGAACAAAGAGAGCATTTACAGATAAGGTGGTTTTGTGTCCTCATTGCTTCCCCCCCCACATATGACACTCCCCTCTAATTGCCTGCTGCCCTCGGCCTTTTGCCTCTCTGTCGATCCGTCCCACAGAGGGAACATGGAGGGGGTTGTAGATGTGGTGGGTGAGGCCACAGGCTGTCTGTAACCCTGTGAACCCCCCACAAAATGCAAAATCAAAACACCCAGGGAGATTCCGAGTAGCCAGCAGGTGGCCACTGGCCTGATGCTCATCTGTCCAGTTTGGGAGTGGGAGTGATGCAGTGGCGATGCATATTTAACTCGGGGTGATGGGGTGTCTGCCATTCAGACAGCCAGGCGACGACAGAAATGAAACCCCCTCCTCCTTCAACATTCACACACACACTCACAAAGATGGCATATGGCGGCAGCTGCCCGGCGTGTGCCGTGATTGTGTGAATTAGCAGCCAAGCGGCGCGCACATGAATAATGAGCCTCGCCTCGCTGCGGGGACGCGCCTCAAATGGTGAAAAAATGAAAGAATTACGGGATAGAAAGGGGGTGAAAAACGTCCTGTAGAGCCGCTTCTCCTCCTGTGATCCATAACTGTTGATTTAAGAGCTGGCTACTCGTTTCATCATTAAGCTCCCTGTTCTCGGCTCCTCTTCGCTCACTCTCCGTCTTGTTCACATTCAATTTAAATTTGTCCACTTTAGGTCATTTCATTTGAACAGGGATTCATGTATTTACCCAGCCAGAGGAAATTAGGCCGCAAAACCCACTGTCATTTCCAAATGGAAGGTCTGTCCACCTTCTTTAATGCTCAGTTACCCTGTCAAACATTACCAGTAATGTCCCCATGACATCAACAGATTTCTTATTAATAAGTTTTCAGATCTGTATTTGAAAAATTACAGTAGATAACTATTGCTTGCACACTAAAATTCATTCTTGTAGTAGGTATAGTAGATTTTAAACTGGATCTGGTGCTGCATACCAGTGAATGTAAAAGGTGCAATTACAAAAATTCAGAGTGCACCTATAAAAAGCAAACACCGTATCTGATTTTAAAGTTGTCTCCTTGTGCAGCGGTAGACTGCTCCCAGTGCTCCTGCCATGCAGTGGAACGCTCTCTGGAAGTCCCATTGTGTAAAGGTGTCAAGAATCATCTATGAAATCCTCTGGATCTCCTCCCCTGTGTCAAGACAATAACCTCTCAATAAAATCTAATTTCAGGGATGACGAGAAAGAGGAAGGGAGCCAGTTCTGACGTATAGAGCATGCCAGAAGTGACAGATGTGTTGGTGTGGCCCGCAGCACCACCGAAACCCCACCCACCCCACTACTCCCCAGGACAGCACCAGGCCCGGACAGAAGCCCCCAGCCAGCAGAAGCTAATCTCCAGTGGTGGCACACAGGCAAGTACCAAGGCCTGTGCCCGGATGAGCCAGAGCCACCCCCCCAGAGAGACCACCCGGCCCCCATGCCAGTCCCCCAGGCAGCGGAGGGCCCCCAGCCCCCCCAGGGGAGGGAGAGGGACAAGGACGAGCGGCCAGGCGGGAGAGGAGGGAGGAGGAGGGAAGCAGAGCAGGAAGGGACAGGGGGGCGACCGGAGGGCCGACCCACCCCAAACCCCAGGGCCAGCCAGGAGAGATCAGCCGCCGCCGCCCTCAAGGCCCCGGGAGAGCGCACAGACCCAGCAGATCCAGGGCTCAAAGGGAGAGACACCGGGGACAACCACCCCCAGGCAGAGGGGCCCGAGCCACACTGGCCCCGCAGAGCCAGAGAGCGACCCCAAGAGCAATAGGGAAGGGACACCACCAGTGCATGCACACAGCCTTGAAGTCCATGGTGCCATCCTACTTAAAACGGTAGAGGGTTAACAAACTGAAATAAAGCAGAGAGAAGTCAGACCATACACACAGACAGAATAATAATTACAATTTTATGAGGGAAATGGCATACGCCCACATACAAGCGGAGGCTATAGATTAATATTTATTGATTTAATAAATGGAGACCATTTTTTTTTGAAGGAGTCCAATTGTTTTTTTCTGATAGCAGATATTCTCTCTAGTGAAATGTGTTCTGTGAGGAGGTTCAGCCAATGGATGATGTTGACGGCTTTCTTATCTTTCCAGTTAACTAAAATAGTTTTTTTGGCGATGGTGATAGCTGCAAGTGTGGGTTGGATATGAATATCTGGAAGGGCTGTTTGTGTTAGATCACCAATTAGGCAAATGTTTGGGGAATGCGGAATCCCGCAGTCCAAAATATTGGAGAGTTTCTGTGTGATTGTTACCCAGAATTGATAGACGGGTGTACAAAGCCACAGAGCGTGAAAGTAAGTGTCCGTCATGTTTTAGGGGCATTGTGTACATGTGTCTGAGCGCGAGAAGCCCATTTTATACAGTTTATATTGCGTTATATGCGTTCTGTGAAGCACCTTAAATTGGATCAATTGTAAATTGGTGTTTTTAGTCATTTTGAAAGTGTTTTCACAGATCTGGGTCCAAAAATCAGAGTCAAAAGATTTGGATACGTCTTTTTCCCATTTTTGAGTTGGTAGGTGTATAGAGTGTGTCTTTGAGAGTAAACTATAAATTTTTGAGAGATTCTTTTTATTTCTTGGAGACAGTTTCACAATGTATTCGACAAATTCAGGTGGCTGTAAGTCCGTTGGCTGTAAAGTAGTCTGAAGCGATGGAATTCTACTTGTAATCGTCTTCTTTACCTGTAGGTACTGAAGAAAATTTCCATTTCTTATTTCAAATGTTTGGAATAAGTTTATATATGTCCTAAATGTGTTGTCATCCAGAAGGTGATGGAGGTGAGAGACTCCTCTCTCTGCCCATGTGCTGAAATAAAGAGCTATTTTGTTGTTTGCAAAATCAGGATTGTGCCAGATTGGGGAGAGTATACTGGGTTTTAATTGGGAGCCTGTGATTTCCAGTGCTTTCCACCAAGCAGACAAGGTGGAAGCAATCATAGGGTTCTTGAAGCAGGAATGATGTTTAAGGGCGGAAGTGATAAAGGGAAGGTCAGAGATTTTGATCTGGTTACAATCTAACTGTTCTAGTTCCAGCCAGGAGCTATATTCTTCATGTGGATGTATCCATTTGGTGAGATATTGTATTTGGTTGGATAAATAATAATATATGAAGTTGGGAGCCTCCAGTCCCCCTTCGGATTTATTCTTCTGGAGGGTAGTCAAACTGATTTTAGCCTTTTTATTCTTTGAGTAGAATTTACCAATAGCGGAGTCTAACGATTGGAACCACTTTGATGAGGGTTTAAATGGAATCATGGAGAAGAGATAGTTGATTTTAGGTAATATTTTCATTTTGACTGTAGCTATTCGTCCCAAAAGGGAGATGGGGAGGTTGTTCCAACGCCTCAGATCATCACAGACTTTGTCCAAAAGTGGAGTGAAGTTCAGGTGAACTAATTCTGAGAGTTTGGAGGAAATATTTATGCCCAGATATCTGATATTGCCAGTAGGAAAAGAATAATGCGAGTTTTGAACTGCGGGATTCCACGAGTTTTCTGTTAAAGGTAATATAATTGATTTTGACCAGTTGATGGAATAGTCTGAAAGACGCGAGACGGTTGTGATGAGGTTAAATACTTCCTTTACTGAAGTTTTAGGTTCTTGTAGATAAAGTAAAATGTCATCTGCGTATAGGTTAATTTTATGTTCAGATTCCAGAGCGCAGATACCTTTGATATCTGTGGGATGAATCTTGATTGGACCAGCTCCACCTGCTCTTGCTGATGCTGATTTCAGATTACGATCACCTGCCACCGCAGCCTCTGTGCCAAGCACACCTAAAAGAAAACAGAAAGGGCAGGGGAAGGGGAGAGCACTATCTGGACCTTGCAGCAGCTGGCCTAACATCTGTTACACATTACAGCATATTTGTCAGATTCACACAAGAAGTGTAAACATGACAACTTCTGATATCTATATTCTGATGCTGTGTGTTGGACAGTTTCTTGACTTCCTTGGCACAGTGACTTGCCAGAATCTCCACAAATTGCTGTTAGCCAAACTGCTGATGGCTTAACTAGCAATTGGGTGCAGTTACCAGCCTTTGTGCTAATCTAAACTAATTAGCTACTACTTGTAGCGTGAAGAGCCCATATTCTGCACATTTACAGGCTCATGATTTTATTTTTTGGCATCTACTAAAATATTTTTATGTGCTTTCATATTTTGTTTTGTTTTTAAATCCCAAAATGCTGCTTCATACTACAGTTTGTCACAATGGCTAAGACCATTCAATTGAAACCTTCCACTATTTTTGCACAATTGCAAACATCAAACCCAATTTTCAAACTATATCTGCAAATTCTTTCAATTTTATTGCAAAAATCAATCAAAAACGGTCCTATTAATGTTTAAAAAAAAATAAAAAATGTAATTTTTTTTTGGGCAGATCATACATACAAACAAAATAAAACACTACCAAACATCTACTACACACTGCATCCAAACACTGGCACGTAGTGCCTGCAGGTCATCTACTATTGTATGTCTGTGTTACGGGGGGAAGTTGGAGAACCCAGGCGCAGACACAGGGAGACTGGCAGACAGGTGAATTAAGGAAGGAATTTTATTCAACCAGAAAACTAAAACAATACATAAATGGAGAACTGAACTGGGAAGAAACTAAACGGAACTATTACAGACACTATGAATTCAAAAACAGAAGATCACAAAACTAAACTGAAGTAACCAAACTAAGCTAAGGAGGGGTACTTACAAAATGGGGGGAACTGACAACAGAAGGTGCAGGGAAGCAGGCTCAGGAAATCTGGGGCGAACGGAGATCGAACGGGAGCTACTGGCTGGAGACAATAGCAGGGCTAGCGAGAATCCAAAAGAAGAACTGAGTCCAAGTGAGGGAAATCCAGTGGAAGGGAAATCCAGTGGAAGGGAAGTCCAAAAGCAGATTCCATGAAGGCATGTGGGTAAATGATCCGGCGGGGAGTAAATGACAGTACAGAGCTTAAATAGCTGGAGGTGAGGTGGAGAACAGCTGAGTTGGGTGAGCCAATTGTTACAGCTGACTCTCATCCCAGCAATCAGCAGTTCAGGCAGTGAGAGCAGGGGAGCGAGTGAGAGACAGAAAGAGAGAGAGACACAGGGGCAAGAGCGACAGGGAGAGAGAGATGACAAATACAGAGGAAGACAGACAGGTCAAAATAGATGCAGAAAAACAAGGAGGAAGAAAGAAAGAGGGAGAAAGAGGGAGAAGGAACAGGGACAGGAGCAGAATCATAACAGTCTGTGGATTCAGGACTTGCCCAGAGGGTAAATGTGGAGCTGCAAAAGGACAAAGTTGAATGTAAATGTCAAGTCAACAAGTGATTCATTCAGTGCCAGTGTCGAACACCACCTACATCACAGGTAGTCTCCTCTGTAGCCAGGCAATGGGAGGAAGCCCTCTGGCATGCTGGAGCCAGTCATGGGCAGACTCCATGCAAATACCTCCCCAGGTCCAGTTCCATGGCCTGTAGGTCTTTACTGTGGATAATCGAGTAAAGTCAGAAAACTTCATGTCAGGACCTTTGATCATTACTAAGAGTGTACCTCAAGGCTCCATCTTGAGCTCAGCTTTTTTTTCCATCTACATAAATGATGTTGCCAAAGCTATTGGTGCCTCCTGGATACACCTCTTCGCTAATGACACCATTACTTACTCCACTGGCCCATCACTTCACTCTGCTGCATCTACCCTTCAATTCAGCCTTACTTCAATCGAGGAGTCTTTTCAGGACCTTCGCTTGCACCTCAATTCCAGGAAAACAAAATGTATGTTATTCAACCAGACAAACAGTGCCTTCAGCCCCCCAAAGACCACCTGTGCAGAAAATCAAATCCAGACTGGGGTTCCTTTACCATAATAAGGCCTCCTTTACATACTCTGCCAAAAACACTCTTGTGAAGACGACCATCCTTCCCATGTTCGACTACTGCGATGTCATCTATAAAATGACCCCTAAGTGTGCCCTTAACAGGCTTGATGTCCTCAATCACTCAGCCATCCGTCTTGCTACCGGTGCACCTTTCTCCACTCACTATTGTGACTTTTACAAACTGGTGGGCTGGCCCTCCCTTTACACCAGGCGACTCCAGCACTGGCTTTTGCTGATCTACAAGACCCTATCAGGGAAGACACCTCAATACCTCCAACCCTCTACACCCCTCCCATAACAACTACCACCTGAGGTCCAGTGATTTCATAACACTCTATCCTCAAGGTTCGCACTGTCTTTGGCCGCAATTCCTTTTGCTTTGCTGCAGCAATCAATTGAAATTCCCTCCAAAAATCTCTGAAACTGTCATCGTGTACAGCAGCTTACATCTTTAAGCAGAAGCTGCAGCAGATCCTAGCTGACCACTGCACATGCTAAATGTTTTCATTGAATAGCTTGCATTAAATTAGGGTGTATAAATCTCTGTTTAAAGAATTGTATGTCCTTTTTTGTATATGTATTGTTTATTTGTTATCTTTCTTCCTGCTGGGGCATCTTGCCAGGTCATCCTTGTAAATGGGAAATTGTTCTCAACTGATCTTACCTGGTTTTTACCAGGTAAGATCAGTTGAGAACAATAAAAATAATAAAAAAAATCTCCTGGATTATTTGTGGTCTAGGGTTCTCCGTCATAGACCTTTAACCAACAGGCAGAGGGGAAAAAAAAACTCTTCTGGAGTGTGATGGAACTCAGACATTAATGAATCACTGGTTGAAGTCGAATCAGTCCAGTGTCAAGGCAAACTACAACAACAAAGGACCATGCAGTACAGGAAGATGTTCGTTGTTAATTGGCCCCCCAGGTGACAAACCCAACTATTACTTATGGCTTCACAAAGTGTGATATTGTCACCAGAGACTTTGATAACAGCTTGTTGACCAATTATGCTCCTGCTTCTCCTTCTCTTCTGTCCAATAAACCCACAAAAATAGATATTGTTTTGTAAGTGATATAGAAAGACAGACCTTTAATGATTTACGTGAGGTACAATACGGTGCAGGTAGCAGTAGTATGTATACTGAACAAATATATATCAACAAAGGAATATTTTATTAAATTCTATTATTTCTTTTTAACACGTGAAAATGTATTGTTTGTTCCATCTACAGAAGAATGAACATCAACAACCAAATTCAGATTTTTTTTGTCTGGGGCCAATACAACTATGTACAGCTAAACATCATAATTTGTTGTGTACTGAGATCAAACTGGATCAAACTCTGAGTACAGCTGGACAACAAACTAGACTAGACCAGCCCAGTAGAGGAGCTATACAAGTAGTCTTCATTTTATAAGAAGTGTGAGGTCTTGTAACATCTGCAGGCCCCTTTTGTGCACCTTCTATCAGAGGCTGCTCACACAAGACAACAACATGATTAATAAACTGATAAGAAAAGCCAGCTCCCCTATCAGGTCTGAAATTGACACAATTCAGCAAGTGACAGAGGTGAGGATGTTCTAAAAGCTGGAAATAGCTCTGAGGAATCCTACAAACCCTCTTCACACCCTGGAGGTGATTCAACAGAAAACCTGATTCCACTGAGGGGCAGGGCTGAAGGGCAACAGGAGGGACTATCTATGAGCTGTTATCAGGCTGTTTAATGGACAGAAATTAGATCTAGCCCTGCTGTACTCCATGTAAAAGAAACAGCAAACGAATACATGAGTGAAATTAACATTTCTATACATATGTTTTATGTATTTCCATACATATGGCGATTAATCTTATATTAAAAAAATACAATGTGCAAAATTGATGTAAAGAAATATGTAATGTGAAGAATATTCAGTGTGCAAAAAGACATATCTAAAAATCTCTATAATATGTTTTTTGCTTTTATGTATCTATATACTGTATATTTCATGTTAAATTGAGACTTTTAGATATACATGTTTTCTAGATATACCATAAATCTTCTTCACATTACATACACATTTTGCACACTGCGAATTTTCACATTGCAAATATCTGACTACCACATCCTAAAGTTTTAGTGACTTTTAGTACATTTGCAGTAGATTTTGTTGTTTAATGTTACATATATGTACCTGACTGTGATTGCAGCTGCTGTAACAATATATATTCCTGCAAAGGATCAATAAAGTATCTGTCTATTCATCCATCTTGACTACTTACACCCCTCTTGTGTTTTACTTACACCTTTTTCCTACTTCCATCATTGTCACCCCACGAACAAGAACATTGTCTATCACAGCTACTCAAATTTCTTCTGACACAACTTTCGTCAGCCTTGCTCCTCCTCCTCATTTTATCTTCTGCCTATTGCACACTCTTCCTCCTCTGCCTTGTTTCCTTCCATTTTAGGTCTTGTGGAAGTTCAGCAATGTGGAGAGAGGATGAGGAGGCAGACACAGACACATTGGAAACTCAAATGACTTAGGTTGTGAGTAATGTTTACTGATATCAGGAGACGTGACACATAACAGAGCAGCAGTTCATGCAAGCAATGCCAGCATGAGTTCTAAGGATTCTCTCTGATCTTTGGCTTTGTATTGTAGTTGGGAGAAGGTCAGATTTAGATTGCAGACCAATATGGAGATAACTAGTCTGCTTAGTCATGTCAGAATACGCAATATCTAATCACCTGCAGCGTCTGCCTGTCTAAAGGCCATAATGACCTTAGAAAGGGGAAAGAGTAATGTCTCCTACAGAAAATGCATCAACCCTTCTTAAGTCACTCATGCTGCATGTACACAACAAACTGACTTACGCTGGTTTCTTTCACATCTTAAGCAACAAATGCAAACAATCTTGACTCGCTGTGTGCAAGCAGTGACATCTGTGCTGTAATTGTGTTTAACTTCAACTGCCTGTGGTGCACATTTTGCATTACAGAGCAAAATGCATTGCAGTGACTGACAATGTGTTGTGCAAAAAGAGTACAAGAGATCTGCAAACTGTGTCTAACTGCAGATCTGAACTGAAAATCCTACTGGCTTGTAAACCTATGGGCTATGTAGGTATGAGGGGAGCATACACCTTTAAATTTATAACAACCACAAAACACAAAAATGGCTTTTCACCGACATTTAATGCAGGTTGTATTCATGGCTACAATGTGCAGCATCTTAATCTGTTTGCATGTCAGTGTTTAGATTATAATGCATCAGCTAATGTCACATCTCTTAATAATCAATTAATCGAAGCAGTTTATTATATTTTCAGATGTTGACAATCGTCTGTATCATCTTTCTCATTTCAGCTGCTTTCTTTTTCTTCCATCACCTTCTTTCTGTGGCCTCTCAGGTCTTTTTTTTTTGCTTACTTTGTTCCAGTTCTCTCTCCATCTCTATCTCTTTAATATCTCTGGTGTCCTATTGGCCGACATTGTAGTAGCTCCAACCAAAAATGATGTCCTTAATTATTTGGTTAGAGATTATGTGATTAAGCCTCTGTGTGTTTGTATCTGGTGGCCACGTTATTAGATTCAAATGAGAGTGCAGGGCCTGCTGCATGCACGGGCAATTTGTCCGTCAAATTGCTGGCCTACTACTATTCTGTACCAACGGTAAACAAGCAAATAATGCCTCCTCCAATTCCTCTCTGGCTGCAAAAAGATACATGGGAAATGAGACAAAAAATGTGTTGACATCTGAAGATCAAACAAAAACATGAAAAAATGTCGAATCACACCACAAAAACACACTCTCATTATGTTGTGCTTGCATGCTTGTATTCAGGTCACAAAGTTTTGCTTGTCATGAAGGTGAAATATTAAGGAATACCAGCAATAGAGCAAATAAGAGGAGATGAATGAAGATCAAGAGGTAAAAATGAAGGTGCAAAGGTGTGAAGTCCTGCAGAGATGCACCAAACAAACAAATATGCTTCACCATCAGTCAGGAAAGATTGTGATTCATGACGCTCTGCGTGAAAGAGAGAGGCCGAGGAGAGGGAAGTGCAGGGTTTATAGGCCAGCTGTGTGTAGTCTTTTAGTCAGTTGGTGACCTAAATCACTGAATAAAAAGAGAGAATAAGAGGACAGTGTGCGAGAGAGGAGGGGAAGAGGGGTGTTTATGGACACGGCAATGTGGAGAGGAGATAACTTAAGAAGGTAAAAACCACTGAGAGGACCAGGAGGGAAGGATGAGAGGCGAAGGTTGAGAAGAAAAAAGAAGTGGAATAAATTCAAAGGCATGTTGCAGAGAAGGGGAAGAGTTGGAGGGAGTGAAAGCAAAGAATGAGAGAAGAGAGTGAGAGCGGTGACATTTATGGAGCAGAAATTATGCAGTGCAGATATAAATATCTGGGCTTGTTATTCCTTCTTTTCCTGCTTTACATTTCCAGAGCAGAAAGCTTCCGAACATCTGCCAGACAAACACACAACTGCAGCAGCTTCGAAACAAGGGAAGAACAAATGTTTAAAGCATGCCAAACTATAAATTCGACACGATAACTGGCCCATTAGGACAGTAAAGTGCCCTTGACACAAAACGCTACATTAAAAATGCATCATCATGTAGCAAATTAAAGGAGAAATACATCTTTTTTAAATAATTAAAGAGCAGGAACAGCGTCAGTGCTCGTTATAGGCAGAGATTTGTATCAGTGTCCACAAGTCGGAATGAGACAGAATGTGTTGTTTTCATCATTGTCCAAATAATTACATTTGTAATTCAGAGCAGGGAGGCACACTAACTGGGATCAGAAACAAGGGCAGAATCCATTAGCATCGCTTTCAGGCTGCACGTCTCCTTGTTGCCCCAGCAGCTCAAACACAACAGAGTTGCAGCAACATCGTGTCCTGACAACTCAGGCACAGCTGGAGATCTTTGCTCTGATGTAGAGAAAACAAAAGAAAACGTCAATTATTTTTGTGCTCAACCACTTGAAAGGTCCTCAGTGAGTTAAGGTTATGGTCAGCAGTGAAGGAAGGTTTCATGATTGATATAAATCATGCTGAGACGAATCCATTCTCATGGCTGTTGCAGCATCATGTTAAAGTTTTCTTGGGGTATTGGAGTGAAGACAGCTGCACAGGAGGCTCCATCACCAGACGCCAATCACCAAATCATGCTAACAAAGACCCAGTTGAAGCCCCAAACTCTCCCCTAGAATATAAACTCATCTACAGTCAGTCCAGCTGAGGCTCCTCTGAACATTTTGCCAGCTTAAGATTGATCTGCTCCTGATTATTGTTTATTCTGTGACTTTCCTCCTGCTTCGTCATCCTGAAGGCCCCATTTTAGCTCAAGGAAAACTCAGTGAAAATGTCAAATGTTTTTGTACCGACCCACTTGAAAGGTCCTCTGAGAATTGAAGTTGTGGTCAGCGGTGCGGTGAGGTTTCATGATTGACATGAATCATGCAGATGAATCAATTTTAAAGGGTGTTACAGCATCATGTTAGTTTTCTTGGGGTATTGGTTGATTTTGTTTACTCCTGACTTGCAGGAGTGGAAACAGCTGCACAGGAATCTCCATCACCTGAAGTAAATCCCCAAATCCTGCTATAAATGACCAGGTGAAGCCGAACCTCACCCCTAAAGCATAGACTGATCTACCAGTCGGTCCAGCTGAGGCTCCTCTGGACACTTTGCTAGTTTAAGCTTGATCTGCTCTTGATTATTGTTTGTTCTGTAATCAGCCACACATGGACACATTCACAGATCTTCCATCTCAATTACTGAACACCTACCTTCCCTTTCAACATTCATTCCACGCTATCTTGACCTACATTCTCCTGATCTGCTGCTGACCCTGATCCTCTATCCCACCTTCAAGCCTTCTTCCTGATTGTGATTGCTGCTACCAATCTCCATAAACCAAAGTCAGTTTGTTTGCACCCTGTGAAAGCTAATCTAACGTTTCAAATCCCTAATTTATGCCATTTTTTTGCACAATCCCTATAGTCCAGTTCAATCTGTCCCTGTCTTCAGTTCTGATTCATTTTTAGTTTGTAGATTTGTTCCAAGTTTTGCCTCTGGCTCTGTTAGCTTAGCTACCGTCCAGGTGATACAGTGAGGCTTTGGCCGACTGTTTCAGTGGTTCATCACATAGATATATATAGAAGACCATTATATCTTTTCTATACATTTATATTTCTATATATTTATATCTATTATTCATATCTATGGTTCACCACCTACCCTGAATTCTGGTGATGCAGTCTTCTTCTTCTTTGTGATTTATTGGCAATTAGCAAACTGTCAGTTGGTGCATTATCACCCCCAGCTGGTGGGCAGTAATGTTGGGTCACTGGGTAATATTCACCAAGCTTAATATTCAGTTGTAGAGGACATGCTGATTGAGATAAAGTCACGTAAGAAAGGATTTGCTTCATTTATGAAAGATTAATGAAGATATTTACCTTATTTTATTAGCAGAAGGCTAACAAACATTCATATTTAGTAGTTTCATATAAACAAAACAAACTTCTGCATGGATAAAATGTAATCATTTATTGCATCAGGATTTCTAGTGATCCAGTGCTTCTTTATTAAATCACCTGTATTGTCATAAAACTTGCCTGACTCGTGTCATCTTCTGGGTTCTCAGACCAGGCTTGACATTAGGTTCAGTTCCGATGACTTTTAAAACACAGACAAGTAAGTTTACATCTTCAAAAGGAATTATAAGATAAGATCAATTTTATTTATTTATTACTGTCATACATCTTTTTGTATGAATTATGAATAATTTGCACTTTAAAAATCCGGTCTTCAAAGCTATTTTACTACATACACAAGATATATGCTATTTCTGTAGTCTTTCTACTTATATATTTAAAAAATAAAAATCTGTGTCTGTGTCTTATCTTTATCCCTAGCTGGGGAAATTAACATGTTACAGCAGTTTAATATTCTGGGATGCTGCCAGGTGTGAATGTACACATCTGTATTGAAAAATAGGGTGCTGCAAAAAAAAAAAAAAAAAACATATGCTGACTCAGCTCAACATTTCCTGAAAGTTGCAAATTCTGGTTCCCCTGACTTAAGTTGTTACTACTTTTCTCAAAGTTGTTTCTTGAGGAAAATCTATGAGCTTTGTTAGCCAAGTCTGTTAAGTTATTTTCTTAAAAAATGTGACATTTCGCATGTGAGAGGCGTAACTGTGTATTGCTTTCTATGCAAATTCAGAGATCATAGGCAACAGTCATTATCCCCACCCTGCTGAGCAGTCAGTCACAGTCTAAATGTTCAGATGATACAGGGAGAGAATCTGGATAATCTTTTCTTTTATTCTTAGTTTCTGTTTTTGGGTTGGAACAGCATATAACACTTAAGATTTCACATTATAAAATCTACATGGTTTGTTATTCAGACACACAGGAGGCATCCAGAGTGATTTGAAAACTCGTGTAATTAAGTGGAAATATGTTAATTCAAAGGCATTATCTCGTAACATTCTGACAGACAAAACAAAAACCGTCTATTTAAAATGAAATCAATCCGCTGTGACTCCTGCTCTGAAGGCAGACGGGTCAAATGATGCAAACTTGCGTAATCGAACTGATTTCAATGATTGTTTTGCAAAAGGAGCCAGTGGAGGTCACGGTCAGCTTGTGTAATGCGCTCACTGGAATTAGTCCAAAACAGCCTTTGAACACAGATGGCTTTTTAACAGTTGAAGCCAAATCAAATATGATTAATGTTTTCATTTAAATGGCTGCATTCATGTGATTGCACAAGTGCTGAAAAGGTTGGACTGTATAAATTCTAATTATTTAATGCGTAATTAAATTGCTTTTAACTGGATAATATACACCTGGTCTAATATTCATTTGCAGGGGACATGAATTACATAAAGTTACCTGTGAAAGGATTTGCTTTGTTTAACATCTGTTAAACATGAGTGACATTTACCTTCTTACCCGAACAGCAATCTAATAAACATGTATTCTTATTAGTTTTAGATTTAGATAAAACAAACTTCTGCACAGCTATAATTGAACAATTTGTATCTTAGTGCCACTACAATTGTGAATAACAGTTATGTTTATTCAAAGCATAGATTCTAAACTTAGAATGTAAAATTCCTAAAAAGCCTTTTAAACAGATACAGATCTTTATTCTTTGCTCTCATGGGTTTTGAACAATAATGGACAATAAATAACACATGCAAAGCAAATGACTAGACAGTTGAGTCGGTTATATTTGTGCAGGCCTCATACGGCAGGGCACAAACTCTTTAACGAAACAAGGAAAAGCTTCCCAAAATACAGAATGAAAGAAACTTCAAAGGGCAATTTAAACAGAGCACAGCTCCCCCTCTTCAAGTTTAATTAATCCATTGCTAATGTTATGAGACCAGCCTAGTAGAGCCATTTCTTGCCCTCATTTTGGATATTTTTGTGGCAAATATTAGTATCCAGTGTCGACCTTTGGTGCTAGTGCGGGAAATACTTTATATAGTGAACCTTGTACATTTGGAAATGTAATATTCAATCAATTTTCTCAGTTCTGGACCAATTTGCTGTGTCTATCTGTATTTCTGGATCATGGCTCAACCTGAAAATATGTTCCCAGAGAAACTGAAAAAATCTGAATGTGTAACCTCACAATGATGGAAAATGATAAAGCAATGTAAGCTTCCAACTAAAAACCAGTTGAAGCACTGATGTAGCATTAATCAGGAAGTATAGAATGAGCTATAGTACCACTAATCAGAGTTATGGTGGACATCCCTCTGAACCAGAGACAGTACACTACTCACACAATGTTGCGGTTAAAAACAGACTAGAAAGTGCTTCCAACTTGGCACAGGAGGTTATCAATGAAATCAGAGTTTCTGTGACTGCTCAGACAGTATGAAGAACGTGGCTTAACGTCAACCTCTATGGACAAGATGGAAGAAAAACATCTTTGCTTGCTGGCTGGAACAAAATTGCAAGACGAAATTTGTTCAAATATATGAAAAGACACTCAATAGGAGCACAATGTTTGGTCAGATGATACCAAAATAAATTCATTCAGCTCCGATGGGAATGTGGATCAGACTAGCACAGTGAATGCATAGTCATCACATGCATAGAAATATGATGATATGGGGATGCATGAGTGTTGCCTGACTTGAATCCAACAGAGCACCTTTGGGATATTTCAAAGAAAAAGGTAGAGCAACAAAACCCCTCCAGGAAAGAGCAGCTTAAAAAAAAATCTCTGAAGAATCACACAATGTTCCTCCAGAAATTTGGTGTTTTCCAGTGTAAGACAGATCGAGTCTATCATTAAAAATAAAGGTGGATATTCAAAGTATTGAAGACTAAAGGTTAGAATCTCAGTAAAGAAATGTGTACTACTGTGAATCCTTTATTTTTAATATTGTAAATTTACACAGTTAGTTTTAAACTATACAGAACACCAATTATCAATTTTAGAAGTGTTGTAATTACTGTAAGGTGACACAATTTGGAAATATGTGATGTTTTAGTAAAATATTTTATTGTATGTGGCATTTCTGACTTTTACAGGTGGTGACTGAAATTCCCAGAACAACTAAGTTTAAAAAAAAAAAAAAAAAAAATTTCTTTCACCACAATCTTTTCCCAGTCTTCTCCATAGCTCCACCAAACTGTAGTGATAGTGACAATTATTCCTTGTCAGTCGGTGTTCTGCCAAGCTGTTTGGTCAATCCATCGTGAAAAGATCAATAATATCACAAGAAACGAGAGTGAAAGAGTGTTTGGAAGGCACTCAACATTTTCCATGAAACCGGTTCCAATCCACTGAGAGTACGTGGCAGGAATCACATCCTACCGAGCAAGAACGACATTCAGGAAACCCAGATTGGTTGTACATTAGTTACACATGGTTACAGGGACAGACCTCAGTGTTGGATGGAGCGAGAGCACCAGATGAGGAAGGCTTTACTCTAATTATACTTCTGACAGTGATGCAGTTTGATATTCTGCACAGCTCTGAAAGTATAAAGAATCCCCTCGAAGAAAAAAGGCCTTTATGTGAGAGCACATCTACATAACAATGCATATGCTGCTGCTTTTATCCGCCTGTTTGGCACCAGGCGAAGGCCGAACTGCCGCCAGAGCTCCGATGGAAATCACACCAAACTGGATCAATATTGAATCCAAGAGGGAGAGCTGTGTCTTATTACACCACAGTATTG
The DNA here is from genome assembly GCA_027123335.1 of Amphiprion clarkii. Lineage (NCBI taxonomy): Eukaryota > Metazoa > Chordata > Actinopteri > Pomacentridae > Amphiprion > Amphiprion clarkii. The sequence goes on along the minus strand of CM049574.1, from coordinate 28,956,718 downwards.
GAAAAGTCGGGGCTCCTGATTACCTGCAATAGGATTACAGTAATGCACAGGAGAAAAAGTGGTAGCTGCACTTCAAAAATTTAATTTCGCCTGCATGGTTGGACAAAAGGCAGTAGGTTGTATTCGGAGTGTATCGGATCGGTATTTAATCTCAGCTGGGTGACTGCGTTTAACTGGACAGAATTAGGAAGTTACTCATTTTGCATAACAGGATTACTGGAAATCTGGTTACAAAAAATACTGTTATACATAGACAACGGAAAGTCTACAGATACACTATATTGCCAAAAGTATTGGCTCACCTGCCTTGACTCGCATATGAACGTAAGTGACATCCCATTCCTAATCCATAGGGTTCAATATTCAACTCTTCTGGGAAGGCTGTCCACAAGGTTTAGGAGTGTGTTTATGGGAATTTTTGACCATTCTTCCAGAAGCGCATTTGTGAGGTCACACACTGATGTTTGACGAGAAGGCCTGGCTCTCAGTCTCCGCTCTATTTCATCCCAAAGGTGTTCTATAGGGTTGAGGTCAGGACTCTGTGCAGGCCAGTCAAGTTCATCCACACCAGACTCTGTCATCCATGTCTTTATGGACCTTGCTTTGTGCACTGGTTGTCATGTTGGAAGAGGAAGGGGCCAGCTCCAAACTGTTCCCACAAAGTTGGGAGCATGGAATTGTCCAAAATGTCTTGGTATGCTGAAGCATTCAGAGTTCCTTTCACTGGAACTAAGGGGCCAAGCCCAGCTCCTGAAAAACAAGCCCACACCATAATCCCCCCTTCACCAAACTTTACACTTGGCACAATGCAGTCTGACAAGTATGGTTCTCCTGGCAACCGCCAAACCCAGACTCGTCCATCAGCTTGCCAGATGGAGAAGCACAATTCGTCACTCCAGAGAACGCGTCTCCACTGCTTTCCATCCCACGCTTTACATTGCACTTGGTGATGTATGGCTTGGATGCAGCTGCTGGGCTATGGAAACCCATTCCATGAAGCTCTCTGCGCACTGTTCTTGAGCTAATCTGAAGGCCACATGAAATTTGAAGGTCTGTAGGAATTGACTCTGCAGAAAGTTGGCGACCTCTTTGCACTATCCGCCTCAGCATCCGCTGACCCCGCTCAGTCAGTTTACGTGGCCTACCACTTGGTGGCTGAGTTGCTTTCATTCCCACACTTCCACTTTCTTATAATACAGCTGACAGTTGACTGTGGAATATTTAGGAGCGAGGAAATGTCACGACTGGATTTGTTGCACAAGTGGCATCCTATCACAGTTCCACGCTGGAATTCACTGAGCTCCTGAGAGCGACCCATTCTTTCACAAATGTTTGTAAAAGCAGTCTGTATGCTTAGGTGCTTGATTTTATACACCCGTGGCCATGGAAGTCATTGGAACACCTGATTCTGAATATTTGGATGGGTGAGTGAATACTTTTGGCAATATAGTGTATGTTAGCCCTCAAGACTGGAATGTGCAGAAAACATTGTGTTTGTTTATTTAGATGGATGAGAAATATAGATATCTATGTTGATTTAGTGTAGCAACCAAAACTATCAATGACTCCCATTATTTTGTAGCTCCAAAACTCTGAATAAAAATCAGAAACAGTGAGTGTCTTTAACCTGCTACCAAATCTGTATAATGAATGGTACATACATAAAAATACATCAGATTGTTCAAAATAAGATTGTGTTTCACACAGTGAAAGAATTTTTTCGATATAACTTATAGTTTTTGAGCTGTGAGTGTTTGTTCAAAAGTCTAATCCTTTGCCTGCCTGCTCTGCTCACTGCATCAAGTGACTTACAGCTGATTGGCTGATTGATAGACTTTCAAAGTAAAAGCTCAAAGATGTTACAAGGTACTGACCTGGGTTTGTGAATTGGGCTGTCTTTACAAAATAAAATGAAACAAATTACACCTTATGTATAATTGTAGCAGGATATATTAACTGTTGCAAATGTTATTTTGACATGTGTTTTGAACTCAAAATTCTGAGTTGATCTAAAACCCCATTCAGGTTGAGGTAACTTAATGAAATTAGCTTGTTAATCTAATTAATTTTCTCCTTGAGTTGAGGATTTCAAGTCCCATCCCCTACCTACTGAACAGTAGAGCAACTACATTTTTTTGTTAATTTGTCAACTTAAAATACAGTATACACCACTTAAATTATTTTTATTTGGATTGTTAATTTCTTTCTTTTTTTTAAAGAAAATGTTTAAAATGTGTTTGTTCTTGATCCGCCCCAGCTTTCTGTGAAGTCGAGGAAACACTCCATTGGAAGATCTCCTGTCCGTGTTCGGCTGGGGGGCAACAAAAGCTGCTGAAAGAATATTAGCACAAAATCAAGTGAACAGCAAGATGACAGATAGAGAGCAGCTTTGAATCAGAGTTGGTCAGTAGCTTTGATTATTCACCGGTGTGAAGGCGCATATGGACGTTCACTGTTATTCCACCTCTTTTAAATTATTTTTTTCTTTTTTGATTTTTGCAGTCCGCTTGGTAGACTCAGATTTATAGATGTTTCTACCAACCTACTTGTCTTGACTTACCTGCACCCCATGTCACACCCGCAGCTCCCAGATAGTGGCAGTGCTCTCCCCCTCCCTCACTGTGTTTAATTGGCAGGTGCAGCTGGAGCAGGAGGCGGCAGGTGCATGACATCTGTAATCAGCTGATTGGAGCGAGCAGGTGGGAGTGGTTCAACCATACACTCTCTGGGCCATAAAAGCAGACCTCAGTCATGACTGGACGCTGGACCGTGAACAAGCAATTTATAGTGTGTTTGCTGTTCAGTTTAGCTTCCTGTGCTTCAGTTATTTCTCGTTTTGTGCTCCTTTTTCCAGCCTGAACTTCCACCTGATCAACTGTAAAATATCTGGAGTTGTATTGTCTCTCATTCCCTGTGCCTGAGCCTCCTTGTGAAACTGTAACACCTCAACTGATACACTTAAATATTATTAAACTAAATGTCCTTTCTTTTATTTATTTATTTTTTTAAATTTTAGCAGTTCATTGTAAAGACTGTTTTATAAATGCTCAGTCGGTTGTATCTACTTATTCTGTGAGGATCCATCAGAGTCCATGTAACCAATGAGGGTCCATAACTGTAAGAATACATAAACACAACCGACTGTAATCAAGGCTTTAGCTGCTGTGGCAGGTGAAGGTTTGTGGGTGTTTGGTTTTATCTGAACCACGGATGACACCAGAGCTCGTTCAGTGTCGGCCGTTGCTCGGGGCACTTTTATCGGAAATCCTTGCAATCTGGAGATAAAACAAATGAGGAAGTTGAACTCGTACATCTGATCATTGAGCAGGTGAACTTATGCTGATAGGTTTGTTTAGCTTACCTTCGGACAAGCTCCTGCTGATCATCACCTCATTGTTGAATAACCTTGTGGTCTTGACTCGGGTGAGTCTGTGCAGCATGTCAAAGAGCACCACTCCGATCTGCCACACTGAGGTGGGACCAGCTGTGTAGGTGTTGGTGCTATACCACTCTGGTGGGATGTGTTGAGGCATTCCTACAAAACATAGAAGAAAATGTGTTTTGTTTTTTGTTTTTTTTTTTTTGTTTCCAACTAGATTAGAATGAAAGTTAAAGTTCAGTGTATTAAAAAGTTACAGATTGGTAACCAGATGTCTTACAGTAGAAGAAGTGGTAGTGGGATCTCTTCACAAAGCAGCTCACACCAGAGTGACATGGGACATCAGAGCCAGTTTCCAGTAAGATGTATTCAATCTTGATGTCTCGGTGGAAGATGTCCGTGTTCTCTAGGTAGATTGCAGCATTGATCAGCTATTTAAGGATGATCTGAGAGATGGAACAAAGATGGCAATGAGATTTTCTACTACAGACTGATTAATGCTACAAACAACCCACAATGCACCTGCAGAAGACCCTGTTACTGATACATTCCAATCAAAAACAATGACTGTCCAGAGCTCAAACGCAAGACCTCCAACTCCTGACCACCAAAATTTAACAAATCAAAAATAAACAAAAGAAATAGTAACCATAAAAATTAATACCACTATTTCAACTGAGTGAAGAAACAGGACAATTAAATGTGGTCTGGTAAGCCTTTGATGCGTAGACCACATGAGGAGATACCCATTTTCCATTGGTTTTGGGTCACTTTTGATCCAGGCTATGCATCAAAGGGTTAAATATTAGAGCTCTCTCATCTAAATCTTAGTAAATGATTTGATAACTGATCACCAGATTGATTTGTTCTGTTTAACTGAAACCTGGTTGCAGCAGGAAGAATATGTTAGTCTGAATGAATCAACTCCTCCCAGTCATACTGTCATAATCCTCGAGTCACAGGCCGAGGAGGAGGAGTGGCAGCAATTTACCACTCTAGGTTAAAAATGAACCAGAGACCTAAGCCAAGTTACAGTTCATTTGAAAATCTTACTCTCAGTTTCTATCATCCAGATTTGAAAGCTCAGAAACCAGTTTTATTTGTTGTATATCGTCCTCCTGCTCCCTACTCTAGATCTCAATTCTCAGACTTTTTATCTGATTTAGTGCTCAGCTCAGATAAAGTGATTATTGTGGGTGACTTTAGCATTCATGTTGACTTGGACAGTGACCCCCTTATGACAGCTTTTAATTCAATATTAGACTCAATTGGGTTTTCTCAACATCTAAATAAACCAAGTCATAGTTATAATCACACCCTAGACCTTGTTCTGATGTATGGCATAGAAATCAAACAGTTAAAAGTATTTCCCCGGAACCCTCTTCTTTCTGACATTTTATGATAACATTTCAATTTACAACAATGGATTGTATAAGGGTTAGGAATAAATATCATTACAGGAGATGTCTGTGACAATTCGGTGACTAAATTTAAGGAAGTAATACCCTTTCTATCTAATTCTGCACCATTTACTGATAAAATGGAAGGCAAATATTATAATTTTACCCCCACAGAAGTGGATTATTTTGTTAATAATGCTTCAGCCTCACTGCGTACAACACCTGATAGTGTTGCACCTGTAAAAAGGAAAGTTATATCTCAGAGAGGACCTGCTCCTTGGTATAATTCCCAGCTGTGGACTTTAAAGCAGGCATCTAGAAAGCTGGAAAGGAAGTGGTATTCCACTAATTTAGAGGAAGTTTATGTATCCTGGAAAAGTAGTCTAGTAATTTATAAAAAAAAAAAGCTCTTCGTGATGCCAGGACAACATATTATTCATCTTTAATAGAGGAAAACAAGAACAACCCCAGGTTTCTCTTCAGCACTGTAGCCAGGCTGACAAAGAGTCAGAGCTCTGTTGAACCTTGTATTCCTTTAGCTTTGAGTAGTAACGACTTCATGAGCTTTTTTACAAATAAAATTATTACGATTACAGAAAAAAATTAATCTGGCCCTTCCTACAAATGTCACAGATGTATCATCGAGTACAGATGCTTTAGAATTGGCTATAAGACCAGATGGATATTTAGAATTTTTCACTCCTATACATCTCTCTTAATTAATTTCAACAGTTTCCACATCCAAACCGTCAACATGTCTTTTAGATCGTGTCCCAATTAGACTGTTCAAGGAGGATTTACCTTTAATTAATTCTTCAATGTTAGATCTGATTAATCTCTCTCTAGTAACAGGCTATGTACCGCAGGTTTTTAAGGTTGCTGGAATCAAACCTTTACTAGCCCACTCTAGATCCAGATGTTTTAGCTAACTGTAGACCGATATCCAACCTCACATTTCTCTCTAAAATTCTGGAAAGAACAGTTGCAAATCAATTATATGAACATTTACAAAGGAATAGTTTGTTTGAAGAGTTACAGTCAGGCTTCAGAGTGCATCATAGCACAGAAACAGCTCTGGTGAAAGTTACTAATGACCTTCTCATAGCGTTAGATAATGGACTGGTCTCTATACTTGTTTTGTTGGACCTTAGTGCAGCATTTGACACAATCGACCACAGACTTTTATTACGACGACGAACATTCTATTGGCATTAAAGGGATAGCACTGGACTGGTTTAAATCCTACTTATCAGACAAGTTCCAGTTTGTGCATGTCAACAATGAGTTGTCTGAGCATACTAAGGTTAATCATGGAGTTCCTCAGGGTTCTGTCTTAGGACCAATACTGTTCACATTATACATGCTTCCGTTAGGCAATATTATCAGGAAGCACTGTATTAATTTCCATTGTTACGCTGACGACAATTGTATTTATCTATGAAGCCAGATGAAACTAATCAGCTAGCAAGACTGCAAGATTGTCTTAAGGACGTAAAGACCTGGATGACCTGTAATTTCCTTTTCCTACTACTAAATTCAGACAAGACTGAAGTCATTGTATTTGGCCCCAAACTTCTTAGAAATTTGCTTTCAAAGTATATAGTTACTCTGGATGACATTACATTGGCCTCCAGTACTACTGTGAGGAACCTCGGAGTAATCTTTGACCAGGACATGTCCTAACTCACACATCAACCAAATCTGTAAGACTTCCTTTTTCACCTGAGAAATATTGTAAAAATCAGGAACATCCTGTCTCAGAGTAATGCAGAAAAACTAGTCCATGCATTTGTTACTTCTAGACTTGACTATTGCAATTCATTACTATCAGGATGTCCCAATAGCTCTCTGAAACATCTACAGCTGATCCAAAACGCTGCAGCCAGAGTACTGACGGGAGTGAGCAAGAGAGATCATATTTCTCCTATACTGGTTTCTCTTCATTGGCTTCCTGTTAAATCTAGACTAGAATTCAAAATTCTTCTTCTGACATATAAAGCTCTTAACAACCAATCTCCATCATATCTTAAAGACCTGATAGTACCATATTATCCTAGCAGAACTCTTCGCTCTCAGACTGCAGGCTTACTTGTAGTTCCTAGAATTTCTAAAAGTAGAATGGGAGGCAGAGGCTTAAGTTATCAGGCGCCTCTCCTGTTGAACCAGCTCCCAGTTTGGTTTCGGGAGGCGGACACCCTCTCTATTTTTACGAACAGGCTTAAAATCTTCCTTTTCGACAAATGTTATCGTTAAGGCTGACTGGGTGACCTGGGGGGGTCAGCTGGTGTCTTCATCTGCACAACTGACTTCCCCTTTGTCCCTTAGTTCTGCCCCTAGTTATGCTGCTATAGGCCTAGACTGCTGGGGGACCTCTCTGGATGCACTGAGCCCTTCTCTATCTACCTTTGTATTTAATATATATACCGTTATTGCATTGCACTCACTCTGTTTCTCCCTGTGTCCTTTCTCTGAGTGTCCCTGGTCCGAGAGCTGGATGCTTCAGCTCTGAGGTTATTGTCCCACCAACTGGCCTACTCTCCACCTGTGGGATGCTGCTGCTGACCTTCCTCCAGCCCACTGCTTCCAGCTGCCCATTTCCACCAGTCGACTCTGCATCACCCTCACTATATTTGATATGCTCATTTACTCACTGTTTGAATTTTACTACCAGCTATATATGTAGTATATTTATGCCAGAGCCATACACCATAACAGTAAACTATGAATCAATTTCACCGCTAGCTTTACCTCTACCCCTCTACCTCTACCTCTCTACCTCTTCTGTCACTCTCAACCCGCCCGGCCAGCAGGCAGATGGGTCCCTCCACATAAAGAGCTGGGTTCTGCTCAAGGTTTTTTTTCCCCTGTTAAAAGGGTGTTTTCCTTGCAACTGTCACCTTGGGGCTTGCTCTGGGGGTCAGGCATATGGGTTCTGTAAAGCGTCTTGAGACAATTTGACTGTAATTGGTGCTATATGAATAAAATTGAATTAAATTGAACTGAATTTGCAAAACAGATTTTGATTAAATATATGGTCTTAAGCCACATGTCCACTAGATGCGATTTTACCACATGTAAACGAAAATCGCATGGATGGTGGGCGGTCACTTGCGGGCCACAACGTTGTCACATGACAGCGCTTGAGCAACAGCGGGCCACAACGTGGTCACGTGACAGCGCTTTAGGCTTGACGGTCTGGCAGACGAGTTGGATAAACAAAGCGGCTCGGTCGCAAACTTTCTCTTTTATTTGGAAAACACTTCAGCGAAAAGTATTTCTGAAAGCATTTGAAGTGAGGAATAACCTGTGCAGTAGCTGAATCTGTCCTTTTAGGTAAGTGATGGCTAGTTTAGATGTTTGAGGACAGTTTCACGATGCGTGGGATCTGTGCATGCTGCATCGAATGTGCATAAATTAGAAGTCAAGTCTACTTTATGCAAATGAGCACTGGGTAAACACATCGGATTGCAGCTGGAAACGCACTGCAACTGGACCAGCATGCAACATGCGGAAATTCATGTTGAAAAAAAACATAGTTTATCCACTGAGAAGTCCTAAAGTCCGAGACATACACACAAAAGTAAAAAAAAACAAAAACAAAAACTTGCGATAGCTTCGTGTTTGCTGGCTTTATGCTAGCTGTAGCTCTAATATATCAGGGAATTGTATTGCTGCTTTACACATCAAATATCTTTTATGAAATCTTGATGAAATATAATTTAGGTTCATGTAGTGGTGTTTCTAGATTTTTTTGTACCTATTTTCATCAGAAATCTAGTGAGATAGCAGTTAGTGGGCTAGCATTAACACAAAAGTAAGCTTTCTTTAAATAGTATTTTTACAACAAAAGTCACTGGATTTAAAAGTCACACTAAAAGATAAATACACAACTATTTACATTACATACACACAAAAGGAAAAAACTTGTGCTAGCTTTGTGCATGCTAGCTTTATGCTAACTGTAGCTCTAATATGTCAGATCATTTTGCTGTCCTGTCTGCAGACAGGAAGAGACTAAACAAACTGGGAAAGAAAGCCAGCTCTGTCCTGGGCTGCCCTCTTGATCCTGTGGAGGTAGTGGGAGACAGAAGGATGATGATAAAGCTGTTATCTATCATGGAGGACACCTTCCATCCCCTGCAGGAAACAGTAACATCACTGGGCAGCTCCTTCAGTAACAGACTGCTTCACCTGCGGTGTCTAAGGAAGCGATACTGCAGGTCCTTCCTTTCTGCTGCAGTCAGACTTTATAATCAAGCCTGCTCCCAGTAGTTCTGTTCACCCACTTACAAACTGTGCAATAAAAATGTAAATCATGATGCTGTGCAATTCCATAGAAATTTTGCTGTAAATATTGTATTTTTTTTCTTCTAGGAGAAAATATTTATGTCTATGCACTGTGTGCATTGTGTGCTGCTCTCTTTTTTTATTCAAACTGTTCTTCTATTTGCTGCTGTAGCACTGTAAATTTCCCTGTTGCGGGATCAATAAAGGGTCTATCTATCTATCTATCTATCTATCTATCTATCTATCTATCTATCTATCTGTCTGTCTGTCTGTCTGTCTGTCTGTCTGTCTGTCTGTCTGTCTGTCTATCTATCTATTTAATCAATCTTTATTGGTCATTGCACACTTTCATATACAACGAAATTTCATTTGAGCTGCCCTGCCAATGACAGCTCCGGCTGCTGCGCAGTGCTGCGCGCACCTTTCTTGAGGAAAAAAGAAAAGGACACTTTGGGATCTGGGTAGGGATAGCAGAGGGTACATGAAAAAAAAAGGCTCATTATACCAAATGAAACCTCCAATGTTGGGAAATTCAATTTGAGAAGGAACCTAAAAAAACAAACCCGCAAACAAGCAAAGCATGACAATAACACAAGGATAGTTGGGGGTAAGGATGTGGGGAGGTGGAGGGGGGAGCACTGCACAGTTAGTCAGGTGATGTGCAGCAGCGAATTACCGCGCACGGACCTGACCCCTGCATAGTGAGGAAAGCTTGTGGAGGAGGGGGGGTGGGGGTATGGGAATGTGTGTGCGAATGTTTAGCTCAGTCCTCAGTTCATGAGTCCGAATGTGTGTGTATGCGTATAGCCCATCTTCTTCCATCCCAGACCTCCAGTGTCTCAGTTCGCGAGGGTGGGAGCGCGATAACACAGCAGGTTGCTATGGAGACGTCCTCGGTCGGCCCGGTCCAAAAGTCAACAGGTGTCTTTGGGAAAGTAGGGGGGGGTTTAGGAGAGCTATCTCTTGGCCATGAAACTTCCAGAGGAGTTTGTTATTGTTCCAGGGGCGCCAGAATGTAATCAGTTTTCTTCTGTTTGGGCGGGAGAGTAGTAAATTTCACGTTCCCCCTACTGCTCTCAACAATTTTAGACCTCAGCTGTAGCGATTCTCGCCCTGATGTATTCCAATCTGCGACTCAAATCAACAGTCACACCAAGCAAATTGTTCATCTTACGATTGAGTTCGTCATACCGAGCATCGGCAGCCGTGATCCGATCGTTTGCATAGACCAGCAGAGTTTGGACGTCGTTTCTGTCTGCGGTCCTCATAATTTTCCAGAAGCTCAGGCCAGTGAACAAGCCAATTATCAGCAGGCCTGTCATCATAAATCCGAATATATAGACATCTTCCACATCCTCCACGGATAGAGGTGCCAGGCACATGACCCCCTTCCACTTCCCCCAAGCGTCGATCACGTAACCAGAGGCGAAACTCCCATCCGGGCAGGTAGGTTCCCCTAGGCCTGTGCTCTTTGTGGCGACAATCTTGTCAATTGCGTTGAGAGACCAGTTAATCAATTCCATGATCGGTGTTTCGAAGGTCCAGTGCCAAGCAATCTGTCTATCTGTCTGTCTATCTATTACTGCTGCTTTACACATCAAAAATCTTTTGCAGGACGTTCTCAGAAATTCTCAAAATATTCTTGCTGGGGCAGCTATGATATTTAATTACACTTTCCTTGTCTAAAACCAGAAGGCAAAATTTTCAGCAGAAATGCAAAATATAAAATAAATGAGACTAAGTGACAGATCTGAAATCAGAGAAGCAGAGTGTGAAGTCTTTTTTAACTCATTTGTCATATATCAGCATAAAAGCAACAAATTATATGTATCGGAGACAATTTACAAGTTTTATTTCAATCACTCAGTCGACAGCATAATTAAGACCTATACTGGTGTTGATTCTATGGTAGAACACCAACTCTCTAGGGATACAGAGGGAATTAACTTCACTTTTTTTTTTAAACATAATCAAGGAACGACAAGGCCCTGAGACATGCATGAGAGCAGAATAGAGGGAACATCTCATCTCATATTCTTTATAGGTGTCTGCGGATGGCAAGGCATCGCACTGCTTTTACATTTCCACATGTACATTTTAGCCCCATTACAGCACTGAACCAGTTATTATAAGTGCATCATAAGAGCAGTAGTTTGGTGGGAATCTAGAGATGATCGTGTTATTGTAAAACCCTTTCAGACGCACGATTGGGGCTCTGGTGCAGAAATGAGCTTTCCTGAAAATACTGGCAGAAAGTGGACTTACATAGTTGGCATTTACCGTGTTTTATCACATTTAGCGTGAGAGCAAAAAGGTGCGAACAACTTCTGGCCATCTCTGGAAGCGAAGGTTGTCTGGCCAGACATTTCTTTGTCATCAATCAGCTCATTTTTAGTTCTTTCAGTGCAGTCTTGATAACAAATATGGCACATTATGAGTCAGTTTGATCCATTATGTCCTCTGCAACACATTGATCTGCCCTTCTGCTGTCACCATCAGTGGACAATTGTTGGTTTCTACTGCAGTTTTTCAGGTATACATTTCTTATAACTCTTACCTGCCCTTTAGCAGCCATTTATCCACCTGACCACTATGAATCAACACAGGAGGCAGGTAAAGGTTTGACACTGTGAAAATGTGTTTGGCTTTGTGTTTTCCTATAAATGCAGAGGTTCTAAAGAAAAAAACTGAAAACATAAAGTCGTTTACTTCTGTCATTCCTTTCGGTCTGCCTTTTTTTCAAGCGAGTGAGAATTTTATCCTGTTTTTACATCAAAAGCAGATAACTAATAGTCATCACACTAAGAATTTGCACATTTCCTTGCTGGAGCTACTTCTGCAACACCCATGTTGACACTGTTACTTAGCCACTAAGGAAACAATTGTTGTCCACCTCAAACTGCATAATCCCGCCCCTTCGCTGCTTCCAGGTGAGTCAGTCAGAATAAACATCTGCCTCTCAGTCCAACAGGTTTATTTGTTTTCTAGAGCTGCTTTTGCTAAGCCTACAATGTCTTAAATCACACTAAATGTTCTGCTGTTGGCTGCAAGAGTGAACACAAGAGTCTTCATGCACTCCCTGCATCTGAGGAACTAAACACTTAGTGAATTGTTTTTATTTTTAATGGCAATGTAACTGCAGGGATAGGAAAATACTGAGTATTAGCAAGCTGTGTACAAGCCAGAGCTGTGTCGAAGCTGTAAAATTAAGAGAAAATCAGAAATTGTGGCAAATTCAGAAATGTTTTTAAAACAATACAAAAGGGTTGGTTTGTTTTTATGCCACCAACCTAAGGTCTCCCAGTATTTTGATGGTATTCCCCGGTGATACACATGTGAAAGATAAATGGCCACAATGCAAGTAAATTTGGCAACAGGAATGTCTTCGCATGAAAACACTGTTTATTGTCTTACCGTGCACCAAGTCACTAATACCATTTTGTAGCTGTTTATAACATTAGTTAATGTGCTTTCTGATCAATTGTGGTTAAAACATGCACAGTTGAACTCATGTGTTTTGATTGGCTGGAATATGCATGACATTATCAGAAACTCAACCACCCTCTACCTGAAGGGGGCGTTAACAGCAGCAACTCAATAACATTTAAAGCTACAGGCACCGAAACAACTTGTTTGCAACAGTTTTAAAACCAGGATGAACCATTGATGCAGTATTTTGAGCTGAAACTTGAAAAACAGACCTGCTAGAACTATAACTTTCTAAATGGTCGTATAATGTGGGACCTTTAACAAATCACAAGTTTACCCATTCAGTGTATAACAGAAAAAAGAGAAAATGCACAACATAGCCACTTTTTTCTACCTTGGAAGGAACAAAAGGAAGAGAGAAATCAAACACCTGTGAGCTGAAACAAAAACTAACAAAGGCAGCACAGAAGAGAACAGTGAGGAGTGAGACCTGAACAAAGAGAAGATCTCTTGAAGGCTAATCCAGTTTCTGGTCACCTTTGCTTTAAAATGAAGGTAAACAGAGTGTCTTTGGATCCAAGAACTGGCTGGATTCGTGGAAATTTTCTGAGCATTGAGGAACTGTTGACTATAGTTGATCCCAGCAGCAGGATTGGATAAAACCTGTTATACTATCTCTTTGGCTTCCAACAGTGGAGGATACCTGAATCTTTACTGACCCAGTAGTAAGTCTATTTTTATTAGTTTTCCAAATCTGCAAGCTTTTCCTCTTCGTTTGCTTCAAGACTTTAACTCTCCTCAACTCTTCATAAACAAATTTACACCTCTCAGTAATTAACACAACTGATTTATCTCAATTTTTATTTCTGGAATACAAAGTCACTAAAGGCTTTTTCTTAGTAAATTGGGAACCATTTAATTTTATATTTCCAGTCAAAACCCAACTAAAACCAAGTCTAAACTCAGTCCAGAACCAAGTCCAGAACCAAGTCTAAACTCAGTCTGGAACCAAGTCCAGAACCAAGTCTAAACTCAGTCCGGAACCAAGTCCAGAACTAAGTGTGAACTCATTCCAAAACCAAGCCTTAACCCAGTCAAAACCCAATCCAAAACCAAGTCTAAAGTTAGTCCAGAACGAAGAGTTAACCCAGTCAAAACCCAACCAAAACCAACCAAATCTAACTCAGTCCAGAACTAAGTCTTAACCCAATCAAAACCCAGTCAAAACCAAGTCTCAACTCAGTCCAGAAGCAAGTCTTAACCCAGTCAAAACTCAATTAATTTTTCATTTCAGGACACTGATGTTGAATTAGGTTCCTGTTGAATTAATGGGCATCTATATATGAGATACTTTTATGTTTCTGTATCATTTGGGGTTTTCATAACCAGGTTTATATGCATAATCTCAATGAATGAGTGTGTTTTCCTTTTATTTGGTCCATTTTTTTAACAGATATTCAGACTATCCATCCATTTTGTTTGTGAAAATATCTTCTTTTAAAGTGACAGGTGAAGGATTGTGTTTATTCTCTTATCTCGTGCCCAGATCCCCTTTAAAAGCAGCTAAACCCTTATGCACTTCTCTCTTTTTGAATGATCTTCTCTCTTTTCCTGGGCTGACAGCACATGTGGAAAATATAGTAGAGCAAGACTTCATAGTGCTGGTTGCAATTTTTTATCAGATGTACTCGCTGTCTGAGCACATAACATGATTGACAAGGGTCTGCTGGCATGTTGGTTTTTTAGCTCATGTTTGTGGATATTTCCAGACTTTTATTTTCTCTCACAATAACAGAAAGTGTGTGCAAGTCAGATGGTTGCTGAATTCTCTGGCTTGTGTTTTAGAAAGGTGATTGCTGCAGCTAGTTCTTTGGAACGAAAAATCAAATAAGGTACTGTGGCTGTGTGGCAAAATATAGCACAGATACAAAGAACTGCAAAATGATCTTTCATGATGAAATTGTTTTTATTGAAACAATCTTGATACAGATTATGTGTTGCTCATATACATGTAGCCTGCAAAACCAAGTCCCAACTCAGTTCAGAACCAAGTCTAAACTTAGTCGAAAATCAAGTCCAAAACCAATCAAAACTCAGTCCAACACCAAGTCCTAACCCAGTCCAAACCATGTCTAAACTTAGTCCCAAATCAAGTCCAAATCCAGTCAAAACCCAACCAAAACCAAATCTAAACATAGTAAAGAACCAAGTCTTAACCCAGTCAAAAATCAATCAAAAGCAAGTCTAAGCGTAGTCCAAAACACAACCAAAAGCAAATCTAAACTCGGTCCAGAACCAAGTCTAAATTTAGTCCAAAATCAAGTCCAAATCCAGTCAAAACCAAGTCTAAACCTGGTCCAGAACCAGGTCTTAACCCATTCAAAACCCATATAAAAGCAAATCTAAATTCAGTCAAGAACCAAGTCTAAATTTAGTCCAAAACCAAGTCCATATCCAATCAAAACCTACCCCAAAATCAAGTCTAAACTTAGTCCAAAATTAGTCCAAACAAAACCCAAAACCAAATCTAAACGTAGTTTAGAACCATATCCAAATCCACTAAAAACCCAACCACAACCAAGTCTAAACCTAGTGCATAACCAAGTCTTAACCCAGTCAAAAGTCAACCAAAGCGAAGTTTGAATTTGGTCCAAAACTAGTCAAAACCAAGCCTAAACTTGGTCCAAGTCTAACTTTAGTCCAGAATCAAGTCCAAACTGTCAACCAACCAATAATTAAACTGCATAACTATGAATGAACAGAATCTTAGGATTGCAGGGTTGATGTGCAAGAAGAGAAAGCCCTGGCAGGCGACAGGATTTATTCAAGTCTAGTTGAAGTGGAACTTGAAAGTCAGATTGTCAGACATCAGCTTTTGCAGAGCTTTGTCTCCACCCTGCTGCCAGAGGTTTGGTGTCCTGCTGTTCCTGGGTGATGTAGCTGAGAGTCGAGGAAGTTCGTATTGATCAGAGAAGCTTCACATTTCCGAAAGATCTCACTCGGGACATCGATGTTTCAGCAACATTGGTCACTTTGTACATGACAGACAATGATATATACAGTATATCTGATCCTATTTTAGTTCATATTTTTATTCACTGTGGGCTCATTTTTCACTGCAATATAAAGTCCTACACCTCTATGGAAACAGAACAACAATGACTAGAAGTAGAGAGAGACCTCAGAAATGTCTTTTGTGCAGAATGTACAGTTAGAATGCTACAATTCCTTTAAAAAAGACCAAAAGACAGGGGGAAAACAATTGAATTTCTTGGATTTTTTCTAATACAAAACTAAAAAAAAGCCTTAAATCAACATGTACAACATTTTTTCTAGGTGTCCACAAGTGTTACTGGGGGAAATAGTGGTTGTACTTACTTTACATTGTTTTTACTTCATACATATTTATTTTTTTCCATACTTGCCTCTTATCTGCTCTGTAAATACACAGCATGCAGTTCAACCACGAAGTCCCTGAAAATTTCTCAAAAGGCCTTTGGTCACCATCAAATTGTTAACAGCTTCACAGTTGTGCTGTGGAGAACATTTTTATTTATTTATTTATTTTTTTTTACAGAATCTGGTTTGTGCAAACGGTTTATTATTGGCAATTTTAAAATGAGAAACTTGGGGATAAAATATCACAATTTTAAACTTAGATTTGCTTGATTTTTCCAGCAGAATTGCACATCATACATGATACATGAGACGTGATAAGTCAAACACTGACATAAAATTGAAAGCCCAATAGTTCTTTCTCTTTTCACAGTTTCTGTCTCTGATAAATGATGTAAGTTTGGCAATTTTTGTTTAAAGATATCATGCTTTTCAAATCTACAGCCCGATTTTGGGTCTCAGAGTTACGATGAAATCAGAATCAGATGAAATAAAATTCTATTTTCCATTTACTGTTGGTTTGTCACTCACTTTTCTCTTTTTATGAACAAAATCTGTTTAATCTCATGTTGAGGAATGAAAAAAACAATTTTCATGTCAAATTTCGGGAGATAAATAAATAAACTCTTCACTTTGGCAGAGGATTACAACAAAACTTTCCACACATGAATCATGGCTGATAACAAATAACAATAAAAGAAACATCCTTGTCTCATTCTCCAGGCAACTGGTTTCCTTGCCTGACTGGACGTTGCTAATTAAGCAGGACAGCAGGACTTTAGCCGCTATCTGTTTTGATGAGAGCGAATCTTGAAGTGGAAGCTGCACCGATTGACGTCTGTGGGAATTCTGCTGCATCCCACAGTTTCCAGTCTCAGAAGCCTCCTCACACACATAAAACCCAACTGCAGAGTCCTTTCAGCTCAATGGGGGTTCATTACACTCTCTCACACTCCGCTCTACTCCCCGCTGCTGCTCCCCAATCGCTGAATATGCACTTTGATAGAGTGTGTGGTGATGAGCCAAAAAAAAAGAAGTTGGAGGAAGCAAGTGCATTAGCATATGAGCGCCAGCCTGCATATTTAAAGGCGCTATCATGTGTGAGTGTTTGTGTCGGAGCTGGTAGGAGGCGCAAATGTGCATTTTTAGAGAGACTAAAAGAAACCAATTGAAGATGACTTGGGACACTGACCAGAATAAGAGAAAACACAATTTCACAGCTTAATAACATAAAGGCTTAAAGGTATTTCAAAGTCGATATAGTCAGTTTTATCAAAGCAAAAGCCGTGAAATGTAGACAAAAAAAAGGCGAATCCTCCTGTTAATCAGAGCTGCTACAGACAAAAACCATTCAGCCGGAAGTATTATTGGAGAAATAATTGCACTAACTACTCACTCTGCACCAGGAACAATGTGATTATATTAATTTAATAATCTATAAATTCAATTTACCTTATTGGCATCCTAAAATCTCCCTTAAACGCCTTTGTTTTCTTCAACTCAAGTTGTTGATTTCTAATATTCCCCTGCAGCCCTTCATTCACAGGAAATTTCCTGTTTTCATGAGCAAACTGTGAAGCAAATAGCTCTCTTGTTTTTAATAAAAACATTCACTCTTAAAAAGTAATGCCTGCGAACTGTTCTAGCCCCTTAATTAAACATACACTTGCATGATAAAATTTAGTGCTTTAAATAAATCGTTTAGATTTCAAGAATTATTTTCTTGGGTTGTGTTAACTGCATAAATTTAATAGTGTGTGTGATTTAAAGTCTAATTTGTTGGGGGTTTTTTGTCAGGATTTGCATATCATTTTTTCACATACACAACTCCAGTTACTTCATAACATTAAAAAAAAGGTATTACCAACAATCTTGTTCTTAAATGAATTAATTTTGTAAATAAAAAAAAAATGAAGAAGTCAAAAGTGCAAAGGAAAATTTAATTGGTTTAACTTAATTTTTAAAAATAGTTGTTAACTTTGAGGTGGTGTTCATAATTATAATTAAGTACAAAACAACTTAAAAATTGAAATTAAATGAAGGGGAAATGCACCCCTGTGTGTTTAATTTATCTATTTACAATTGAAGTGATGACCTTTATTTTACACACTGTGGATAAATTAAAAGTTTTCCACACGTTTGCAAGGAACATAAAACACACAATTTGATGCATGCATGATAAGACAGATGATACATGCAAAGTACAACTGACATGGAAACTGATTATAGTTTACTGCTATGGTGTACGGCTCTAGCAAAAAATATACTACATATATAGCTGGTGGTAAAATTCAAAAATATGTAGATGAGCATATCAAGTATAGTAAGGGCAGTGCAGAATAGATTGGTGGAAATGGGCAGCTGGAAGCAGTGGGCTGGAGGAAGGTCAGCAGCAGCATCCCACAGATGGAGACTAGACCAGTTGGTGGGAGAACAACCACAGATCTGAAGCATCCAGCTCTAGGACCAGGGACACTCGGAGAAAGGACACAGGGAGAAACAGAGTGAGTGTAATACAATATCGGTATATATATTAATTATAAAGGTAGATAGAGAAGGGCTCAGTGCATCCAGAGAGGTCCCCCAGCAGCCTAGGCCTATAGCAGCATAACTAGGGGACAAAGGGGAAGTCAGTTGTGCAGATGAAGACACCAGCTGACCCCCTCAGGGTCCCCCAATCAGCCCTAACGGTAAGCATTGTCAAAAAGCAAGGTTTTAAGCCTGTTCGTAAAAATAGAGAGGGTGTCCGCCTCCCGAAACCAAACTGGGAGCTGGTTCAACAGGAGAGGCACCTGATAACTGAAGGCTCTGCCTCCCATTCTACTTTTAGAAATTCTAGGAACAACAAGTAAGCCTGCAGTCTGAGACCAAAGAGTTCTGCTAGGATAATATGGTACTATCAGGTCTTTAAGATATGATGGAGATTGGTTGTTAAGAGCTTTATATGTCAGAAGAAGGATTTTGAATTCTATTCTAGATTTAACAGGAAGTCAGTGAAGAGAAACCAGTATAGCAGAAATATGATCTCTCTTGCTAACTCTCGTCAGTACTCTGGCTGCGGCGTTTTGGATCAGCTGTAGATGTTTCAGAGAGCTATTGGGACAACCTGATAATAAGGAATTGCAAGAGTCAAGCCTAGAAGTAACAAATGCATGGACTAGTTTTTCTGCATCACTCTGAGACAGAATGTTCCTGATTTTTACAATATTTCTCACGTGGAAAAAGGAAGTTCTACAGATTTGTTTTATGTGTGAGTTAAAGGGCATGTCCTTGTCAAAGATAACTCCGAGGTTCCTCACAGTAGTACTGGAGGCCAATGTAATGCCATCCAGAGTAACTACATGCTTTGAAAGTAAATTTCTAAGAAGTTTGGGGCCAAATACAATGACTTCAGTCTTGTCTGAATTTAGTAGTAGGAAAAGGAAATTACAGGTCATCCAGGTCTTTACGTCCTTAAGACAATCTTGCAGTCTTGCTAGCTGATTAGTTTCATCTGGCTTCATAGATAAATACAATTGTCGTCAGCGTAACAATGGAAATTAATACAGTGCTTCCTTATAATATTGCCTAACGGAAGCATGTATAATGTGAACAATATTGGTCCTAAGACGGAACCCTGAATAACTCCATGATTAACCCTAGTATGCTCAGAAGAGTCATTGCTGACATGCACAAACTGGAACCTGTCTGATAAGTAGGATTTAAACCAGTCCAGTGCTGTCCCTTTAATGCCAATAGAATGTTCTCGTCGCTGTAATAGAAGTTTGTGTTCGATTGGATCGAATGCTGCACTAAGATCCAACAAAATAAGTATAGAGACCAGTACATTATCTGACGCTATGAGAAGATCATTAGTAACTTTCACCAGAGCTGTTTCTGTGCTACGATGCACTCTGAAGCCTGACTGAAACTCTTCAAACAAGCTATTCCTTTGTAAATGTTCACATAATTGATTTGCAACTGTTCTTTCTAGAATTATAGAGAGAAATCTGATGTTGGATATCGGTCTATAGTTAGCTAAAACATCTGGATCTAGAGTGGGCTTTTTAAATAAAGGTTTGATTACAGCAACCTTAAAAGCCTGTGGTACATAGCCTGCTACTATAGATAGATTAATCAGATCTAACATTGAGGAATTAATTAAAGGTAAATCCTCCTTGAACAGTCTCGTTGGGATAGGATATAAAAGACATGTTGATGGTTTGGATGTGGAAACTGTTGAAATTAGTTCAGAGAGATGTATAGGAGTGAAAAATTCTAAATATCCATCTGGTCTTACAGCCAATTCTAAAGCATCTGTACTCGATGATACATCTGTGACATTTGTAGGAAGGGCCAGATTAATTTTTTCTCTAATCATAACAATTTTATCTGTAAAGAAGCTCATGAAGTCGTTACTACTCAAAGCTAAAGGAATACAAGGTTCAACAGAGCTCTGACTCTTTGTCAGCCTGGCTACAGTGCTGAAGAGAAACCTGGGGTTGTTCTTGTTTTCCTCTATTAAAGATGAATAATATGTTGTCCTGGCATCACGAAGAGCTTTTTTTTTTTATAAATTACTAGACTACTTTTCCAGGATACATAAACTTCCTCTAAATTAGTGGAATACCACTTCCTTTCCAGCTTTCTAGATGCCTGCTTTAAAGTCCACAGCTGGGAATTATACCAAGGAGCAGGTCCTCTCTGAGATATAACTTTCCTTTTTACAGGTGCAACACTATCAAGTGTTGTACGCAGTGAGGCTGAAGCATTATTAACAAAATAATCCACTTCTGTGGGGGTAAAATTATAATATTTGCCTTCCATTTTATCAGTAAATGGTGCTGAATTAAATAGAAAGGGTATTACTTCCTTAAATTTAGTCACCGAATTGTCAGACAGACATCTCCTGTAATTATATTTATTCCTAACCCTTATACAATCCATTGTTGTAAATTGAAATGTTATCATAAAATGGTCAGAAAGAAGAGGGTTCCGGGGAAATACTGTTAACTGTTTGATTTCTATGCCATATGTCAGAACAAGGCCTAGGGTGTGATTACAACTGTGAGTTGGTTTACTTACATGTTGAGAAAACCCAATTGAGTCTAATATTGAATTAAAAGCTGTCGTAAGGCTGTCACTGTCCATGTCAACATGAATGTTAAAGCCACCCACAATAATCACTTTATCTGAGCTGAGCACTAAATCAGATAAAAAGTCTGAGAATTGAGATAAAAACTCAGATTAAGGAGCAGGAGGACGATATACAACAACAAACAGAACTTCTTTCTGAGCTTTCAAATCTGGATGAGAGAGACTGAGAGTAAGATTTTCAAATGAACTGTAACTTGGTTTAGGTCTCTGGTTAATTCTTAAGCTCAAGTGGTAAATTGCTGCCACTCCTCCTCCTCGGCCTGTGATTCGAGGAACGTGACAGTTAGTATGACTGGGAGGACTTGATTCATTTAGACTAACATATTCTTCCTGCTGCAACCAGGCTTCAGTTAAACTGAACAAATCAATCTGGTGATCGGTTATCAAATCATTTACTAACCGAGATTTAGAAAAGAGAGTTTTAATATTTAACAGACCACATTTAATTGTCCTGTTTCTTCGCTCAGTTGAAATAGTGGTATTAATTTTTATTAGATGTTTATGGTTACTATATCTTTTGTTCTTTTTTTAATTGTTTAATTTATTGAATATTGGTGGTTGGGGGACAGACACAGTCTCAATAAAGCTAACTGAATTCCTGGAGGGTGACAGCTGTGAGGAAACTGCAGAGAGGTGTGGAAGACTACAACGCTGCATCCTGGTCTGAACTCTGGGTTGTCATGCTTTAGGAGTTCTAATAAAATCAGCCATATTTCTAGAAATGAGAGCTGCACATGCCAAAATGGGATGGATGCTGTCTCTCCTAATCGACCAGGTTTTCCCCAAAAAGAGCTCCAATTGTCTATAAAGCCAACGTCGTTTGCAGTACTCCACTTAGACGTCAGACCTGGCAGGGGTCCAGAGAACACTACGGAGTCCGACATTGTTTTGGCAAAGTTACACACCGATGCCACACTAACTTTGATGACCTCCGATTGGCGTAATCGGGTGTCATTACCGCCGACGTGATTTAACATCGTTTTTTTAACATTTTCAGCAGATCTGAAAGGTGGCACTGTACAAAATGTAACACACACAAGACTGGAAGTTGCTTCAGATCTCCTAATGATGCAGACATTTCTGACTCTGACTTTTTGACTTTCATGCTGTTCCTGAACAAAAAACAGCGGGGGAATACTTAATGCAGAGATAAGTGAAGCTCACTGATAGAGTAAGAAAACCAGTCAGTCATAATAAAAATGTCAAAGGTTCAATCGTATCGTCTGAATGTTGTGTTGCTGCCAAAAGCGTCCTACAGCAGGAACACTGAATTCCCATGTAGTCCGGAATATCTATTCAATATCTTCTCTATCGGAACATCTGCTACAGGGCTAAAGATAAAGAAATCTAACAATAAATGTGCACAGGAAATCCACCTTTTTTTCCCTTTGTTGCAAAAGAACGCTTTACTGAACCCGATTCTCAGCTGCTGGATTAGGGACTGAGATGGATAATGGGCAGTGAGCTGTCCTCTGACCTCACGGTGTGTGTGCATGTGCATTTGTGTGTGCACGTGTGTGTCTATGTGCATACTTTGTTAATAATGCTTATGTGTGTTTTCCTGCTCACACACTGACACAGTGAAAGAGACCCAGATACAGAGAGGAGATATTTAGGCATTAAGCGGAGATGGAGAGAAATAGGGGGAGAGAAAGAGGAGGAGGGGGCAAGAGAGGGAGGTTAAACAGGGAGAGAGAGAGAGTGGAGGAGGGGGAGGAAGGGGGGAGGCAGGGAGATTGGGTCATAGACAGGCCGGGTCTGGTCTGACAGCTGTTGCATCGAGAGTTTATCAGATTAAATCTGACCATCTCTGCTGTGCAAGAGAAGGACCCGGTTAACTGAAATATTATACAGAATAGATCTTTTTGTCAAATTGAGATGGTATTTGTTTGTTTTTGTACTTTAAAGTTTATTTTTGTAGCTCTCTCTTCCATGTGGAGTATAATAACCCATATAGATAACAAACATTTCATATCATGTATGTTTTGTACATTAGGAATTCATTTTACAAATAATTTTACATTGTTTTTGGTAATAAATTCATTTAAGCAACAAAAGATCTGGGGAACCACTTGGGAGCTGTTTTTAGTGAGCCGAGCCGTAAGAAGCAGCTCTATTAATTATCATCTCTGTTTTGTGTCTTTACACCGTGGATTACCTGGTGGCATTAATCTGATCTGTAGTTCACCTGTGAAGTAGAAACATTTCAGTACGACATCCATGCAGCATTGAACCTCTACGTTTTTGTTTTTAAGTGTCATAGAGCTGCTGGTTCGAGTTAAATTTTAACAGGAAATCTGCAGAAACAAACAGACTATTGAATCACTGGATAAATAAATAACTGTACATATTCAAAATATTTCTATCAGGAGAAAACAAATGAGAGAAAATCTTAAAGTGTGCTCGATTGAAAGGAATAACCTAATAATAATGTGTGCAGCTCTGACATTTATTTAAATGCCTCTGCTCATTCATTCAAACAGCTTCAAACTCATCAGTAAACCACCGACTCTGACAAATATGTTTGGATAAAACGTTCACACATACATGAAAACTACTGCATAATCCCAGCTACACATAAACAGATTTTTTTTTAACAGCAGTGCTGCCGCTGTCTTTATTATAGTTCTGGGTCCAGACAGTTGGAGGTTGAGGGGAAGAGGGTCGACTTGGATCAGGACTCAGGGTGAGCTCTGGTCCCACCAGGTCTCCTGAAGAAACGAACTACCATCTTCTGCCAGGACTTCTTCTTTTTTTCTTTTTTGACGTCCACCTCCTGGACACATTCTTCTTGGCACTTTTCTGCAAGTGCCGTCTCTAGTTTCGATGTCAGGAGACACTTTTCTACACTGGCACTGTCTTTCATCAAAGTCCAGCTGAATTTTTTTGCAGTTGATCTTCTATCTTTGAGTTTTCCTCCACCTGTTTGGCCAAACAGGTTTCGGCCTCCTCTTTTTGTCTTGTCACGTCTGCTAAAGATGCTTCCATTTTTTCAATTGTGACTGAAGCATCTCTGTTTTTTTGTTTTTCTTTTTTGAGATCCACAGACAGATCACCGATCTTTCTCAAGGACTCTGCCTCTCAAATCTCTAGCAAATGTACGATTTGCTGTTCGGCAGACAGAGTCTCTTCGGCTACAGGTCCAGGTTCGGGTCCGTCTGTGGACTTTGGCTTGGGTCCGTCTTCGGAATCCGGCTTGGGTCCGTCTCTGAGCTCCAGCTCTGGTCCGTCTTTGGACTCTGGCTCGGGGCCATCTCTGGGCTCCATTTCGGGTCTGTCTTCAGACTCTGGCCCAGGTCCATCTCTGGGCTCCATCTTGGGTCCATCTTCGGACTCCAGCTCTGGTCCGTCTGTGGGCTCCAGCTCGGGTCTGTCTCTGGGCTCCGACTCGGGTCCATCTTCTTACTCCGGCTTGGGTCCGTCTGTGGGCTCCAGCTCGGGTCCGTCTGTGCGCTCCAGCTCGGGTCCGTCTTCGGAATCCAGCTTGGGTCTGTCTCTGGGCTTCAGCTCTGGTCCGTCTTCGGACTCTGACTCAGGTCTGTCTCTGGGCTCCATCTCGGGTCCGTCTCTGGGCTCCATCTTGAGTCTGTCTTTGGACTCCAGCTCGGGTCCATCTTCGCACTCTGGCTCGGGTCCGTCTCTTGGCTCCATCTCGGATCTGTCTTCGGACTCTGGCTCTGATCCATCTCTGGGCTCCAGCTTGGGTCCATCTCTGGGCTCCAGCTCTGGTCCGTCTTCGCACTCTGACTTGGGTCTGTCTGTGGTCTCTGGCTTGGGTCCGTCTCTGGGCTCCATCTCGAGTCTGTCTTTGGACTCTGGCTCAGGTCCATCTTCGGACTCTGGCTCGGGTCCGTCTCTGGTCTCCAGCTCTGGTCTGTCTTTGGGCTCCAGCTCGGGTCTGCCTATGGGCTCCAGCTCGGGTCCGCCTATGGGCTCCATCTCGGGTCCGTCTGTGGGCTCCAGCTCTGGTCCGTCTTTGGACTCCGACTCTGGTCCATCTCTGGGCTCCAGCTTGGGTCCATCTCTGGGCTCCAGCTCTTGTCCGTCTTCGGACTCTGGCTTGGGTCCGTCTGCGGTCTCTGGCTTGGGTCCGTCTCTGGACTCCATCTTGGGTCCGTCTGTGGACTCTGGCTCGGGTCCGTCTCTGGGCTCCAGCTCGGGTCCGTCTCTGGGCTTCGGCTCTGGTCTGTTTTCAGACTCCGGCTTGGGTCCGTCTTCGGATTCCAGCTCGGGTCCGTCTCTGGGCTTCGGCTCTGGTCTGTTTTCAGACTCCGGCTTGGGTCCGTCTTCGGATTCCAGCTCTGGTCCGTCTCTGGGCTCCATCTCGGGTCCCTCTCTGGGCTCCATCTCGGGTCCATCTTTGGGCTCCGGCTTGGGTCCGTCTGTGGGCTCCAGCTTGGGTCCATCTTTAAACTCTGGCTCTGGTCCATCTCTGGGCTCCAGCTCTGGCCCGTCTTCTGTGTTTTCAAGGTCCTCATCCTGTCAGGGTCGATCGGCCACTCGGGGACAGCTTGTGGCAGCATCAACCCAAATCTGATTTTGAGACCAGAGTTCTTGTTTCTTTTCCGTCTCTTCGGTGCGTTACACTGGACCTCGTCTTGAGGAGTTTGTTTTCTCTGCAGAGCAGGAAAATTTGAAGTATTGAGGAAGGCTGGCAGGTCGGCCTCCTTTGACTCTGGTAGTTTACTGCAGGGGTTAGGAGGCGGACACTGGTATTTAGGCCAACACTGTGGTTCGTCATCATGTTCGTCCACCTCAACCTCCAGCTGCTCGAGGGCCGACAGGACAAGTCTTCTCCGTCTTTTCATTCGTGATGGCATTTCGATGAGGTTTTCTCAATCTCTCTGGTTCGCTGTGTGGTCGCTGGTGTGAGTCCAGTCAGCAGACAAGGACCTAGTATTCTAAACTTTTTACTGAGAATGTAACATCATCAGCGAAATCACACATTTTGCTCCAATCAGATTGTCAGATGACAGTCAGGTGACATGTGAATAGGCTTTGTGACATCACGCATTTACCTTCGATGTTCTACTCAGAATGTCACATGACTTATCAGAATGTCACATAACATCAGAATGTCACATGACACTGAATGTTGGGGATGTTGCCTAGTAACAGGGTTTTCAACCACAGGCAGCCAAGTTCCAGGCTGTGAACCACTTAGAGACCCTCGTTCATCTGCTTTAACCTCAGTACTGCCTTTCCTCACATTTCCAACAATACACCGGCACACACACACACACACACACACACACACACACACACACACACACACACACACACACACACACACACACACACACACACACACACACACACACACACACACACACACACACCTACTCCATTAACGCAAGAAATTCCACAAATGAACCTTGACAAGGCACACCTGCGAAGTGAAAACCGTTTCGGGTGATTATTTCATGAAGTTCATTGAGAGAATGCCAAGAGTGTGCAAAGCAGTAATCAAAGCAACGGGTTGCTATTTTGAAGATGTTTTGAAGATATTTTGAAAATATAAAACATGTTTTGATTTATTTCACACTTTTTCGTTTACTACATACAGTCATGGAAAAAGTTATTAGACCACCCTTGTTTTCTTCAATTTATTGTTTCTTTTAATGCCTGGTACAACTAAAGGTACATTTATTTGTATAATGATAACAAAAATAGCTCATAAGAGTTTAAGAGCTGATATCTAGCCATTTTCCATGGTTTTCTTGAGAATAACCAAAATCATTTACGTTCTTACATCAATAGCCATGACATTCTACTGCCAAAAACAGTCCTTTTAGGCATTCCATGTTTTCTTTTCTGTCTGTTTTTGTCACATGATACACACAGGATTCAGTACTTGATTACATAACCATTGTTTTTGATGACTGCAGCTGTGTGTCTTGGCATGCTGTCACAGCAGCCCCTTCCTGTTGCCCAAATTCAAACAAATTTGCTTTGGTTTTAAGCTTGTGGTTCTCCTTGCGTTTGATGATTTTCCACAGGTTTTGAATTGGATTTAGATCTGGTGATTGAGCAGGCCAAGGCATGGTTCCAATGTTCTGGTTCTCCATCCAGGCTTTAACTGAAAAAAATCTCAAGATGGCGGCGTGTGAAGCGGCTTCTCTCTCTCCCGACAAAAACAGTGTTAAAGTTTGCAGATGACACAACTGTGGTGGGTCTCATCAGTAACAGCGATGAGACACAATACAGGAGTGAGGTGAGCAATCTGGCCAGGTGGTGCAGCACCAACAACCTCTCTCTGAACGTGGAGAAGACAAAGGAGATCATTGTTGACTTCAGGAGAGGACACACCTAGCATGCTCCTCTCAACATCAATGGTGTGGCTGTGGAGAGGGTGAGCAGCACCAAGTTCCTGGGTGTGTACGTCTCAGAAAATCTCTCCTGGACCAGAAACACAACATCACTGGTCAGGAAGGCACAACATCTCTACTTCCTGCGTAAGCTGAGAAGAGCCAGTGCCCCGGCCCCCATCATGTCCACCTTCTATAGAGGCACCATCGAGAGCATCCTGTCCAGCAGCATCACAGCGTGGTACGGCTCCTGTACCTCCTCCTGCCGCAGGACCCTCCAGCGCGTCGTGAAAGCAGCAGAAAGGATTGTCGGTGTCTCTCTCCCCTCACTCCAGGACATCTACAGCACCCGCCTCATTCGCAAAGCACTGAGCATTGCAGGTGACCCCACACACCCGTCCCACAACCTCTTCAGCCTGCTGCCATCAGGGAGGAGACTGAAGAGTCTGAGGGCCAGGACCAACCGACTGAGCAACAGCTTCATCCACCAGGCTGTCAGGAAGCTGAACTCTCTCCCCTCTCTGCCCTCTCTACCACCCCCTTCCCCCGCATACACAAACTCTGGTCAATAACCTCTGATCTGCACTGTAATAGCACATTCAACCGTAAAGCATATTTGCACTTCTTGGACTGTTACTTATTTGCACTGTTCTGAGTATTCTGCACTAAATCCGTCACTTTATCTCATGGTCATGTTTACATTTCACTCAGTTCTGCTTTTCTTAGTTCTTAGTTGTTGCTCGGCTCTAACTTTGCTTCCTTTCTTCTTTTTTGCCCTTTAATATCTTATTTTCTAAGTCTTTATTTAATGTCTACTCTTGCACGAAGAGAGAGTAACGAAATTTCAATTCTTGGTATGTCATGTACATAATGAAGAATTGACAATAAAGCTGACTTTGACTTTGAACTGACCTTGCCGTGTGGCAAGGGGCATTGTCGTGTTGGAAAATCATGTTTTCAAAACAGCCCTGTACATGACCTGGTTCATTCACCCTTCACAACATTTGCCCTGTTCCACCCATACTGAAACAACCCCAGATCTTCACTGATCCACTCCCATGTTTTACTGTAGGGGCAAGACAGTCCAGGCTTCCTCCTAACCAGTAAGTTGGCTGGAATGGGCATCACCTGAAAACTGGATTCATCACTGAAGAGAACCTCAGTCCAGTCATCAACAGTCCAATCCTTGTGATACCTAGCAAAGAGTAACCAGACTTTCCTCTGCCTTTCATTGATGAAGTGCTTGTTCCATGTCCTGTGTGACTTCAGACCAGCTTCAAGAAGTCGGTTTCCAACGGTCTTTGCCAAACAAGTCCCTGACGATGATTCCTGACACAGGAACGGATGAATGCACGGTCATCTCGTGGGGTAGAAAGACGTTTCTGTCAGGCCTGTCTCTGCAGGTTCTGGCTAGTGCCCCTCCTTCCCTTGTGTGTGTTTCCTTTTTAGGAATGTAGGAGGTTGAGGAGGCGGCGGCAGGTGTGGAAGAGCTCCTTCTGGGTAATCAGCAGAAGTGGGAGCAGATGTGCGGAGCCGATCAGTCACTTCTCCCTCACTACTTAACCGGACTCCACTCTTCTGTTGACGTCAGATCGTAAAAGCTTCTTGTCAGTGCTGACCCAGTTATTCTTTCCACCGTTGCCTAAGAACACCAGTAATTAGTTCTGTTCTCCTTCCAGTCAGGACTGCCTTCCGTTGGCGTTCATCCCACCCCTGGATTTCAGACTCACCTGGTTCATCTTCAACCTTCACCTCCGCCATCCTCCGACTAGCTCTGGCTTCTGCCCTCACCAGCCGTCTCAGCAGCAGATACATGTCCGTGCCGCCTCCGAGCCTCTGTCCCCTGCTTCTCAGTTGCCAGCTGAAGCACCAGTCCGAGCAGGCTCAGTTTGAGTTCTTCGTTATTGTACTGTTAGTCCGTGAGTCCTACGCAGTAGGTTTTGTAGTGTGGTTTTGGCACATAGTTGTAGTCTTTGTAGTGGTGATTTACAGAGGGTCAAAACCCGTTTAGGGAAATTAATTTGTTAGCGAATCAGGTTCGTTGAAATTTTGGATTATAGGCATCTAGAGTATAGGTGGCATTTTGACCAACCCTTTCCTTAGCAATTGTGTAAATGTAAAAGTTTTTGCGTCATAGAAATATTTGTAGTTCTTTGATCTAGTAGAGATCTTCTGAGTTTTCCAGCATTGTTCTCTGGCCCAGATATTAGCCATAGCTCTTTTGTTATCTACTAGTCACTAGAGGCGCTATCAAGTTTTAGTTGTAGTAGCTGTTTTGTAGTTCTGACTGTTTCCGTTTTTCGAGGTCTCTGGGGGCTGTAGTTCTTTAAGCTTCTCCTGATTGTAAATAAAAGTTAGTTTGCCGCAACTTCTGGACTCATCTCGTTCCTGCATCTGAGCCTCAAGAAATGGCCTAACTGAACGATCCGGCCAAATATGAGCTCAGCAGGAAATGAGATTGAGATCGATGGAGCTGTGGGAATAACGATACAGGAGGCTGTGGCTAGTCAGGGCACAACGTTAGATCAGCATAGTGATAGGCTACAGAATTTGTCCTCTAGCCACACCGCAATGTATAATCATTTGTCCACTCTCACTGCGACAGTCAATCAGTTAGCGGCTCGTCCTCCTGCACCCACTCAGGTAATTAACCCTGTTAATCCCGCTACTCCTGTAAAAGAACCACACGTTCCGGTCCCCGAACATTATTGTGGGGATTTTGGCTCTTGCCAGGCCTTTTTAACACAAGTATCTCAGGTTTTTGACTTACAGCCCCACTCTTACACCACCGATAAATCTAGAATAGCATTTTTAGTGAGCTTGTTATCTGGAGATGCTCGTGACTGGGGCACAGCTATCTGGCAACAACAGGGTCCTCTTTGCTATTCATATGCTGCATTCGTGGAAGAGATGAAAAGAAATTTTGACCATCCTGTTCGTGGAAGAGACGCCTCCACGAGACTGATGAATATTCAGCAGGGAACACGAAGCGTGGCTGAATATGCGTTGGAGTTTCGAACCCTGGCTGCGGAGGCTGGTTGGAATGAGGTGGCGTTAAAGGGATCTTTTTATCATGGACTCAATGAGACTTTAAAAGATGAGTTAGCTCTGAGGGAGGAACCCTCATCCTTGGAACAATGGATTTCTTGTGCTATAACCTTAGATAACCGATTGAGGGAGAGACGGCGGGGGAGGAGACTTCGTTCTTCAGCTGGATCTACGAATCCCAGACTTCCTGCTCGAGTGTCACCTCCATCTCCCCTACCCACTGATCCGGAGCCCATGCAAGTGGGCCGTGCTAAGCTCTCCCCCGAAGAGAAACTACACCGGCGAAATGCTAGACTTTGTTTGTACTGCGGGGAACCAGATCACTTCGTGGCGGAATGCCCTCGGCTGCCATTAAAAGGGCAGGCTCCCCAGTAAAGAGGGAGATTCTGGTGATCCGCACGTCTACTTCTCCCCATCCCCGTTTGCAGCTACAGGCAACTCTCTGCTGGGAGTTCAAATCCCTGATGGTCCCAGCCCTAGTGGACTCCGGAGCTGAGGACTGTTTGATGGACTACAGTCTGGTAAGACAGCTTAACATTCCCACTATACCTTTAGATCAGGCCCTAGTGGCACGCTCACTTAATGGACTCTTTCTAGCCAGAGTAACTAAGAAGACTGCCCCTTTAGACATTGTTATAGCTGGTAATCACCGAGAGAAACTAGCCTTTTGTGTAATGGATCACTCCGACCCTCCGCTAGTTCTGGGATATCCTTGGCTTCAGCAGCACAATCCCCAATTAAACTGGCAGTTAGGTGAGATTACGACTTGGAGCCCTTTTTGTGATCAGAACTGTCTGTTGTCTGCACTATCTCCCCCAAGTTCCAACACCCAAGAACCTCCTGAACCTATAAATTTGGACTCTGTACCAGCCCAATACTATGATTTAGCCCAAGTGTTTAGCAAGTCTCGTGCCTTGTCCTTGCCCCCCCATAGGCCTTATGATTGTGCCATTGAGCTGTTAAAGGATGCAACGTTGCCCACCAGTAGGTTATACAACCTCTCAAAACCAGAGCAAATGGCCATGGAGACATACATACGGGAGTCCCTGGCCGCTGGAATCATCTGTCCTTCCTCGTCGCCAGTAGGGGTGGGGTTTTTCTTTGTGGATAAGAAGGATAAATCCCTTCGTCCCTGTATTGATTTCCGTGGGTTAAATACTATTACAGTGAAGAATTCCTACCCTCTGCCTTTGATAAACTCTGCTTTCACCCCCCTACAAGGAGCAACCATCTTTACCAAATTGGACTTAAGAAACGCCTACCACCTGATACGGATTCGGAAGGGGGACGAATGGAAAACCGCTTTTAACACACCCTTGGGACATTTTGAGTATCTTGTAATGCCTTTTGAACTCACCAACGCTCCAGCTGTTTTTCAGAATTTAATCAATGATGTATTAAGAGACATGATTAACCGTTTTGTGTTTGTTTATTTAGACGACATCCTCATCTATTCACGTAACCTGGAAGAACATGTGGCACATGTATGACAGGTCCTAGAAAGACTTTTAAAGAATCAACTATTTGTCAAAGGGGTAAAATGTGAGTTCCACGCCTCCACAGTCTCGTTCCTAGGTTACATGATCTCACCTGGGGAGATCAAGATGGACCCGGGAAAGCTCTCCGCTGTCCAAGACTGGCCTGTTCCAACAAATCGGAAGCAGCTTCAGCGTTTCCTAGGCTTTGCTAACTTTTATTGTCATTTTATTAGAGACTATAGCAGGGTAGCTGCACCCCTTACAGCCGTGACTTCTACTGCCAAGACCTTTCTTTGGTCTGAAGCAGCAGAACTAGCCTTTCAGGACCTAAAGTATCGGTTCACCACAGCCCTCATCCTAATCCAGCCTGACCCCTCCTTACAGTTTATAGTGGAAGTGGACCCCTCAGACACAGGAGTGGGAGCTGTCCTCTCTCAGCGTTCTCCAAGGGACCAAAAGCTACACCCCTTCTTCTCTCGTCGTTTAACACCATCTGAATGTAATTATGACATCGGTAACAGGGAATTGCTGGCTGTAAAACTAGCTTTAGAGGAATGGCGTCATTGGTTGGAGGGAACAGAGCAGCCATTTGTAGTATGGACTGACCACAAGAATCTAGAGCATGTAAAATTAGCTAAACGTTTAAACTCACGTCAGGCTCGGTGGACTCTGTTTTTTGGACGTTTTAATTTTACTCTGTCTTATTGTCCAGGTTCTCGAAATGTTAAACCAGACGCTTTGTCCCGACAGTTCACTGTTTTGGAAGAGTCAAAAACTCCAGAACCGATTCTCCCCACTTCCTGTTTGGTGGCCACCCTAACATGGCAAGTGGAGGCCACAGTCCGCGAAGCTCAACAACTCCAGCCAGACCCAGGTAACGGTCCTGCTAATTGTTTATTTGTTCCTGAAGCTGTTCGTTCGCAGGTGCTGCAGTGGGGCCATTCATCGAAGGTTACCTGTCACCCAGGAGTAAGTCGGACACTAGAGGTCATTCGTGGAAGATTCTGGTGGCCCACTATGGAGGCAGACACTAAGGAGTTCGTGAGCGCCTGTACCATCTGCGCCTGGAATAAAACCTCCACTCAACCCAGCTCTGGTTTTCTCCAGCCCCTACCAGTTCCAAAATGTCCCTGGTTCCACATGGCCGTGGATTTCCTGACTGGCCTTCCGTGCTCTCAAGGTAATAAAGTTATTTTGACTATTGTTGACTGCTTCTCCAAAGCGGCTCATTTTGTGCCTCTACCCAAGTTACCCACCGCTAAAGAGACTGCAGTTGCCATGATCCACCATGTGTTTCGCCTACATGGAATTCCCGCTGATATTGTGTCTGACCGTGGACCCCAGTTCACGTCTGAGGTATGGAGAGTTTTCTGTACGGCACTAGGAGCCACAGTTAGCCTCACCTCAGGGTTTCACCCTCAGTCAAATGGACAAACAGAACGCACTAATCAATCATTAGAGACCTTTTTACGTTGCATGGTGTCAGACAATCAGACCTCCTGGAGTGAGAAACTTCCTTGGATAGAATATGCTCACAATGCTCTGTCTAATGCTTCCTCTGGCCTATCCCCCTTTCAGTGTTCGCTGGGCTACCAGCCCCCTCTGTTCCCCTCTCAGGAACAAGAAATAAATATACCTTCGGTCCAGGCCTTGATCAGAAGATGCCGAGGCACTTGGAGGAAGGCTCGGAGGGTGCTTTGTTGCTCAAAGGATGTCCATCCAGGCAAATCGTCACCGAAGATCTGCTCCGGATTACCAACCTGGACAATGAGTTTGGCTCCGGGCCAAGGACTTCCCGCTCCGGGTGGAGTCGAAGAAGTTAGCTCCTCGGTCTGTGGGACCGTATAAGGTGGATCACGTGGTTGGCCCCAGTGCAGTACATTTATGTTTACCCCCTTCGATGAAGATCCATCCAACCTTTCAGGTGTCACAAGTCAAACCTGTTGTGAACAGTGCTCTGGCCCCCCTGTCCTGTCAGGCCTGTCTCTGCATGTTCTGGCTAGTGCCCCTCCTTCCCTTGTGTGTGTTTCCTTTTTAGGAATGTAGGAGGTTGAGGAGGCGGCGGCAGATGTGGAAGAGCTCCTTCTGGGTAATCAGCAGAAGTGGGAGCAGATGTGCGGAGCCGATCAGTCACTTCTCCCTCACTACTTAACCGGACTCCACTCTTCTGTCGACGCCAGATCGTAAAAGCTTCTTGTCAGTGCTGACCCAGTTATTCTTTCCACCGTTGCCTAAGAACACCAGTAATTAGTTCTGTTCTCCTTCCAGTCAGGACTGCCTTCCGTTGGAGTTCATCCGACCCCTGGATTTCAGACTCACCTGGTTCATCTTCAACCTTCACCTCCGCCATCCTCCGACTAGCTCTGGCTTCTGCCCTCACCAGCCGTCTCAGCAGCAGATGCATGTCCGTGCTGCCTCCAAGCCTCTGTCTCCTGCTTCTCAGTTGCCAGCTGAAGCACCGGTCTGAGCAGGCTCAGTTTGAGTTCTTCGTTATTGTACTGTTAGTGAGTCCTACGCAGTAGGTTTTGTAGTGTGGTTTTGGCACATAGTTGTAGTCTTTGTAGTGGTGATTTACAGAGGGTCAAAACCCGTTTAGGGAAATTAATTTGTTTGCGAATCAGGTTCATTGAAATTTTGGATTATAGGCATCTAGAGTATATCCAAAGTTGTTTAAATCAATCCAACTGGACTATAAGAAGGTTCCTTGAAGACGTTTCACCTCTCATCCAAGAGGCTTCTTCAGTTCTGGTGGTGGTTGATGTTGCCTCGGCTTATAACCCCTGTGAGGTGTGGTCAGTGTTATTCACATTCCGACGACCATTGCCAAGGCCCACCTGGCTCCTCAACGATGGTCGTTAGGAGCCAGGGAGTGACACAAAGGGGGTCATTGAATTGCGAGTTTCACCGAGCCCTCGTATGCTAATGGTGGTCGTTAGCATGAGCCACCTCACCTGAGTCATTCTGCCGAGTAGTTCTTTTGGGGAGTTTTGAAAGGACCTGATTGTAAAATGGCGAAAGATGATGTCGCAGACCACCCCCCCGTTCAGAGATGGCTTCTCCACTTTGACATGGATAGCTTCTTTCACGTCTCTCTCAAACCATCTGTCCTCCCTATCCAAAATCTGAACATTGGTGTCCTGAAATGAGGTCCCTCTTCCTTGAGGTGAAGGAAGACCGCCGAATCCTGTCCTGAGGAACTGGCTCTTCTGTGTTGAGCCATACGCTTGTTAAGTGGCTGTTTGGTTTCCCCTATGTAGAGATCTGAGCATTCCTCGCTGCATTTAACTGCATACACCAGGTTGCTCTTCTGACTGTGTGGTGTGGGGTCTTTTGGGTGGACCAGTCTTTGTCTGAGTGTGTTATTTGGCTTAAAAAAGACAGGGATCTGGTGTTTGTTGAAGATCCTCCTCAGTTTTTCAGACAGTCCAGACACATACGGAATCACTATGTTGTTTTGCCTGTTCTCCTTCTCTTCAGTTCTCACTGGGTTGTTCTCCTTTCTGGATCCTGTGTGAGCCTTCACAAACGTCCAGTCAGGATATCCACAAGTTTTCAGTGCCTGTAAGCAGGAAACCACTCTACGCCTTTGCAAGTACAGTGCTGCTTATGACATGAAATGACCTCTTATTTACCTTGGGAATACAATTAAGCTTAAGCATGTCAAATAGGACATAAAGTATTATGTAATCAGCTGCATTTTTTGTCGTGTTCACTGTATTCTTCAGGTAATATACTTTTAGTGCTACCAGGCCTTAAAATGAACAAGAAATTGAAGAAAACTTTTTTTATGACTGTAATTCCATGTGTTCCTTCATAGTTTTCATGCCTTCAGTGAGAATCTACAATGTAAATGTAGATTAATGAATATAATCTTTGTCTTTGAAAACAAAGAAAAAACTATGGCTGTCAAAATTAACGTGTTAACATGGATTATTCCATCTTCATGAATAATCTGATTAAAAATTTGAATGCTATTAATTCATCTGCAGCGCAGAATGACTCAAAATCCCTGAAATGTCTCTGACAACGCATTTCGGGCAGTTTGTCCAAGTAGACTTACAGTCGCGCATGCCGCTGCACATGTGCAAATAGGCAGTTGATCCGACCGGTAGTGGCCGAACCGCAGAGTGTATCATAACGACATGTGCTGGTTCTGTACCATGTGCTCAAAAAAAACTCATGTACGCAACTAGTGGCATGAGCTGCTGTTGGCGCTCTGAAATTCATCTCATTTGGCGGGAGCAACATCCACGCTGAGGTACCAGCATTAGACTGACAGGGTTTGTGATTTAAAAATCTGCATGTGCACATTCATTGCAGAATATGACTTGTTGTTCACCAGATCTCAGCCACTCGTTAATCTGTGTAAAAAGTTGGCTGAAGAAAAAAAATGCTTTGTCAAAACTGTCCGTGTCAAATCAGCATGCTGGTTACAAAAATACACATGGCATAGCACCAGCATTTAAGAAAAATCTTTCTGAACAGCTCAAAAAATAGATGTTTTCACTGAATATTGATGAAGCCACTAGGCAGAGCATGGACAAAATTCTTAATGCGTTTGTTGGTTTTTTTGATGATGATGCGGCCAGAGTAACTACTCAACACCTGGCAAACAGAAAAGTGAACAATGCCAATGCCTCAACACTTACAGAAGTAAAATATGTCAGAAAGAAAGAAGAAATAGATAGGAAAAAATAAAGATTCAGTTTACTAGTTCTTGTAGCACCGTAAATGTTTTCTTTTAATTGAACTCAACTGTAGTTTTTTGTAGTAAACTGTATTTGTTTATTTTATGTTTTCTTACTTTATTATGATTATTTAAGTTACCAGATTTGAACTGAACCATAGTTTGTTGTTATAGCCTACATTTTTTATTTATTTTTTGCACTGTAACTGTTTGCATAGTTGTATTTCAGAATAAATAGTGCAAATGGTGCACATTTTGACATAAGGTGAATCAATGTCCTTTTTGCATGTCTTTTACTGATTAGTTGCTAAACAATGTATTTGCACCATGTTGTAGTCAGATGGAGTACCTACCATGACCTATTCACCTTTTTGGTATTACTATAATCTGTAGTCTGGGTTTGTGAAGACAGATATCTGTCACGGTGCAGGTGAGAACCCAAGGAGAAAGTGCACAGACTAGACAGAGACCAGTCAAGATTCAGAAGGATTTATTTAACAAAATGGATAACAAAAACTGGACCGAACTAAGACAAGGGAAGGGCGTAGCAGCTAAGGATTTAACAAAACACACTATCAAATAAACAACAAACCAGGACTAAAGGAGAAAAAAAAAGCGGGGAAGGGATGGGGGTCTGAAGGTCCGGTGAGTGGTTCGGCAGAACCAAGCAGGCAGGAGGGTCCGAGGGTCCAGCAAACAGTTGGACAGAACCGAGCAGGCAGGAGGGTCCAGAGCCTCCTCCAGAGGCAAGCACAGGAATGCAGATGAGTTATTAAGGTTGCAGGATTGGGGCAAAACTGGACAGTGCAGCCAGCAGAACTGCAAGCACAAGAAACACAGTATAGTGATGTACTAGATACACAGAAGGAAAAGGTGAAATGGCCAAGAACTGACAGCATCGAGCTAAAGCTACAATCTGGCAGGGAGTGGAGTGAGGAGCTGGCTTTATGGAGGAGGATATGTGACAGGTGTGCTGTGCCGCAGCCGCCTGGAGTTCTGCTGATGAGCTGATGAGCTAAAGACTGATCAGTTGCAGCCGCTGCAGAGAGCAGCACAGCGGAGCGAGAGAGACAGGACAGGAGAGCAGAGGGCAGAGAGGAGGGAGAGGGAAGAACAGGGAAAGGCAGAAATGAAGAGGGAGAGCAACAAAGGAGGGAGAGAGGAAGGAAAGAGGAGGTCACAGAGGGTCAGGTGGGGGCAGATGCAGGGACTGGGGAGAGGGCCATGACAATATCCTAAGTTCTCACTAGTTAGGTAGACTATACCCCCACCAAAAAGCAAAAAAGGAAAAAAAATTCAGGCTCAGGAATATTTTTCACTTTTAAGCCCTAGTAAACAGCAGGTTGGCCCTCTCATTGGGAAATTTGAATACAAAAAAACAAGACGGAACAGTCAACCAACATACAGTAATATGCACACTGCAGCAATTAGTTTTCTTTTCACCAAAGCACAGGTGTTTAATAAACACGTTAAGTGTATATATATATATATTCCCTTCTTTCTTGAGTCTGTTTGCTCATACATAATGAAACACGATTAATATAGATTAAAAATTAGTGATATTTGATTGTAATTAATCAAAATTAATCCACAGCAACCCTGTGATTAATCTGATTAAAATTTGTAATCATTTGACAGCACTAAAAAAAAACATTAAGTGAGAAGTTGTGTTCAAACTTTTGACTGGTAGTGTAACAGTGTAAGTATTTGGTGCTATTTATGGTGCTTATTAAACCAGAGCACTCACTGTTGTGTGATGCGTTTCCTCTAGATTCAGGTGGAAGAAATTGGAGAAAACCTCCAGCTTAACAAGTGTTTCCTCCTGAGGATGAAGTCAGAGAGGTTGAAATCTTACCCAGTTAAGAGCCGTGGACGACACAGCTGCTCTATAAATAAAATCAGCCATGAAGATATATATCTTTTGGAAAACTCAAAGATTGTCATTATCATGTGGATTCATATTCATTAGCTGCTAAACCTCATTTAATTGAAATCTGCCTCCACAGTTTTAACGCAAATATTTGAATGTTGAAGTTTCTTAGACTGCTCCTCCAGTTGCTTTTCTCTGGATGTGATAAAACATCCATCCATCCATTATCTATACACCGCTTAATCCTCACTAGGGTCGCGGCGGGGGGCTGGAGCCTATCCCAGCTGACTCGGGCGAAGGCAGGGGACACCCTAGACAGGTCGCCAGTCTGTCGCAGGGCCACATACAAAGACAAACAATCACTCTCACATTCACACCTATGGGCAATTTAGAATGATCAGTTATCCTCAGCATATTTTTGGACTGTGGGAGGAAGCCGGAGTACCCGGAGAAAACCCACGCATGCACAGGGAGAACATGCAAACTCCATGCAGAAAGATCCCGGGAAAGCCGGGACGCGAACCAGGGATCTTCTCGCTGCAAGGCGAAAGTGCTAACCACTACGCCACTGTGCAGCCCTTGTGATAAAACAAACGCTGAATATTATAAATGCATTATGTGCTGCCGTTAAGCACTCGAGAAATAGTTGGAGAATTTCTGATATTATGTTGAACATAAGAAACAAAATCTATTATTGATTTGCTGCTGTTGTTTAGATTTAAGGTCCACTAACTTGCTGTATTATAAAATCAGGATGGATTGAGGTTATCTTAAGACTCGATGTGTCCAAACTTCCCTCAGCCTACAGCAGAACCTCTGACTTTAATTCTCCTTTATGAATTCTCAGATTAATTTATTTAACGCTTTGTTTCTGCTCCTGGCTGCTGCTCGACTAAACCATGGCTGAGTTTAGCTGAACAGAAACGTACTATCTCTCTTCTCTCTGAGATTTCATTCCAGGAGCTATCTTGTGATCCAGTGCAGAATTGCTTTTTGTGTGGCCTTTTTTTCTTTGCCAAGCCTTGTTTACTTCTGCAGTTTAATAATTTGCACACTAACGTGGCTCAGAAGCTATAATGAGATTACTTTTTTGCTATCAGTTTGGTTTATACGCAGATTGAGAAGACTGTAATGATGCTCTAATAAGAAATGAGAGAGAAATGTTAAAAAGTCAGGCTCTGGCTCTTAGCTGTTTGTCTATCTTCCATACTGTGGGCCAGAAATTGGTTTTGTGATGGATTTCTGTCTGTGTGGTTGTTAAAGAAACAATCTAAGGGTCAGACATTTTTCTTTTACTAAAATAAATGTTTGAGTTCTCAAACTCCTGTTCCTTTTGTCTGTTTAAATATGACAAAAAACACAACAGGCACTGAGATGTGAAGAGCATTTCAAACCTTTCAGAACAGATTTTTCTTTTAACCCTGTTTTACTCCGTAATAAGCGGCTGGCAGGTTGTTCCTTTGCTTTCCAATGCCTATAGAGGAACAAAAAACTGCAGAATAATTCCTCCCAGAGGGCAGAACATCACCATCCTGCCCCCATCATTGAGCCGTAGCCTCGGGCAAGCAACCACAATTCACAGCAATTTGGCATACTCAGAATCCTAATTTATATGATTTAATTTAATTCAGTTCTCAATTTATTCAATTATCATATAACACCGACTGTACCTCCCCATTCTCCATCCATGTCGTGACCAAACACCCCACCAATCTTCCTGACTGTCACTTCCACTGCCGCTGCACTTGACAGGCACATTTGCAACTGTTTTGGAAAATAAATGGAAGGCCATGGTTCAGAAAAATGCTCCACATGTTAAATCCAGCAGAATGTTGAGTCTCTGCTGTTGAGAGATTTTTCCAGCAGCAGCAATGATATCTACACCTTCAGTCCCTCTCTCATCCTCCCACTGAATCAATTGCAGTGCAGTGCTGTTTCCACTCATTCCCTGTGTGCTTGTGAACAAAAATTGTCGACATGGCTTGCATTAGAGCATGCAGGGAGATCCGTGTCATGCAGACCTGGCGTCACTCAAGTGTCATTGAACCAAACAGTCTGCAATACCTGCAAGAGAAGAACAATACCTCAATATACTGATCACAGATAAAAGATGCAACTCTTGAGGCCCTTCTCCACTAAAAAAATGCATCTGCTAATTCTGGTTAATTTAGATCTTTAACCTTTGCTTTGCAGAATGATGCAGAGTTTGACCCTAGAAACCTGTTTGTAAAATCATTTTTGCTTAAAGCAAAGTCTTTAAGGCAGCATGTGGAGTTTTTGCATCAAAATACCGCATCATGTGGAAATTTGAAGCTTGATGATTGGACTTTTTCAGTGAAATAAAACCATTTTCATGTTCATAGAGAATGGATTTTTTAATGAGAAGGAATGAGTGTAATTATAGGACATTCTAAGAGTATAATTGAACTTTTACACTGAAAAACACAATCAGGTACCTAT
Source organism: Amphiprion clarkii (assembly GCA_027123335.1). Lineage (NCBI taxonomy): Eukaryota > Metazoa > Chordata > Actinopteri > Pomacentridae > Amphiprion > Amphiprion clarkii. The sequence continues at coordinate 28,915,840 of CM049574.1, read as the reverse complement.
TATTGGTCAAAAAAGTGAATATTTATATTATAGAATAAGGCGATCATCAATAAATCCTATGGGTAACAAGACATGGACTAGTGAAGGAGGCTACCAAGACACCTATGACTCCGTGTAGCAACTGCATTCGCGCAAATTTTTCTGATATAGAATAAGGCAATCATCGACAAATCCTGTTAGTGACAAGAAATAGACTAGTGAGGGAGGCCACCAAGACGCCTATGACTCCTCCTATGAATGTGTAGTGATTGCTTCATGTGAATATTTATATTATAGAAAGAGCCAGTAATCAATAAATCCTACGAGTGACAAGAAAGGGATGAGTAAGGAAGGTCACCAAGACACCAGTGACTCCTCCTATGAACTATGAATGGCTTGACTGCATTTGCCTGAATATTTACATTATAGCATAAGGCAATCATCAACAAATCCGAAGAGTGATGAAAAATAGACTAGTGAGGGAGGCCACCAAGACATGAATGTGTAGTGACTGCATTTGTACAAATATTTATATCATAGAATATGGCATCATCAACAAATTATGAGTGACAAGAAATAGACTATAGTGAGGGAGGCCACCAAGACACCTATGACTCCTCCTATTAATGTGTAGTGACTGCATTTGTATGGCTGTTTATATTACAGAATAAAACAATCATCAATAAATTATGAGTGACAAGAAATAGACTAGTGAGGGAGGCCACCAAGACACCTATGACTCTATGACCTATGGAAAAGTTCAATCATTGAGCTTCAAATGTCCACATGATACTGTCCTATGAATGTTAAGTGACGGCAATCATGCAAATATTTATATTATACAAAGATCCAATCATCAAGAAATCCTATGATTGACAAAAAATAAACTAGTAAGGGAGGCCACTAAGACACCTATGACTTCTCCTATGAAGGCGCAGTGACTGCATTGTGCAAATATTAATTTTGTAGAATAAAGAGACCAACAACAAATCTTTGACATAAGTTGACACCCCACACACTCTGCTGCCATACTTAACTCACTACAGCACCAAGCGTACATTGATTTACCAATGAAATTAAGGGGTTTAAGTGTCTAAGTACCTTGTTCATGAGTGACAGTCAGCATTAATACAGTTGTACCCAGCCGTTGTGTTGAAGAGGAGGCTGAGTTGCAAGGCTAAGCTTTCAATTTACCAGTCTAATGTTATGATACATTATCAGTCTAATGTTATGGTCTGATAATGAGAAGATGGTCAAAATACAGAAGAGAACTATATGAAGACAGAGAATGGGACAGCACTTTCCATGTCGACAACAATAACGATGGACCACCAACACTAAATGCAGAAGTCAAACATGCTACAGAGAACATGCAGAAGGGAGAAGCAAGTGGACCAGACAACATCCCAGTGGAAATGTACGAGGCATGTGAGGATTTTGGAACAGAGAAATTAACAACTCTTCTAAATATGATGTACAACAGCAGTAAACTTCCAAAAGACCTTGTGAAGTCGGTGTTCATCTCACTCCCAAAGAAACCAGGAACAACAGAATGTGGGCAAATTTTTTATTAAGATCATAATGCTCAGAATAAAAAACAAAATTAAACCAGAGATCTGTGAAGAGCAACATGGATTTGTAGAGGGCAAAGGTACATCAAACATAATATACATTTTCAGAAAGGTCAATAGAAGTACAACTTCTCAAATTGAATTTCCCAACATTGGAGGTTTCATTTGGTACAATGAGCCTTTTTTTTTTCTTTTACCCTCTGCAATCCCTACCCAGATCCCAACATGTCCTTTTTCTTTTTTCTTCAAGAAAGGTGCGCGCAGCACTGCGCAGCAGCCGGAGCTGTTATGGGCAGGGCAGCTCAAATGAAATTTCATTGTATATGAAAGTGTGCAATGACCAATAAAGATTGATTGATTGAAGACCTACACACGTGTTTCATCGATTATACCATAACTTTTGACAGTAAAACATCAAGCGATTATCCAGATGCTAAAGGACATGAACATAGATTTGAAGGATTTACAAATGATAAAAAATCTCTATTGGCAACAAAGTGCAGCAGTGAGACTAAACAACAAAATTGGTGAAGAACAAACCAATAAAACGAGGTCTCAGACAGGAACGTGTGCAGACACCTGACCTGTTCTCCTTGTACAGTAAAAACATCGTATCCATCAGAGGTTATAACATAAATAACATACGTTATGTAGATGACATAGTGCTGATAGCGAACAGTGAAGAAAACTTGCAAACCATCGTATCCATAATTAATACAGAGGGCCAAAAACTTGGTCTGTCTGGTAATGGTAATTTCAAAGAACAAAAGACATTTACAAAAATGAAAAATATACTGACAAATAAGAAAATAGCAATTAGCATCCTTATGAGGACTCTCAGCTGTTACATTCTACCAGTTCTGATGTATGAATGTGAATCTTGGAACATAAAATGTCAAACAAAATCACTGCAACAGAGATGTGGTTTTACAGACGCATGCTAAGTTTATCTTATGCTAAGTTTATCTTATACGGTCAGAATAACCACTGAAGATGTTTTAAAAATACTAAACACAAATTATACACTACTGAACAACATTAGGAAACGGCAAGTAAAATTTTTTGGACACATCATAAGGAAAGAGACCCTGGAATATATTGTCACAAGTGGAAAAACTTAATGAGAAGAGAGGATTAGGCAGACAGAGAATGAAAATGATATACAGACTGACATCATGGCTACACATGGAAAGGGCAACAGTCACAATTCAGAAAGAAAAAGATCTGATTAGATGGAGAGAAATGATTGCCTAAGCTGAATGGCGTGGTACTTGATCAATTTATTGAATGTTATGGTTGTGAGCTCTTTGGTAGAAGGCAGAAGAAAATTTATGTTTCTTCTGTAGAGGGGCTGGGCTCAGCCTTAGAGATAGGGCAAGGAGTTCGGACATCCAGAGGGAACTCAGAGTCGCTGCTCCTTCACGTGAAAAAGAGCCAGCAGAGGTGTTCTGGTAGCTGATTAGGATGACGGCAGGGCGACTTCCTTTGGAGATTTTCTGGGCATGTTCAACTGCGAGGAGGCCTCAGGGTACATCCACAACTCGCTGGAGGGATTATATATATATATATATATATATATATATTAGGGCTGGGACTTCAACGCATTAATTTCGATTAATTAATTACAGCAAAAACAACGCGTTAAAAATAATAACGCAATTAATTGCACCCTCCTCAGTTCCCTCATTTCTGGCACAATGGTAACTCTGATGAACACTCCAGCCCAGTAGGTGGCGGTAATGAACCTAAAGTCTGTTTGTAGCCATGAAGAAGAAGCACAGGAAGCACTGAGTGAAGTCAGGCACTGGTGAACAGTGAAGGAACACGAGATTGAGCTTGTTGGGCAGAAAGTTTTCTTTTAAAAATCTTCCCGATGGCAGCTTGGATAAAAGCCTGGTTGTGTGCAAATTGTACAACAAGGAGTTATCTGATCACTGCGTCACTTCAAGCCAACGGTATCAAAACATGTTGCTGTTAGCAGAGGTGGGACCAAGGCCTATTTTTGCAAGTCAAAGTCGAGTCTCAAGTCTTTGCACTCGAGTCCCGAGTCGAGTCCCGTGTCAAGACAGTCGAGTCCCGAGTCAAGTCCCGAGTCAAGACAGTCGAGTCCCGAGTCGAGTCCAAGTCCTAAACTTTTTTCCTCGAGTCTTAAACAAGTCATTAAAAAAAATAAATAACTGGGGAGGTACCAATAAGGAAATTTTTGGCTGAGATATCAATACACTCTTTGTGAGATGTGAGCTTGTAGATTGGGTATTTTCACAATATCTGTCTGTCAAACACAACCAAGTGAAACAAATGTAACCCCCTACTCCTACACCTCCAGACATTTGAAGACACTTTCACACCTTGAATTACATAAAATAAAATGAAGATTTAATACTTAAAGGATCCAGAGTCCCTGTTCTGTTGTGTCATTTTGTGCAAGAGACAATAGAAAACCATTAACTTGAACTTTAGTAAATAATAAAAATGATATACGGATAAAGTTTCAAAATGTTTATTTCTTTCAAGGCCCCCCCCCCCCCCCCCCCCCCCAAAGGTGCCACTGAATTTTAACAAAAATACTGCACAAAAATAGAGCCCAGCACACAACTTTCTCTGTTGGCTATAACAGTCTTTGAGCTTATTTATACAGGATTACCTGAAAAAAAATTCTAATGTAATGCTTTATTTTTAAATGTAAAACTTAAACTTGAAAGGACCACTTTACCTTGAAAATGACTTGTTCTACCAGTTACTCTCCCCATGGTGAGTTGAATACAAGGACAATTTTAGTTTTCACTGATTCAAGAAATCCAGAATGAATGGAACTGATGGAAGGGAATGAGATCTGCTCTCTCGTTGGGCAAAATCAGGCCCTGTCACTTCCATTCATTCTGAATTTCCTGAATCACCTTAAAGGAATGTGACAAAAACAAAAATTCTCCTTGTGTTCAACTGATCGTGGGGGGAGTAACTGATAAAACAAATTTAATTTCAAATGGGAAGTGATCCTTTAAAAGTAAACTTTAACAGTAGAACGTATGCACAGCAGGAAGCCAATACCAAAAACGTCTTTTAAGGATAAACAAAAAAGTGCTAATAATTCTTTCAGAACATAAGAGGTAGTTGGCACTTTGCAACATAAATCAGAATGAGCAACATGCCCCTGTACTGTTGAACACAAGATTTGAGTTTTGAAATACAGCTCAGTGTGCCTTGTAAACATTCCTCAGTACTTAACCTTAAAAATGACTTTTCTTCTTTCAATTACTCACAGCCCTCGATGTGTTCAGGGGTGATTAATTGATACAAGAAAAGCCGTATTTTATTATATAAGTACATATATAAGTAAAGTTCTCCTAAAGTGGTTGTCTTACATGTTTTTAACAATACACAGCAGAAAGAATGTGATCAATTCGAGGCCAAAAGTGATGTCATGTTAAATCAATGACTAGTTTCTAATCTGGTACACAGAGCTCTTAAGTAAGTCCTCTGTGTTTGTGTGTGTGTATGAGAGAACTGACATTAAAATGTCATGTGCAGTTGACTTGTTCCATTTTTAGTTATGTGTGTGTGAGAGTGAAAGAGAAGAACTAATATGAAACTGTCACAGCCAGTCTGGCTATTATAGCATCTGTGTGTGCATGCATGTATTTGTGTGAGAGAGAGCCATGATAGCTGTTGGATTGTGTGAATGTTTGCGGTGGTGGCATACACATCAATGTTTCATTCACCTACAGACTAGCATTGCATTTGCAAAAGATCAAATTGGCCAAAAGTCTGTCAGTCATTTGTGCACGATGGGGCCGCATTATGATACCACCGTGGCTGAAAACTCGCTCAACCGGAGCACTGGTAGCAGGAACTGCTAAGACCCTGATGGCAACTCGAAATAGTGAAGGAAGAGCCTTCATATGCATTGCCCAGAATGACAACACACTCTGTCCTTCACACAAGTTGAGATAGTGACTTAGCTGTAATGCTGGAGTGGCGTTAGCATCCTTCCTCTGTCTCTTACGGTATGCAGCAAACAGACCTTCTTCTTCAAGGTATTCATCTCCCTCCTCATGAGACACAGGTTGGTCAGCCTCCACTGCATCTTGCAGGACCAGTTCTGGCAAAACATGTTAAAACAAAATAGAGCCCTTATTGTTTGTGTTGGCAATACAGTGGGTTAAACTCAAGGGTATTCTGTGGTGGTTTATTATTTAAGAGGAAATACATGAACAGTGATGCAAACACAGTGTGGGTGAAAACACAACAATATCAAAACCATTGCAGTGAAAATAGCCAAATTAGTTGTTTGTATGTCCAGTTAAACTCAAAATTTACCTTTCACTCCTTTGGCCACCTCTGCCCTTATGCCAGGACTGGCCAGCACATGGTGGTCAACCCAATACAAAGCAAAGGCTGGATCCAAGGCAGCTGCTTTGAGGTAGACTGGGTCTGAAAATGGGACGGTGGTTCCATACTGTGCAGCGGCCATTTTCACATTTACAAAGATTCCAAGAAATCTGTTCTTCAGGGATTCCTGGAGACTTCTGACCAGACTGCCCAGGAAACGGACTTGAGGTATCATCTTCTCAAGGTGGTGATTGAGGGCCAGAACTGATGGAACAACAGAACTGATGGTAACCAACTTCTCCCCCTGTGTCATATCTGTTGCTTCTGCAAATGGCTTCAGGATGTCTACCAGCTCCTTCAATAGACTCCACTCCCATGCTGTGAATGTCAACTCCCTGTGTCCCACCTTTTCCAGGACATTGGAGAGCTTTAGATGATCACATCGGAGAGCTGCCTGCACCTGCCTCAGTGTTGAGTTCCATCTGGTGTTGACAGCAGCAGGGATGCTGTTTCTTTCTCCATATGCAGCCTCAAATTCCTCTTTGAATGTTGTGCTTGTGTGAAGGAGTGAGCTGAGTTTTGACAACTTTGACAAAGAAGATGTTGTCACCTTTGTGTCTTTCAACCCGTCTCCCACCACCAGCTGGAGAGTGTGTGCAAAACACTGCAAGCGCTGTTTTCGTGCCATAGCAGCATCTACTACCTCCCGATTGTCTGGACTTAGGTCATGCCATAGCTCTGGGTCATCAAGGTGATCGTCATCATGTACTTCACCTTCTTCACTGGGGAAGCACACTGTGAATGCCTTCCGCATATTGACTGCATTGTGAGTAATAACATAGTCCAGCTTGCTTTTAATGTCATACTCATGACATATGGCCTCAAATTGTTCACAGATCCTTTCTCCTGTGTGTGAACCTTTGAAGCAATCACAGGCCAAGAGATTGGACTTCAGCTGTATGTTATCTTGGTCTATCTCCATGTAGTGCACGGTGACACCAAGGAACCCCCTCATCCTTCGGTCAGACCAAATGTCAACAGTGACTGAAACGCTATCTGAGTTGCTCAGCTGAGTTTTCAGTTTGTCACGTCTCAATCCAGCAACCGTCTCTGTTTTTGAGGTCAATGTTTTGCGGCACACTGAGTTGTATTTAGGATCAACTATTTTCAGGAAATCCCGAAAACTCTTGTGTTCCACCACAGACAGGGGCATGTTGCATTCGATCACCAATTTTTCCAGTATTCCATTGGTAATAGCTTTCTGCTGTGGATGATTCATGGAATACTGCCCTACACAGATGTCTAGGAACTGCGAGACTGAAGGCTGTTGTGGTTCTGGTTCATTTGTGATGCCTTTGCTAATCATGTATTCGTCATATCTGTAAGATAACAAATTAGCATTTGCCAGAAAATGTGCTACAGCTTTCATAACAGCAGACTAAAGAACTCTATTACTCATTTTGTACATGTACACACAGAACCAGAAACCCTGATGGCTCATTTAGTTCCACTTGTACACTCAAAGTTACAATAACACTGAGGTTTTGAACGTGTAGATTGGATACTATAGGGAACCTTTGGTCATTGTAATTTAAAACGTTGGAAAACACACACTGTACTGGATGTCTAAATGAAATCTGAAGAAATAATGTATACATGACAGAAATATATTTGTGGACAGCAACCCATTTGTTCTACAAATTTTTAAAGATCTGTGGATATTGTTATTTTTAAGATTCACTTAAATTTTTAAAAAGTTGACTGTGGTAACCCGAACTACGTGCTAAAATTAGTAAGTGTTACGGTTCAATTTTATTCTGAGTGTACAAATGGAACTAAAATGCTCATTAGTGTCCCTTTTTTTATTTTTTATTAAACAATCATATAGTTTTGATAGCAGCGGCTAACCGACGACTAGCTAGTCTCACTGTCACATGACAAAAATATTAGCTAAGCACAAGTAGCCATATATATAGTCGATAGTATGCGAACGTTAGACAATGATTTTGGACTTTATAAGACAGTACTTGACGCAGAGCGTCCCCGGGATTAGCTCGTAAAATGCTAAACAACAACAACAGGAAGTACGTACTTATCTTTGTGTTTCTTCAAGTGCCGGTTGAAGTTGGAAGTAGTTTCATGACCGTCCGTGATCTTCGAATCGCAAAACCTGCATTCAGCAATCCGTTTTTTGTTAACCACTTTGTAATTTTTGTAAGCAAAGGAAATAATTCTCGGTTGACTCATGCTGAGGCCGCATTCAGTTCTTCCAACTGAATGGGGATGTGTGTCGCACGTGTGTAACAGCAATAAACCTCCCCGTGACTGACAGCGGGTGTCCCTGTGATCCGATGAAGTGAAGCGATACGAATAAAAATGATTCATACATCACACTTTTAATTGAAAAAAAATTACACCATTATGACTCGACATGACTCGTCGAGTCAAAGGGGTCGAGTCAAGTCCAAGTCTAGAGTCACTGAGCTTAGAGTCCAAGCAAGTCCAAGTCTTTTTTTGATTTCATCAAGTCGAGTCAAAAAGTCATAAAATCGGGACTCGAGTCCGAGTCGAGTCCGAGTCTCGAGTCCAAGTTCCCATCTCTGGCTGTTAGTACCAGAGCTAACGTTAGCTACGAGTCATGCTAACGGTGTAGCCATCCCATAATAGACCACTTTTCTAGACAGTGCTTGAGTTTACAGAAAGTCTTAAAATGTTGAATAAAATCGCTCTAATTGCACTTAGATTTGCAGTAATCTGTGAATGTAGCACAGATGAAAAATGCAGATAAATAGAAATGAAACATTTTTGTGGTTTAAGTTTTTACTCCGTCAAGGCTCTGCCTCCTTGAAGGAGGAATAACCTAAACAACAAAAACATCTTTTAATAACTTAATTATAAACTTTTTGTTTATATAAAAAAATACATAAATAAAAATTGATATTCCTATAAAAAGAACCATCAAAATTACACCATTTATCAGACCCAGAAAAGATGAAAACAGAATGCATCTCTGGATTTTCAACTTTCTGAAGCCCCTTGAACTACTTATGCTGTGTGCCATACAGTTGAAAAAACAACTAAATTCAGGCTTTAAGTCATCAAAATCACTTTTTTCTATGTCTCATTTTCCTTTTTTTAAAAAAAAATAAATGTTAAATTGTAAACACGTATATGTCTATTCATTGATTCAACTGTCAACCACAATTTTATTTGAATTGAAAAACTTTACTTATTGTGTCAAATATTGCTATTTGACAAAACTGCAATTAATTGCTACTAATTAATTACAAAGCCTGTAATTAATTAGATTAATTTTTTTAAGCGCGTCCCACCATATATATATATCATGCAGCCTTGGAATACTTTGGGATTCCTCAGGACTGGAAAACATTGCTGGGTAGAGCAACGTCTGGACTGATCTGCTTAAACTGATGCCTCTGCAACTTGACTCTGGATTAGATTAGAAAGTAGATAGATGAATGGAATAATCCCCAACAAATGCCAGTATCCCATTAAATTAAGCTTGACAGTCTTCTATAAATCAATTGCAGTTGTGGAAGTTTGGGAGTTATTTCATCACATCACAAATATTCATTCTCATGGTGCATGCAATGAAAGAAGCACAAGGATGCAAGGATTCTCCCTAATTTATTTCATTTTACTCTCCATTTCTGTCCCGGTGAGGATAGTTCAAGACTTCAATCCACTAAATTAAAAGTTTATTATGTAAGAAGTGTGATCCAGTCCAACCAGTGGCAGTTCACCACCTGCCTGGCAGCTTCAGCCTTCCCAGCATCCTTCTCTTTCTCTATCTGAGCCTTCCTGCTGAGTTAACAACAGACTCTTTGGCTTGTAGACAAAGAAAACAGCTCAAAATAGAGCGACTCAGCTTATACTCTGAAGATATAGTGTTCAGTCCTGAGAAGTATGTTAAATCTGTTGACATGAGTGTGGCAGATGAAGCAGATGTCACATCTGGCTGCTCGTGTGAAGATAAATCTGCTGCCTGTTGACTGCAGGTTGAGAGTATTAATGTTTCACAGCCCAGCAAGTGTAGTATCATTATTCCGTTTTATCTTGGGTTTTGCTCACAACCAACTTGAGTATGTAGTTCAGGGAACACACACAGTAATACTCATGCAGACAGGAGAATATAGTTAGACTGTAAGTCACGTTTTCACCCCTTTCTCCTTCGTAGAAACCTTTTACACCTGGTAGTAGTATCAGTTTATCTTCTCTGGATAAGGAAAAATGGATTTTAATGGTAAAAGTCTCATTTGGCCTCTTGGAACAGGTCAGTAAGCTTTCAAATTTTCCTCCTAAAATCTTGATTATTAACACCAAGCCCATGATTAGATGTCATTAAGCAAACAATTTACTCAGATACTGATGCATGTTAATACTAGGTATTGTATAAAGGGTTAAACAGATACACACAGATCTAAGGAACTAATTTGTTTGAGTCATACAAGTGTAACATGGAGTTTGATGTGTGGTGATTGGGTCAGTTTTTCTAGGAGAAAAAGAACGATGGAGACGAATAACTTTGGGACTTTTATTGCCCAGCTTCTTAACAACAATGTCACTTCCTCATTCTGACCACAACAACCAGTCAGAATCTTGAAAGACTAGGGATAATTATGAAAGCAACTGTCTTATTATGCAAATATGCAACATATAATGTAACAAAGTTATTTCATCACCTAATGTATAAACACAAATACATAAACACTGTAACAATGCTCAAATCTATAAATGTTACTGTGACTATTCATGTTTTCAGTAAATTAATTGACTGAATCCCAACCAAAATATGAGTCATGAACTTACACAGGGATATGCAAAATAATAATAATTATAACAGATACAGATAAAATGATGCAAATTATTTTGAGTAGCGCACGTTAAGGTATGGCAAGGTAGCATGGCAGAGCGGTTTTAGGCACTGGATTTTGGCTCCAGTCTCTCTGGTGGTGTGGGTTCAAATCCCATTGCTACCATTATGTTCTTTGTTAATCTAGATACAATGTGAACTGGTGTAACCTCTGTTTAGATATGCATTCAACTCCACTATAGCATCTGGATAGCTCAGTGACTATCACCCCTCACATTGGCACGAGAGATTGATGGTTCAAATGCTACTTAGGGTGCAGTGTCGCGGTAGTGCAAAGACCCAGGCGCGGACAGAGAGTCAGGACAGAAAGGTAAATTCAAACAGCTTTATTGACTTAACACACGAAACACTCGTGGGCCCCACTTGGGCTTGTAAACCGAAATTCGAGTTTCCTCCCGAGGCAACAACTACGCAGCTGCAAATAACTGAGAGGGAGACTAATAACTAAAACACTAATAACTAAAGTCTCCCTAGACCAAGTGAGCTAGGAGCGGGACTGCCGGAAACAGGACAGGGCTTACACCCAGCTAGACTGCCGAAACAGGACAGGACTTGTACTCAGACTAAATAAAGGAGAACGGGAACGCAGTTGAAACCAGGGTGCAAACGGAAAACAATCGACTAAACTAAAAAGGCCGAGCACAGAAAGAATAACCAACAGGAAGCTACGCAGCTAGCGTGGAACAAGCTAAACTAATTTCTGGTAAATTCGGCTGGCATAAGAACAAAGCTAAGAATACCAAAGGCTTAACAGGGAGCGGTTTAGGAGGGCGACTGGAGCTCGGAGGCAGGAGGTGCGCCGTATCCGCGGCGGTCCTGGGGGAGATGGATCCCGAGGTTCCGGTGGCCGTCGTACGGCGTCCAGGGGATGTCCAAGGCGAGTGGCTTGGAGTGGGCCACTCGGCTGGAGTGCGACAGACCAGGTGGGAATCAGGAAAGGCGACGAAGGCAGGCCAGGTGATCTACACAGAACAGCACGTTAGATAGAACGAAGCGGTCTGGTACAGAAAGTTTACCGGGCAGGTGTGCGTGATGAACGCGACATCGTGCTACGGTCCAGCATCGAATATTGTGAGGAACCCTTCTTTTATGTCTGGTGGAGTAATGTGGAACAGGTGAGCCATTCCCCGTCACAGGTGTCCCCTGCCAGCTGATTACCTGATTAAGCAAAGGAGACACACATGCTCACATCACAGTCACGCCCACCAACACACAGGAAAGGGAAAAAAGGAAAGAATGGGGAAAGAAGGGCAGAAGCTAGAGCCGGATCATGACATGCAGTTGTCCAGTGCAGACCCTTGGGCAAGGTCCTTAGGGCTACCCCAACTGCCTACTTTGTATCTACTCTCAGATGTATGTTGCTTTGGATCAAAGTGTCTTCTAAATGAAATTGAGTATCTATAGTTCTCGAAATTTAAGTCCTGTATATGTTTTGCATTGACATAAATCCAGTGATTGGAATTTGGAGCCCTTCCAAGTCTTAGCTAGACATGAAACTCTCCTGATTAAATTGCAAAAACTGAGCAACAGTTCTCCCCTGGAAATCGAGGGATTGTCCTCTATAGGGTGAGTTGCTGCCATAAGTGAAGGAGTCTAAGTATCTCAGGATTTTCTTCATGAGTGTCAGGAAAATAGAACATTTACATAGAATGGATGGGAGCTCGGAATAGAGTCGTACTCCTCTGGCAGCTAAGCTGGACCAGGCATCTGATTAGGATGCCTCTAGCACACTTTGCTTTGGAGGGTTTCGAGGCACATCTGACTGGGAGGAGACCAAGAAGTCACTGGAGATATTGCATATCTCATCTGGCCTGGGAATGCCTCAAGAACCCCCAGGAGGAACTTAATAATGTTGCTAGAGAATGAACATCTAAAATGCCCTGTTCACACAGCCACTACCACCCACATTTCAACCTCATATATACACCAAGAGGCGGCGCACCCGGACGCAGCGGCTTTGCTCTTCCCGAAGTGGATGTTTCTGTACGTTCTGTTTGTCTGTTTATTGTTCACTGATTGTCTAGGATCGTCGTACAGCCGACACGATCTGTTAAGGATTGAGACATTGTGTATTGAGCTGAACTTTATCAAGTTTCAACATAAAGAGCACATCCCGCCGGAGATTGTCCGCCCATCGGAGTCTCCGTGGATCACCATATCTGCCAGGAGCCGCAGGAGGCGTCGGGAAAGGTGGCAGAAGCGGGAATGCCAGTCTGACGTACAAACCAGGTTAAAGAAAGCCCCGCACAAGCCCGCGCTACCCAGCATTTTCCTGACTAACACCAGATCACTTAACAACAAGATGGATGAGCTGGAGCTGATCACAGAGTGATGCAACTCCGTGCGTGACTGCTCGATTATGGTGATTACAGAGACTTGGCTCTCCTGTACATCTAACATGGGCGGTGCAGTTTTGGGTGGGTTTGTGCAATATTTATTTATTTATGTGTTATTTTATCTAATTATTTTCTTATATAAATATATGTTTTTGCATTGTCTATTTTATATTTATTTGATCTTACCTGTCGTTATCGTTTTATCCCACGAAGGAGAGGCATTCAAAATTTCGTTGTACATATGTCCAATGACAATAAAGGCATTTGATTTGATTTGATTTGAAGATGGATGGAATAAATGAGCGCTTAAACTACAAAATATCAGATTTATTAACAACAAAAACCAAGATTAAAAATGGTGTAAAGACATAAACATGAGAAAAAAGTCAAGAATGTGATCAGATTATGGGGCAATTTTGCACGTATTCGGAAAATACTATGTCAGGAACAAAGTTGATGTAATTTAGAGCGATTGCTGTTCCATAAAGCTATCGTTCATAAAGCTATGAAAATATTTTTAAACTGCAGGTTGTACAAGAGCTCTGATTTTTTGAGATCCAGGTTCAGAATCAGGTCAGTTCTGGGGTTCTATTTGAGGAGCATTTATCTAAAGACAACTCTAAAAGGCAAAAATACGTCTATGATTAGAGGCTCCCCTTCAGTTGTAGCTCTGTTAGTCATCATTTGTGTTTCTTCCATCGATACTACCGACTAACTTTGCTCCTCAGCTTTAATAAACCAGAGCTTTTATCGTCTCTCTGCTGCTTTCACTAAATCTTTTCTGTTTGCTCTCTTTTCTTTCTCACCAAACTACTATTTCATAATATTTCTATTCGGGACTCATCTCTCCTTCTCCTCCTCTCTCTTCCTGGTCATCCATCCATATACTTTCTGCCTCCTGCTCTCCTTTGTCTTTATCTTCTTCTTTCCTCCTGCTTCTTACTCTTCAGTTACACTCAGTCTTGCACTGCAGCCTTTTTCCTCATTTCTACATTTCCTCTCCATTTCTCACCGTTATTCAGTCCCTAACTACTGTCGCCCTCGGTCCATTTTCACCTCATGCATTTACTCCTTCCTATACCTTCTGTTATCCCTCCTTTCTTTTCCTTCCTCCCTCTCTTTATTCTCAGGGGCATCCCTGACCCCATTCATTCATCTCTCTTCAAGACAGTGGATCCGCTCTCAGCGATTACTTTACATGCTCCGCTCTCTCCAGCATCACATCCCTGTGTTTTCCAACCACTTTCACATCCACTCCCCCACCCACCCCCCTACATCTCCCTTCCCTTTTCTACAGCTCTCCTCCCTCTTTTGTCTTGCTCCAACCTATCGCCTGAGGGGAGTGATTGACAAGCAAGCGGGGGTCTTGTAAAGGGGAGTTTTCTGATTGGTGGTGAGGGAGATGAAAAGGATAAAGCCTCCTGGACGTGGCCCGACTGCACTGCAAAAAATAAAGGATTCACTGTAGTTTATCTCAGTCTGAAGGTGTGCTCACATCAAACATGTTTGAAGTGGCGTCTTTGAACTTTTTTGTTCTGTTTGTTCGGATGACAAGCATCTAAAAGTTAGATGGCACCAAAGAACCAAAGTAACCAACACCTTAAAATGGAGTTTATCTATACACAAAAGGATTGTAGAAGTTGATAAAAACAGAGACTTTTGACTTTTGGTGGAAAAAAGAAGGAATCCATGCAACATTTTTAAAAAATAAAATAAATTTTGAAAAGGCTTGGCACTCGTACTTATTCTGCAAAATGTTCACCAAGTTTTGCAACCTGACTAGCTGCTATTGCTTTAAATTGCTTGACTTGTATAGTTTTTTTTGACTAAATCCAAGGAATTTTCATCTTCAACATGGCAAAAGTTGTTTGAGTTGTAATGCAGTCTCACTTAAATCCACAAAAACTCAACAAATGCTAGCAGCAATAGGTTTTCTCTGCAAAAAAAGCATAAGTGGACCACAATTCACAATTCAAGTTACAAAAAAAAAAAAAAACTACAGAGTTCAAAACTCTGTTCTGTTTGTTCGGGTGACAAGCATCTAAAACTGAGACCGCACCAAGAACCAAACTAACCAACACCTTAAAATGGAGTTTATCAATATACAAAAAGATTGTAGAAGTTGGTGTAAATGGAAACCTTTAAGAAAAAACAAACAAGCAAAGGCAATGTAAAATAAAAAAAAACAAAACAAAAACAAGCTTTGCACTTTTATTCAGCAAACTGAGCACCAAGTTTTGCAACCTGACTAGCTGCTATTGCCTTAAAGTGTAGCCCCAAATTGTAGTTTTTCTGACTGAATCCAAGAAATTTTCATCTTCAATGCAACAAAAGTTGTTTGAGTTGTGATGTAGTCTCACCTTTGATGCATAAAAAAGTTACTGAAAGGAATAAGTCAGGGGATCATACAAGAACATTTCCAAGCCACTGAATATCCCTTGGAGTCCAGTTAAATCCATTTTTTAGAAATGGAAGGAATATGGAACATGTATAAATCTACCTAGAGCAGGGCATCCTCAAAAACTGAATGGCTGAGCAAGAAAGAGACTAGTGAGGGAGGCCACCTATGACTCCTCTGAAGGATTTACAAGCTTCAGCAGTTGAGATGGGAGAAACTACAACACTGCTGTCTGTTCTTCACCAGTCAAAGCTTTATGGAAGACAAAGAGAAAGACTCTGTTGAAAAAAGCTCAAATTAAATCTGGACTAGAGTTCACCAGAAGACATGTGGAGACTCTGAAGTCAACTGGAAGAAGGTTCCAAAATTGAGTTTTTGGTCATCAGAGTAGACGCTTGTTTGACGGACACCAAATACTGCATATCATCATAAATACATCATCCCCACTGTGAAGCATGGCAGTGGCAGCGTCATGATGTGAAGCATGGTGGTGGCAGCATCATGATAGTGGCAGCATCATGATGTGAAGTATGGTGGTGGGAGTATTATGATATAGAGATGCTTCTCAAGGCTGGTAAAGGTAGAGGGTAAAAGCACAATCACAATGTACATATATGTATAGAAGTGCAAAACATGCTAGCAGCAATAGGATTTCTGTTCTAAAACAAAACATAACTGGACCACATTTTCACATTTCAAATGCACCAACATTTCAGTGCAGCCTTCAAATGTGCACCAAAGTTCACTTGAAATTTCCTGAATGTGAACATATGGCATATCCTCAGCTTGAAGGAAACTTTCACCTTTTGAGAGAAGAAGTTATCTGTGCTCTGTTAAAACAGCTGTAGTTAATTAAAACTGATGATGTAACCAAAAACGCCAATCAACCCTATAACCAAAGGGATTTTTGGGGGATAACATACCAGATGTCAGCATCTGACAGCCAGCACTAAACAAAATTAGAGGAAGAAACAGTGATGTTCATATTCAGCTACTTATATTTATTACATTCACTCTGTTTCTTTCTGTGTCCTTTCTCCGAGTGTCCCTGGTCCCAGAGCTGGATGCTTCAGATGTGTGGTTGCTCTCCCACCTCCAGCTGTCCATTTCCACCGATCTACTCTGCATTGCCCTTACTATACTTGATTTGCTCATCTACATATTTTTGAATTTACCACCAGCTATATATGTAGTATACTGCATGCCAGAGCTGTACACCATAGCAGTAAACTATAGTTTCCATGTTAGTTGTACTTTGCATGTATCATCTGTCTTATCATGCATGAATTACACTGTGTGTTTTATGGTCCTTGTCCCCCCCCCATCTCTACCTCTGTCCCTCTACCTCTTCCTCTCTACCTCTGTCCCTCTATCTCTGCCTCTACCCCTCTACCTCTTCCTCTTTACCTCTTCCCCTCTACCTCTATCCCTCTATCTCTACCTCTCTACCTCTTCTGTCCCTCTCAACCCGCCCGGCCAGCAGGCAGATGGGTCCCCCCACATTAGAGCCGGGTTCTGCTCGAGGTTTTTTTCCCTGTTAAAAGGGTGTTTTCCTTGCCACTGTCGCCTTTTGGCTTGCTCTGGGGGTCAGGCATATGGGTTCTGTAAAGTGTCTCGAGACAGTTTGACTGTAATTGGCGCTATATAAATAAAATTGAATTGAATTGAATTATATACGTGTCTTTAACTTGGTGTAGGTGTAACAGTAAGCAAGTCACTTTTGTTCTTTATGCACCTCACATACTACTATTATAAGATGATGATTCTTCAAATTGATTCTTCACATTTTTGGACTCAGAAAATATGTAAAAATAATGGTGAATACTCATCACCATTATATACTGACATAATCACACTCACAGCAGGGAAAATATAAATGTATTAATCTGAGTAAAAGAGGCCACCGTCCATCTCCTTTTAGCCTCTACTTTTTTGCAGTGTGTCTGTCTGGGTTGAGGGTTTGAGCGTCAGCCAGTTAAATGCTGTCTGAACATCGCCACCATGTGGTCAACTTGCTGCACGACGCTTAGATTACATCATAGCTCTACATGCCTTCAAGTCAGTTTGAGCTGTTTAATGTCTCGAGTTGTGAGGTTTTTGAAAGATCACAGATCCAAAGATAGCACACGCAGAGTGTGAGTAACACAACAAACAGAACAAAGTATGCATGCAACATAAAGTCACAGGCAGTATGCGTGTTAAGGCATTATGTGAGCTCTCAGATACAGATTGTACAGAAAGTGCAACTGCAAAGTGACCATGCTCAATAATCAGATCAACCCAGTTACATTTACACCACCATTCAAGAATTTGGGGTCACTTAGAAATGTCCTTATTTTTGAAAGAAAAGCATTTCTTTTTTCAATAAAGATAACATTAAATTAATCAGAAATCCAGTCTAGACATTGTTAATGTGGTAAATGGCTATTCTAGCTGGAAACAACTGATTTTTAAATATCTACATAAGGGTACGCCCATTTCCAGCAACCATCTCTCTTGTGTTCTAATGATACATTGTGTGAGCTAATCGTGTTGAAAGGCTAATTGATGATTAGAAAACCCTTGTGTTGTTATGTTAGTACACGAATAAAAGTGTGAGTTTTCATGGAAAATATGAAATTGTCTGGGTGACCCCAAACTTTTGAAGTGTATAGGGCACCAAATCACAACACAAGCCATCTCCAGACACTGCTTATAGAAAAACAAAGACCTTATGATGTTAAATTAAAGAGAGAAAGCCAACAAATCCAAAGATTTGCTTTGAGCAGCTGTTTAATGACAGTAGGAAGAAAAAAAACTTCCCTTTAACAGGAAGAAACCACCAGCAGAACCAGACACAGGGAGGGCAGCATCTGAAGAGAGTTAGGTGTAGCAGATACTGTAGAAATCAGTCAAACTCTGCATAAGAGAACAATAAACACTTTGGAGGTCAGTGCAAGTCACAAACGTGCAGCTATGCAGCCAGAGACACCTGCAGAGAGGACAAAACATAGACTCCAGGAGAGAGAAACCACATCAGAGAAGTTAAGAACATGCAATAGTGACACATAAATGTCTGAAAAGTGAAGGAGAGGAGCTCAGTGCACCATCCCCAGCAGTTTAGGCCTAAAACAGCATAACTAAGGGTAGTTCAGTGTCGCCTGAGCCACCTATAACTGTAAGCCTTATCAAAAAATTAATGAAGTTAACCTTAAAACTTGATCTTAAAACTAGAATGAGTGCCTGAGTTTCAAACTCAACCTGTGACCTGAATCCACAATAGAGGAGCTGATATCTGAAGGATCTGCCTCCTCATGCCTCTTTGCACTCCTGGCATTTTTGCACTTTTACAGGTACATTTATTCCACAAGTCATCTTATGCTGATGTCACTTATAGTGTAGTAATACTGTATTTATTCATTTTTCATTCTTCGTTCATTTTTATATTATACATATTATTGTATTTAGAATTATTATCATTACTGTACATATGGTTAGTGCTGCTTTGAAAGATGTTGCTGCTGTAACACTGGAGATTTCCCCTGATGTTGGGAGTGATAAAGACTTATCTTATCTTATCTTATCTTATCTTATCTTATCTTATCTTATCTTATCTTATCTTATCTTATCTTATCTTATATTATATTATATTATATTATATTATATTATATTATATTATATTATATTATCTTGTCTTATCTTAATCTGCTTTTGGAAACCACAAATAAGTCTGTAGTCTGAGAGCAAAGTGCTTTATTGGAATAACATAGTACAAAAAGGTGTTTTACATATGCTGTCACTTTTTCATTAATCGTTTTGCACTTGAGGAGAAAGGTTTTAAATTCTACTCTGAATTTTATTAGAATAATCAAAGTGGAGAATCGTCTTTGTGTAGCTCTTTTGCAGAAAAACAGAGTGCAAACATCTGGAAACAGCTGTGTTGCTGCACAGACGCCGCAAGCAGATGATTCTCCAAATGGAAAAATGTAACAGTGACATCTTTGTCACCTGACTCATGCATCTGCACACACACACACACACACACACACACACACACACACACACACACACACACACACACACACACCACACACACACACACACACCACACGTACTGCACACCACTGCAGTTAAGCCATGCTGGGAGGAGGTTAGGGTTAGGTTGAAGGCCCCCTTGAGCCTGCTCACCCACAATTAAGCCCCCCCACCCACTCTCGACCCCCCCAAACACCCTCGACCCCCCCAGATCTTTGATGGATTCTAGAATGTTGTTTGATTCTGGAATGTTGATGGATTCTAGAATGTTGGATTCTAGAATGTTGACGGATTCTAGAATGTTGATGGATTATAAAACTGTGATTGATTCTGGAATGTTGTCTTCAGCCAAGAACCCCAGAATGTTGATGGATTCAAGAATGTTCCTTGATTCGAGAATGTTGTTTGATTCTAGAATGTTGATGGATTCTGGAATGTTTGATTCTAGAATGTTGATGGATTCTGGAATTTTAATGGATTTTAGAAGGTTGATGAATTCTGGAATGTTGATTGATTCTAGAATGTTGATGGATTCTAGAATGTTGATGAATTCTGGAATGTTGATGGATTCTGAAATGTCGATAGATTCTGGAACATTTTCTTCAACCAAGAATCCCAGAATGTTGATGGATTCAAGAATGTTCCTTGATTCGAGAATGATGTTTGATTCTAGAATGTTGATGGATTCTCGAATGTTGTTTGATTCGAGAATGTTGATGGATTCTCGAATGTTGTCTTCATCCAAGAACCCCAGAATGTTGATGGATTGAAGAATGTTGTTTAATTGTAGAATGCTGATGGATTCTGGAATGTTCTTTGATTCTAGAATGTTGATGTATTCTGGAACGTTGTCTTCAGCCCAGAATTCCAGAATGTTGAAGGATTCATGAATGTTGTTTGATTCGAGAATGTTGATGAATTCTGGAATGTCGATGGATTCTAGACCATTGATGGATTCTAGAATGCTGTTTGCTTCTGGAATGTTGATGGATTCTAGAATGTTGGATTCTAGAATGTTGACGGATTCTAGAATTTTGATGGATTCTAAAACTGTGATGGATTCTGGAATGTTGTCTTCAGCCAAGAACCCCAGAATATTGATGGATTCAAGAATGTTCCTTGATTCAAGAATGTTGTTTAGTTGTAGAATGTTGATGGATTCTGGAATGTTGTTTGATTCTAGAATGTTGATGGATTCTGGAATGTTAATGGATTCTAGAATGTTGATGGATTCTAGAATGTTGATAGCTTCTGGAAATCTGATGGATTCTAGAAAAATGGGAAAATCTAGAATGTTTATGGATTCTAGAATGTTGATGGATTCTAAAATGGTGATGGATTCTGGAATGTTGTCTTCAGCCAAGAACCCCAGAATGTTGATGGATTGAAGAATGTTCATTGATTCTAAAATGCTGTTTGATTCTAGAATGTTGTCAAAGGGCAAGGAAACTAAATTTAAAGAATATTCTGCATTATTGATGGATTCTAAAGTATTGGAAGCTTCTACAATGTTGATGGATTCTAGAATGTTGATGAATTCTACAATGTTGATGCATTCTGGAATGTTGTTTGATTCTCCAATGTTGATGGATTCTGGAACGTTGTCTTCAGCCAAGTATCCCAGAATGTTGATGGGTTGTAGAATGTTGTTGGATTCTAGAATGTTGTTTGATTCTAGAATGTTGCAGAATTCTGGAACGTTGCCATCAGCCAAGAATCCCAGATTGTTGATGGATTTCAGACTGTTGTTTGATTCTACAATGTTGATGCATTCTGGAATGTTGTTTGATTCTCCAATGTTGATGGATTCTGGAACGTTGTCTTCAGCCAAGAATCCCAGAATGTTGATGGGTTGTAGAATGTTGTTGGATTCTAGAATGTTGTTTGATTCTAGAATGTTGCAGAATTCTGGAACGTTGCCATCAGCCAAGAATCCCAGATTGTTGATGGATTCAAGAATGTTCCTTGATTCAAGAAGGATGTCTGATTCTAGAATGTTGATGGATTCTCAAATGTTGTTTGATTCTAGAATGTTGATGGATTCTGAAACGTTGAAAGATTCTAAAACGTTGATGGATTCTAGAATGTTGATGAAATTTGAAATGTTGTCTTCAGCAAGAAACCCAGAACGTTGATGACGTCAAGAATGTAGTTTGATTCTGGAATGTTGATGGTTTCTGGAATGTTGTCATATTGTAGAATGCTGGAAAATTCTAGAATGTTTATGGATTCGAAAATTTTGAAAAAATTCTAGAATGCTATCTGATTCTAGAATGTTGTCGAAGGGCCAAAATTCTAAAATTGTGGAAGATTCTGGAATGTTGATGGATTCTAGAATTTTGATGGATTCTCGAATGTTGTTTGATTCTAGAATGCTGATGGATTTTGGAATGTTGTCTTCAGCCAAAAACCCAGAATGTTGATGATGTCAAGAATGTAGTTTGATGCTAGAACATTGATGTTTTCTGCAATGTTGTTATATTGTGGAATGTTGGAAAATCGTAGAATGCTGATTGATTGTAGAATGTTGTCATAGGCCAAGATTCTAAAATTGTGGAAGATTCGGGAATGTTGATGGATTCTAGAATGTTGATGGATTTTAGAATGTTGTTTGATTCTGAAATGTTGATGGATTCCGGAACGTTGTCTTCAGCCAAGAATCTCAGAATGTTGATGGATCCTAGAATGTCGTTATGTTCTAGAATGTTTATGAGTTCTAGAATTTTGGAACATTCTAGAAAGTTGTTTGATTCTTCTATGATGTCTGAGGCCAAGATTCTAAAATTGTGGAAGATTCTACAATATTGATGGATTTTAGAATATTGGCAGATTCTAAAATGTTGATGGATTCTGGAATGTTTATGTATTCTGAAATGTTGTCTTCAGCCAAGAAACCCAGAATGTTGATGACGTCAAGAATGTAGTTTGATGCTAGAACGTTGATGGTTTCTGCAATGTTGTTATATTGTGGAATGTTGGAAAATCCTAGAATGCTGATTGATTGTAGAATGTTGTCATAGGCCAAGATTCTAAAATTGTGGAAGATTCGGGAATGTTGATGGATTCTAGAATGTTGATGGATTTTAGAATGTTGTTTGATTCTGAAATGTTGATGGATTCTGGAATGTTGTCGTCAGCCAATAATCCCAGAATGTTGCCATCAACATCAACATCAACGAATAATGTAGAATCCATATTCTGGAATGTTGATTAATTCAAGAATGTTGTTTGATTCTAGAATGTTGTTTGATTCTAGAATGTTGATGGATTCTGGAATGTTGTTTGATTCTAGAATGCTGTGACATTGTCTTCAGCCCAGAATCCCAGATTGTTGAAGGATTCAAGAATGTTGTTTGATTCGAGAATGTTGATGGATTCTAGAATGTTGATGGATTCTGGAATGTTGATTAATTCAAGAATGTTGTTTGATTCTAGAATGTTGTTTGTTCTAGAATGTTGATGGATTCTAGAATGTTCTTTGATTATACAATGTTGATGTATTCTGGAACGTTGTCTTCAGCCCAGAATTCCAGAATGTTGAAGGATTCATGAATGTTGTTTGATTCGAGAATGCTGATGAATTCTGGAATGTCCATGGATTCTAGACCGTTGATGGATTCTAGAATGTTGTTTGATTCTGGAATGTTGATGGATTCTAGAAAATTGTTGGATCCTAGAATGTTGATGGATTCTGGAATGTTGTCTTCAGCCAAGAATCCCAGAATTTTGATGGATTGTAGAATGTTGTTATGTTCTAAAATGTTTATGAGTTCAAGAATTTTGGAACATTCTGGAATGCTGATAGATTCTTGAATGTTGTCTGAGGCCACGATTCTAAAATTGTGGAAAATTCTACAATATTGATGGAGTTTAGAATATTGACAGATCCAACAATATTGATGGATTTTGGAATATTGGCAGAATCTAGAATGTTGATGGATTCTGGAATGTTGATGGATTCTAGAATGTTGATGGATTCTGGAATGTTGATTGATTCTAGAATGTTGATGGATTCTAGAATGTTGTTTGATTCTAGAATGTTGATGGATTCTAGAATGTTGGATTCTAGAATGTTGACGAATTCTTGAATGTTGATGGATTGTAAAACTGTGATGGATTCTGGAATGTTGTCTTCAGCCAAGAACCCCAGAATGTTGATGGATTCTAGAATGCTGGTATGTTCTAAAATGTTTTTGAGTTCAAGAATTTTGGAACATTCTAGAATGCTGACTGATTCTTGAATGTTGTCTGAGGCCAAGGTTCTAAAATTGTGGAAGATTCTACAATATTGATGGATTTTAGAATATTAACAGATTCAACAATATTGATGGATTTTAGAATATTGGAAGAATCTAGAATGTTGATTGATTCTAGAATGCTGATTGATTTTGGAATGTTTATGGATTCTAGAATGTTGAGGGATTCTAGAATGTTGAGGGATTCTAGAATCTTGAAAGATTCTGGAATGTTGTCGTCAGCCAAGAATCCCAGAATGCTGATGGATTCTAGAATGTTGATGGATTCTAGAATGTTGTCTTCAGCCAAGAATTCTGGAATGTTGATGGATTCTAGACCGTTGATGGATTCTAGAATGTTGTTTGATTCTGGAATGTTGACGGATTCTAGAATGTTGATGGATTCTAAAACTGTGATGGATTCTGGAATGTTGTTTGATTCTAGAA
This sequence comes from Amphiprion clarkii, assembly GCA_027123335.1. NCBI lineage: Eukaryota > Metazoa > Chordata > Actinopteri > Pomacentridae > Amphiprion > Amphiprion clarkii. The sequence continues at coordinate 28,891,637 of CM049574.1, read as the reverse complement.
TGTTGATGGATTCTGGAATGTTGTTTGATTCTAGAATGTTGATGGATTCTGGAAAGCTGATGGATTCTAGAAAAATGGAAAATTCTCGAATGTTTATGGATTTTAGAATGTTGATGGATTCTAAAACGGTGATGGAGTCTGTAGTGTTGTCTTCAACCAAGAATCCCAGAATGTTGATGGATTTTAGACGGTTCTTAGATTTTAGAATGTTGCAAAATTCTAGAATGTTAATGGATCCTAGAATTTTGCAACATTCTAAAATGCCTGTTGATTCTAGAATGCCGTCGTAGTCCGAGATTCTAAAATTATGGATTCCTTAATCTTGTTTGAATCTAGAATGTTGATGGATTCTGGAATGTTGTTTGGTTCTGGAAAGTTGATGGATTCTGAAATGTTAATGGATTCTGGAATGTTGATGTATTCTGGAACGTTGTCTTCAGCCAAGTATCCCAGGATGTTGATGGATTCTAGAATGTCGTTTGATTCGAGATTGTTGTTTGATTCTAGAATGATGATTGATTCTAGGATGTTGATGGATTCTAGAATGTTGTTTGATTCGAGATTGTTGTTTGATTCTCTAATGTTGTTTGATTTTAGAATGTTGATGGATACTCGAAAATTATTAGATTCTAGAATGTTGATGGATTCTGAAATGTTTTGTTGAGCAAAAAAATCCCAGAATGTTGATCTATTCTAGACTGTTGTTAGATTCTAGAATGTTGTAAAATTCTAGAGTGTTTATGGATTCTAGAATGTTGGAACATTCTAGAATGCTGGTTGATTCTAGAATGTTAATCCAAAATTCTAAAAATGTGCAAGATTCTACGATTAGGGTTCTGGAATGTTGGAATGTTGGAATGTTGTCATCAGTCATTATCCTGGAACGATTTAATCTGTCAAGATTCTAGAATGATGTCATAGCTGAAAGTTCTGGATTATATTCATAGTTCAAGATTAGAGAATGTTGTCATAGGTGAAGATTCTAGAATGATGAAATGGATCATTATACTGGAAATTGTCATTGGACAAGATCATATAATGATTTCATAGCTCAAAGTTCCTCATTATCATAGGTCAAGATTGTAGAATGCTGTCATAGGTGGCGATTCTAGAATGATGTCATCAGTCATTATACTGGAATGTTGTCATAGGTCAAGATTTTATAATGATGTCAATATTCTAGAATCATGTCATAGGTCAAGATTCTAAAATGATGTCATAGATGAAGATTCTAGAATGATGTCAGGTCATCGTCCTGGAATGTTGTCAGAGGACAAGATTCTATAATGATGCCATACCTCAATATTCTATAATGATATCATAGCTCAAACTTCTGGAATGTTGTCATAGGTCAACATTCTAGAATGCTGTCATAGCTTGAGGTCCTGGAATGTTGTCATCGGTCAGGATTCTAGAATGTTGTCAGTGGTCAATATTCGAGAATGATGTCTTTGCCTTAATAGCATAGAAAAGCTCCCAAAATACCTTTTTTTTCAACTTGAAATTCAATAACTTTTCCTAAAGTGACCCCAACATTAGAAAAAGTGAAAGTTTGTCTTTGTTTATATATTCATCACAGCTGTACATCAACAGGGTATAAAGATTGTCTTCGGGTCTTTTTTGACCTGGCAGTTAAAAGTGACAGTACAGTGGACTAAAACACATACCCACATCACACACAACTCTAAAACCACGACATACATAAACACATGCACGCACACGCACACACACACACACACGCACGCACACGCGCGCGCACACACACACACACACACACATTATTATTGTGCACATGCGCCCACACACGCACGCACACGCGCACACACACACACACACACACACACACACACACACACACACACACACACACACACACACACACACACACACACACACAATGAAATACTTAGATTATGCGTGCTACTGATTGATCTCAGATAAACTTGAACTTCTACATTCAGGTGCATCGTTGCCCATCTGCAACCCCACTCGACTCAAGTTCACAGACAAAATACACACACATAAGCCATTGACATAGGTCAAGATTCTAGAATGTTGTCATAGGTGAAAATTCTAGAATGATGTCATAGGTCATTACCCTGGAATGTTGTCATAGGACAAGATTCTATAATGATGTCCTAGCTCAATATTCTGGAATGATGTCATACCTCAAACTTCTGGAATGTTGTCATTGGTCAAGATTCTAGAATGTTGTCAGTGTTCAAGATTCAAGAATGATGTCTTCACTCAAAATCCGGGAATATTGTCAGTGATCAAGATTCTACAATGCTGTCATAGGTCAGTGCTCTGATATGTTGTCAGAGGTCAAGATTCTGAAATGCAGTCATGTCTCAATATTGTAGAATGCTGTCATAGCTCAATCTTCTGGAATTTTGTCATAGGTCATTATCCTGGAATGATGTCATCTGTCAAGATTCTAGAATGTTGTCATATCTATAAATTCCGGACTATTGTCATAGGTCAAGATTCAAGAATGTTGTCATAGGTGAAGGTTCTACAAACCAGGTCATTATCCTGGAATGTTGTCATAGGACAAGATTCTCTAATGATGTCGTAAATCAATATTCTAGAATGATATCATTGGTCAAGATTCTAGAATGATGTCATAGCTCAAAGTTCCGGATTATTGTCATAGGTGCGGATTCTACAACGATGTCATAGCTCAGTATTCTAGAATGATGTCATTCTAGAATATTGAATGACATCATTGGCGGAAAAGACTGAAATTTTGATTTCACTTTGGATCTCTGCAGTCACTAGCTGTCATCTTGGTTACATGTGGGATAATAATATTGCACCAGGTTTTGTGTCGCCGTACAGATTCTCCCTCGGAAAAACCAACATCTTCTTCCAGGCTTCCTTCTGAGCACAAGAATGCTCCACCGTCAAGATTCTAGAATGATGTCATTCTAGAATGATGTTATGAAGTCATAGCTCAAAGTTCCGGATTATTGTCATAGTTCAAGATTCTAGAATGATGTCATAGGTGAATATTCTAGAATGATGTCATAGGTCATTATATTGGAATGCTGGCATATGATAGGATTCTATAATGATGTCATAGGTCATTATATTGGAATGTTGTCATAGGATATGATTCTAGAATGATGTCATAGATCATTATCCTGGAATGTTGCCATAGGACACACACACACACAGAGAGAGAGAAAATGAGGTTGTGTGTGCTATTAATTGATCTCAGAAAAGCTAAAACTTTCTTGTGCAGATGCCACATCATCCACAACAAATCTCACGTTTTACACGTCTACAATGAACGTCAATCAGATCTAGTTAAAAACATCCTGCATGTACAGTTAGAGAAGGTATTTATGAGCGTCAACTTGCATCTTCTCAGACATGGTCACACACGGGTGCCATCTCATCACCGGCTTCTCGTCTGGTCCCACCAGAAACCCCTCAAAGCTCTACTTGATGTCGCTGGTCTTCATATATCAGTTTTTTTTACACATCCAGGAGTAACAAGAAGGACTGTAAAAGCAAATATTGTGTGCTGCACATGTGAGAAATACATTTGTAAAGTCCATGCACAAACACTGGCAAACTGTCCTACATGCACTAATTGGAGTTTAATATGTTCTCCTTATTTTTGTTTTGCATCTATTATTTTATTGTATTGCTATTATTGTTGTAAGTTATGCACCTTGTGGGTGGGAGCAATGTTTCAAAAGAGGTGTGAGAAGACTAATATTTTGTAGAGTTTTGTAGTCTTCCATTCCATTGTACAATATACAGTACACTGTTGTTTCCCTTCAAAAATACATTTCAAGCTACTTTCTGGTACATTCTTAGGCTATAGAAGTGCTATCTCTTGCTAAACAAATAATGTTTACACCTATGCAGTACCTTTAGCAGCAATAATGGTGACATAAACCTTTACTTTAGTAAAGAAAACAGTTATAGCATGTGTAATGTAATAAAAACAACTGGTGTCCACTGATTAAACACAGTCTTTCTTCCCTCTGAAGAGCAAAAAACCCAGACATTCACAAAGTGTGTGAATCATGACAGATTGGTTCTTCATGTAAAATAGATTTTTGGTTGAAATTTCAATTAAGCTGCTCTGTTTTAGAGGCTTAGTGAAGGCGGGTCATTTTTGACCCTTAGGGCAAAGGGAGTGTACATGATCTGAAGACAACAAGAGGAATAATTCCATATTCATGGCAGAGGTAGATAGTTGCAGGTGGACCATTCCCCACCGCAGGTGTGTTCACTCAGATCATTATCCAATAACTGCCCTGTATGAATTACACACACACACACACACACACACACACACACACACACACACACACACACACACACACACACACACACACACACACACACACACACACACACACACACACACACACACACACACACACACACCTCTGAGGCCCACATTAGGGGGAAAGAAAGGATGGAGAAGGAGAGGAAAGGGAGGCTGCAGCTAAGCAGAGCTGGAGGTGTAAAGGCATGACAGCTAATCTTAAAGATGTGCTGAAAGTTTTTTTTTCTTAATGTGCTTCATAGAGGCTACTGTTGTGTGGTGTCCTTCCCACTGTCTGAGCTGTCACATTCAGATATCCATTGATAACACCTGTCCCAAGTCAACAGCACTTGCCCATCTATTTTTTTTTTAGAGCTAATTGTACAAATAGCACACTTTCTGTGGTATCCTTTAGGAATTTGGGAGGATACCAACAGAGCTCTGTACTATGGCTTGTTCTATACCTAATGATTGCTACTGCAACTGTGTTTCACAGATTTTGAGCTTCTCACTGATCTTGTTGTATATTCTTTTCCATCTTTTTGAGATCCCACAATCCAATTTTACAGATCTGGCAAGTCTTTTCCATGTGGAGCCATGATGTGTACATGCACATAAACCCACAAGTTCAAATTCAATTCAATTCAATTCAATTCAATTCAATTCAATTCAATTCAATTCAATTCAATTCAATTCAATTCAATTCAATTCAATTCAATTCAATTCAATTCAATTCAATTCAATTCAATTCAATTCAATTCAATTCAATTCAATTCAATTCAATTCAATTCAATTCAATTTTATTTATATAGTGTCAATTACAGGCAAATTGTCTCAAGATGCTTTACAGAACCCATATGCCTGAACCCCCAGAGCAAGCCCCAAGGTGACAGTGGCAAGGAAAACACCTTTTTAACAGGGAAAAAAATCTTGGGCAGAACTCGGCTCTTTATGTGGGGGGACCCATCTGCCTGCTGGCCGGGCGGGTTGAGAGGGACAGAAGAGGTAGCGGGATAGAGGTAGAGGGATAGAGGTAGAGGGGTAGGGGTAAAGGGGGAGGGATGGGAGAAGGTGGGTGGGGAACAAGGAAAATATAACACGCAGCTGGATACATGTATGATAAGCTAGATGATACATACAAAGTACAAACTAGCATTGAAATTTATTCATAGTTTACTGTTATGATGTACAGCTCTGGCATAAATATACTACATATATAGCTGGTAGTAAAATTCAAACAGTAAGTAAATGAGCATATTAAATATAGTGAGGGTGATGCAGAGTTGACTGGTGGAAATGGGCTGCTGGAAGCAATGGGCTGGAGGAAGGTCAGCAGCAGCATCCCACAGGTGGAGACTAGGCCAGTTGGTGGGACAATAACCGCAGATCTGAAGCATCCAGCTCTGGGACCAGGGACACTCGGAGAAAGGACACAGGGAGAAACAGAGTGAGTGTAATGGAATAACGGTATATATTAAATATAATGGTAGATAGAGAAAGGCTCAGTGCATTACGAGAGGTCACCCCAGCAGCCTAGGCCTATAGCAGCATAAATAGGGGCAGAACTAAATCAGTGAAAGTTCTGGTGTTTATAAGCCTGTTTAGAACTGTGCTCATGCAGTTAGGCTAATTGGATTTCACAAGTGCACCTATTTTAGTTTCAATAATCAAAGATGTATACATTTTTTTAGACTGAATTTCTATTTTGGGTCCTGTATTTTCAGTATAATCTTTTCCATTTGTTCTTGATTGTTCATAAGAAAAAGATGTCAACTTATAAAAATGTAATCATTGAGCAGCCACTTGCACTGGGTCAGTCTGGCCATTTCCTCTCAGCTTGTACATCTTGTCCAAAACAGGCTCACCAGCGGAGGTGGAGAGAGTGGCAAGCAGAAGGCAGTCCTAGTCACACCTGTACATGGAACACAAAATCATTTGCATTGATCAGCTCATTTTGACCCCAAGCTTGGGTAGACTCAGGGGCTGAGGGTAGATTCCTTTCCTGTGGATAGACAATAAATCTGACCCCAACACCCCAAGAACTTTTGGAAGCCTCTCTTGTTGTACGAGCTACAATATTGTTATCTCATTTAACTTATTGCACCTGTTCTATGACTCTGGTACTCCCTAGGAATTATCTTAACTGGAAATTCACCACTGGTTCTTGGTCACACTTAGCTTAAGCTCCACAACCTGTGCATAAACCACTAACATCATTACTCAGAGTACTTCTGGTTCCTCATTCCATTTTGCAGTCTACTCTGCCTTCATCAGAGGGCGCCACCATTTCAAGCTACAGAACCTCCTGATCTGTTTTCTGTTCTTGTTGAATACCATGACCTCAGTGACTGTATTTATACCTCTCTGTGTGCTCTCTTACCTACCAGTCAGCTGTACAACCTCTCTAGTCCTGAATGTGAAGTTATAGAAGAATAAATCAGTGAATCTGACTCAGGTCACTAGTGTAATGTGCCCCTTTTCCTCTCTTGTAGGAGCTGGTTTCTTTTTCACTGCTAAGAAGGATCACACATTCTGCCCTTGATTGACTACAGAGGTCTAAATAACATCACGGAAAAGAGCAAGTACCCCTTAACTCAAATCACTGCTACTTTTGAGCCACTGCAGGGTGCTATCCAAGCCTGACCACCGCAATGAATATCACCTGGAAGCAAGATCAGATTTGTACAAAGAAGATCCTAGTTTCATAGGTATATTTTGCAACAAAAAAAAAAACATGATTATAATTTAAATAATCACTCATCAGAATAGGTTTTTACTATAATTATCAGTGTGGTGAGATGGGTTAGGAATCGAGATACCAGATATTAACTCCAACAATGCCGCCTGGGGGGAAATGCACCCCAGGAAATCCTAGCTGAGGTTTATTTTTATTATTTATTTGCTATTAAACAAGGTCACACAGGTTAAATTCCCAATTAAACCAATTTTATTAACAAATTTATTCAAAATAAAATATAAATAATAAAATCATACTCCAGTTAAACACACTCAATAAAATGGGCAAGGGAGAGTAAGAACTGGGCTGGGGCTTACCATGCGGCATGGCAACTGAAAGGAAAAGAGGGGTCTTCAAATGAATCACCCGTGACACTGCAAATGGACACACACACAAAATTAAAAAAGGGGGAGACTGTGAAGAATGCACCACCACCGGGGATTAACTGCCACAGTCAGCCCACAGCACCTGGAAACAAAGAAAGAAATAAAGGCTAATAAAACATGTCCAAAAGCTAAACAAAACTCGTGTAGACTAAACAAATGTTTGGATAATTATATAAACTCAAAAAAGAGAAACAGTGAATAAACTAATCAATTAAATAAGTGAAACTAAATAGGCTTAAAGAAAAAAAAATAACTAAATCAAATTAACACAATAGATGAAAACAAAATTACCAGAAGGAAATTACTAAATATACTTTCTAAGTAACAGAATCAACTAAAACAAATTACTACATAAGGTCTTAAAGCATTGGGCATATCTGAGCATATTTATATGGTATATCACACGAACAGCTGAGGATTGTCTAACATTTACAGCTGAAGTCCATATATTTGACCATGGTTCTATATAGGTTTCTATGAGGCTATATAGTTTGACATTCCACAAATATTGTACTGTTACGGTTTTACAAGGAGGCTCAGGTGCAGGGAATGAGAGACTATACACTCGAAGACAGCTTACAGTTTTTATTTACAAAATTTGTAACATTCAATAAGTGGACTACAATTCTCAAACAAGAACTACAAACGTAAGTGACAGCTGTCACAAGAAATAACTAAGGAACAAAACCCTCTAATGGGCAGACAGGGAACTACAAGGTTTTACAAAACTGTCTCACTGCCAAACAGAGCACGAATAAACATGAATCATAAACAGATCACACTAATGGGCCAGCAAAAGACTATACAATTTTAACGAGAGCAAGAGGGCTAACCCACGGAAGGTACAACCTAGGCAGGAGAGCTGGAATACAATAGGTACAAAAACTTCTTTTAAAACAAAAAAGGTGTACCATGGTGAGGAGACCTGATTTCGATGTTGATAGTATGTGTTTTCTGAGATATGTGTTTTCCATATATTTTTCTTTAGCTCAAGAATGTTGAACAAAGTCAAACCATATGTTGAAACGTTTACTTGAGTTACCATTTATTTTAGTTTGACATGGCTTAACCTATAGGTCATGGGGACCTCTGGCTTCCTCCCTCCCTCCTTCTTCTTTCTTTCTTCTTCTCACGCGATGTATCTTAATGTATGCCAGATGTTGAAACCTATAAAGATCTAGTTATTGTAACTCTCGGTATTCATTCACCGCATGATGCTTGAATCACGAGCTCGTCCGTATTAAATGTACTCTTAATTTGACCTGCCTGTGTCTTCTCTTCATTGACGATCATCCACCTTCAGATCAACATCATTTCAGATGTGAACTGCTTTTAGTCCAAAGAATTGAATTCTCTCGTACATTTATACATTATATTACACAAAACAACTTAAATCTACATGTCAGTTATATTCCTGCCTCATCATGTGTCCATGCTGAGCTTATTTGTGTGTACCTGAGGAATGTCACAGCACCAAACAATTGTCCCTCTTCTCTTCAGATTTGAGCAACCCTCTGTTTAGACAGCTTTTGTTGTTGTGTGACATTTTTTTCTAAAGAGAAACTCGAAATTAAGAAATATGACAAAGTTTCGCTGATGAAATGACAAGAAAGAAACTTTAAAATGCAAATTAGCCTGATTTTATCTTGTCTTTCCATGATTCATTCATTCAAATGAGATACTTTGAAAACCACCTAATCTGACACAGCAGTTAACAATCTTTCGCTGAACTGAACCAAAGTTGTTGCCAAAACCTAACCGACTGTACATAAGATGTGTTGTTGATGTAAAGCACCTATTAAAACCAATCTTACAAAATGCTTTAATGCACACACACGCATGCTCGCAGGCATACACACACAGGAGAGAGTACTGCAGCTGACCACAGCCTCAGGCTGTGGCCATAACAGTACCTCCCCCTTCTACGGGCACCCCCAGGTGCCCAACAAACTCAATCTGGATGCCTAAGTGTTACCAGGTTAGCGGGAGAACCCAAGCGCAGACTCACAGAAACTGACAGACAGCTGAATGAAGGCTATAGATTTATTTAATCCGAAAACTAAACCAATACGTAAATGGAGAACTGAACTGAGAGGACAGAATTAAACCAAACAACTCAAAGCTCAACAATAAACACTATGAATACCAAAATGGAAGTCAACCAAAACTAAACTGAATTTGCAAAACTAAATTAAGGAGGAGTACTCACTACATGGGGGAACTGAATACAGAGGGGAAAACAGGCTGAGGTAATCCAGGGGCAAATGGGGATGAGGAAGGAACAACTGGCTGGAGACTGAAGCAGAGCTGACGAGAAACCGGGAGGAGAACTGAATCCATGCGTGAGAAAATCCAGGAGGGGGGAAAACGGAGTCCGAAAGCAAATCCAAAAGAATGTCTTGAGTCCGTGACAGGATGTGAGTCTTTGAGGGTATGTGGGTCGGTGAGCTGATTACTGCAATGTGAGTCAGGTGTAGTAATCAGGTGAGTGTAGACAGGTGAGAAGGGAAAGCAAGAAATAGGGACAAGAGAGACAAGAGGGAAAGAGATGACAGACAGAGGGAGCCAAAGGGACAGGTCAAAATAGATGCAGAAAATCAAGGAGGAAGAACGAAAGAGGGAGAAAGAGGGAGAAGGAACAGGGGCAGGAGCAGAATCCTAACACTAAGATAGAAGTCCCTGATGAGTGTGGCATCCAGAATCTGTCAAACTGTCAAGAGAGGGCATCAGGTTTCAAATTCCGAGAGCCAGGGCAATAGGTCAATGTGAAACTAAATCTGCCAAAGAACAAGATCCATCTAGCTTGGCGTGAGTTCAGTCTCTTAGCAGAACGGATGTACTCCAAGTTCTTATGGTCGGTCCAGACCACAAAGGGAATCTCAGAACCCTCAAGCAAATGTCTCCATTCCTCCAGGGCCATCTTGACAACCAATAATTCACGGTTTCCAACGTCATAATTCCTCTCTGCTGATGAAAGACGTTTGGAGAAGAAAGCACATGGATGAAGCTTTTGGTCTAGGGGAGAGTGCTGAGAAAGTACTGCTCATACTCCAGTATCTGAAGCATCAACCTCAACAATGAATTGGAGGGAACTATCAGGCTGAATGAGAATAGGAGCAGACACAGAACAATTCTTAAGCTCACAAAAGCTTCCGGGGACCATTGAAAGTTCTTTAGAGTGGATGTTAAGGCTGTCAATGGGGCTGACACTTTACTATAATTACGAATAAACCGTCAATAGAAATTGGCAAAGCCCAGGAACTGTTGCAGCTGTTTGCGATTTTCTTGGGTGGGCCAATCCCGAACTGCCGAGAGCTTCTCCGGGTCTATCGTAATCTGTCCAGGTGAGATTATATAGCCCAAAAAGGAGACAGAAGAAGCATGAAACTCACATTTTTCTGCTTTAACAAAAAGCTGGTTCTAGGACTTGTCAGACATGGCCTACATGCTCTTCAAGGTCTTTAGAGAAAAGCAGGATATCATCAAGATATAGAAAAACGAATCTGCCCAGCATGTCTGGGAGCACATCGTTAATGAGGTTTTGGAATACGGCTGGGGCATTGGTAAGGCCGAAGGGCATAACTAAATATTCAAAGTGCCCTTATGGGGTGTTAAAAGCCATCTTCCACTCATCCCCCTGCTTAATTCGGATGAGATGATACGCATTTCTAAGGTCTAGTTTGGTGAAAAACTTTGCTCCCTGTAAAGGAGTAAAAGCTGAATTCATGAGGGGCAAGGGATAAGAGTTTTTGATTGTAATATCATTACGGCCACGATAGTCGATACAAGGGCGGAGGGTCTCATCCTTTTTGTCTACAAAAAAGAATCCTGCCCCCACAGGGGACGAGGAGGGTCGAATAATTCCAGCAGCTAATGAGTCACGGATGTATGTCTCTATAGCATCTTGTTCAGGCTTTGACAGATTATACGGTCGACTAGTAGGCAATGTAGCTCCCTGGAGTAACTCTATTGCACAGTCATATGGACGGTGGGGAGGCAAAGACAGAGCCCGAGACTTACTAAACACAATGGCGAGATCATGATACTGAACAGGTACTGAATCGAGCTTTACCTCATCCAAAGGCAGGGGAGTCTTAGGTGCCGAAGGGGTCAAATTCGACAGGAGACAGGTCTGGTGACATTCAGAACTCCATGCTGAAACCTCATTCCTCTTCCAGTCTATCACAGGATTGTGCCGTTGAAGCCAAGGATAGCCCAAAACCAGAGGAGGTTCTGAATTGTCTAAAACACAAAAGGTTATCAACTTACGGTGATTTCCGGTAATAAATAGATCAATCGGAATGGTCTTATGTGACACTTGGGCTAGTTGGAGACCATTCAAGGCTCGGGCCATCAAAGGTTGTTCGAGGGGCACTGTGGGAATTCCCAGCTGCTTGACCAGATCACTGTCCAAAAAACATTCTTCCACACCTGAATCCACAAAGGCAGCCACAGGCAGAGACTCGGTCCTCCAACATAAGGTGGTCTGAAATAAACGTTTAGGGGAAGAAGTAGAAGTCTGACTCACCAGAAACTCCCTGCTTACTGATGAGCCAACTCTTTTGGGTGGTGATGTGGGCAGGCAGCGATATAGTGGCCGGGTCTTCCACAGTAGAGACAGAGCCGAGTTGATCTCCGATGTTCCTTTTCCTCGGGAGTGAGTTTAGCGCTCCCGAGCTGTATGGGTTCAGGTTCAGTGGTAACACTAGATGGCTCAGGAGATCGAGAGGGTAGGAGCGGATCCAAGGTTCCTCCAGGAGCTCGAGCCTTCTTTTTACGATGACAATTGTCCAGCCGGATGGCCAGGTCTATACACCGGTCTAAGGAGGATGCCTCATCCCTCACAGTAAGTTCATCCTTCAAGGCATCTTGTAGCCCCTTATAGAACACACCTCGAAGTGCCTCATCATTCCAGTGGGTCTCTGAAGCCAAGGTTCGAAACTCCACAGCGTATTCAGCCACACTTCGGGATCCCTGATGCAAAGACAGCAGCCGGGTGGAGCCATCCCTGCCTCGAACAGAATGGTAAAGAAATCTTCTTCATCTCAGACACAAAAGAAGAGTAGGAATTACACATGGCCCCTTGCTGTTCCCATAACCCAGTTTCCCATTCTCTAGCATTACCGGACAATAAGCTTATTAAATAAGCAATCTTTGCCCTATCAGAAGAATAAGCATGAGGTTGCAGATCAAAGACTAGCGAAACATGGGTTAAGAAGGCCTGACATGAACCAGAATCCCCATCATAGTGCTCAGGAACAGGTATGTGTGGTTCTTTAGGCGAGACAACTGGAGTAACTACTGGAGCAGGAACTACAACCAGAGCTGGTGATGACGAAGGGTCAGCCAAACCTGTAACTCTTTCTGTGAGCGTGGATAGCTGATTATAAAGCATGGTATTGCTACTCATGAGGCTGCGGAGCATTTCCTCATGCTGCCCAAGGGCGGAATTTTGAGTAGCAATAGCTTGCTGGATCGTAACATCAGCCGCACCATCAACTATAATCTCTTCTCCTGCTGAGCTCATGTTGGTGGGACCGTACTGTTACGGTGGGTGCAAAGGCTCAGGTGCAGGGAAGAGATTACAGACTCAGGTCAAATTTCTTAAATGCTTTTATTTACAACACAGAAAAACTGGAACTGCAAATTACCCGGAAACTAGAACACAGAACCGGAAGAGTAACTGAGCCGTCTACACACGGCAAGGAGTAATCCCTCTAGAGGACGGGCGGAATAATATCAACAACTAAGGAATAATGATAACCCACGGTTGGTAACACCAAAGCAGGAATCCTAAAACAAAAAGAAGTTAGAATACATACTAATAGTAATCCTGAACCCAATAACTCAAAACCAGAATAGAGAAACCGATAATAATTTAACCAGAGAATATTACAGGATACAATTTATGCACTACTGTAAATACTAACACAGGTTAAACAGTAAGTCTGGTAATTGTCAAGAACAGGGACTTAACTGGTGGCTTCGGAGGAACAGAGTTCGTGTTTGGGAACAGCCAGGCTCAACCAGTCCAGGTAAAAGAATCCTTCCAACAGATGTAGCGGCAGCGGTGGGGCGGCTGCAACAGGAGTGTGGGAATCCTGGCTTTCTCCAAACCTTTGTCCGTCGGGGTGGAATGGTGTCACAGGTGGCTGTGTGAAGCTCTTCCAGAGGTTTGGCTGGATGCAGGTGTGAGCGTGTCCAGATGGAAGACAATGGAGGAGGAAATCAGACCGAAAGTCCGGGAGTAGAAGCAGACAGGAGTCAAACTAAACAGAGAGAACAGGATTACTAAAAGCAAAAAACAACAATGGCAAAGACTTTAGTTGTGCAAGCACTAACTAGTCGTTGTTCACAGTCCCACGTCTGATTAAGTAGTGGCGCAGGAGCAGCCTGATTGTATGACTCCTACCTGCACGTGACCTGCCAATCAGTAATAATCAACACCTGCACACCTAAGAGCCAGTAAGAGAGAGAGTGAAAGAGGGAGAGAACATGGCCAGAGGAGGAGAGAGTACTGCAGCTGACCACAGCCTCAGGCTGTGGCCATAACTCTTACTTTCTATGACAGAGTGGTGGAATGGGTGAGAGTGTGCAGTGTTTCCCTGGTGTTTTCACAGCCTGTACAGTTACCCAGGCTATGTGCTGTGGGGAGGCAGAATCTGAATCTGAGCAGAGTAGCACAGAGGATAATGGGACCTATATATGAATCTCTCTGGTCAGTTTCCCACAGTAACCTTACAGAGGAACAACAGGCTGAGCCTACTCTTAGTAACTCTTAGTTTGACAGTGTACTTCTGGAATGGGAAGAGCACAGCAAATTTGCGTTTACAAAACAAGTTTCTGGTCAGAAAATCTTGTTTTTCAGATTATTGTCCCTGCTCAGATTCCAGTAGGATGTGCTGAAGATGTCACACCAGTCTGGGGTTTTGAAAGATGCATGATTACATATTCTTTTCACCTAATTTGAAGAAGAATGAAGGAGAATGCATCTCAGGACATAGTCCTTCAATAAGTTCTCGGCCTCACCTGGCAACAAGGGGCATAACTCCCATTTTGTGGCATAACTATATACTAAAAAGCCTTATATTCCTGTCCACAAAAGCTCAAGCACAGCACAGGTAGCAGTCAGCACCTGTGTGGACTGGAGGATTGTTCTGGAGCAGCACACCAGCTTGAAGCTTTTCTTTTCTTTTTTATTTGATTATTTTAAACATTTGAGTTTTTGTGGACAGTGATATAGGCTTCATTATGTTGTTATACACGAAAATGGGAGTTACATCCCCTGTTTCTGGGTAAAGTGGAGAATTTTTCATATATTAGAACATGCCACCACATGTTGAATGACACAAAAACTTAAGCAGAGAATTAAAACTGGTTCTTCTGTTTCTCAGTCCAGCAACTGTGCAGCCATATGGAGTGCTGGTCCTTATTTGCATACAGTAATGTCTCAAAGAACAAGATATCTGACAGCATAATAATTATGGCCATTACTACCAAGTCTATGGTCAAAGCACTGACAGACTTCATTTCAGTCTTTTAATTTCAAAGGTGATTCAAAATGATCAGGGCTAAATTTTTTGTCACATCTGTTTGCTCAAACTCTAAAGCAGCTCTGGTTAAGGCTTCTGCACACCATAGTCCTAGTCAAGTGGCATTAGAAAGGTTTCACCAAACCCTGAACTTTCTGCTGCGGGGATAATGTGTTGAGGGCTTAGCCTCCTCACCAAAATGTCTGTATGACAGTAAGACTGAAGTTCAGCGATTCAGTCCTGGTCACCAGGTTCTGACTTCAGCCACTTGTTGGTGCTCCATTTTAAGCTACATTTCCTGATCCATTCACAGCTGTGTGCCAGGTTTTTGAAAAGAATTGTTTGTTGGCAACACCAGAATGAAAAAAAAAGTCAACACTCGCTCCTACTATGCAGCTACAGTCTTGTGCAGCAGGGAGACGTGTGCTGTCGCAGGCGTTAGCTGTTGATGCTGTGGGAGGGCATCCGTCTGTAAGCATGTCTTTACCATATAAGGATGATGCCGTGGTTTGAACTGATGAGTGTCTGTCACTTAAAAAACTCTGAAACAATCAGCAATTTGTGGTGCATTCAGTTGTCTGTTCTTTTCATTGATCATTTGTGTTTATTTAGGTATCTCCCACCTTGTACACATTTGATAGAGCACAACATTGACATTTGTCACACACAGACACTGCCAGTGTCAGATAGAAAGTGTAATGTAATAGAACAGGAGATTAGATATCTGCTTGACAATGGTACTGCTCAAACGCCATTCCAGCTAGGCATCTCCCTGTTTTCTTGTGGATAAAGCAGAGCTTGAGAGACATCCTTTTAGTTCTTTTTTCTTAAAATATAATGAGTTTTAGCTTGCAGAATGCAATAGCAAGAATTCAGCAGTTTATTAAAATGGTTGTGTTGGAGTTGGAAAGCTGTGTTGTGTACCTGGATGAGACTGTGATCTACATTAATATAGAGAGAGGTTCATGTCCATTGCATCAGGGGGCTGTTTCATCAACTATGTACAGTGCACCTTACAGTTGACCTGGCCTTTGCCAAGGCTACTGTCACTTACCTTACAAAGGTTGATCAGCAAGACCAGGTACAAGTAAAAGGAACTCTGACTGAGAAAGATCCAGTTACCACAACCAAGAATGAGCTGATGCATTTCTTGGGTCTGGGGGGTTAGTAAGGCAGAGTATATTTAAACAGTTTAATGCCCATACGCTTTGAAAATGTTAAAGCCTATGTTCTCTTTCTGTCCACCAAGCACCACATATGAACTGTCTGTTAAAGCTGCATGGATGCCTGTGCTGCAGGTGTGGGTACTGTATGGCTTCAGACTGACAAGGATGGGGTTGGTTGTTCTGTGAGGTTTTTTTTTTTTTATCATCAAGTCATACAGAAGAAGAGTCTTGTTGTCATCTGGGAATTGTAACACTTACGTTAAAGTATACTTTGACTGGATATGGGTATAAGACACCAATCATTTTAGCCGGCTTTCTCCTTTTGTATGCTATCAGTTTGTTAGCATTTTCTTAATGATAGGAAACAAATACAACAACAACAGGAAACATGTAAATGTTTGAATCACTGTATATAGAAAGATTTAATATCAGTTTGAAGAGAGGATGTCTATAAAGCAACCTACCACAGAGAAAAGTTTTGCTGAGGATTTAGATCATGCAGTATGACGGCCCTTCCATTTTTTTTTTTTTTTTTTTTTGCGGCAGACAGTTATATTAATTTAATGACAGGTCGTATCGCCCTTCATGGGAGCATTCCACCACAACTATTCCACCATCACTATTTTGAGGGAACACTGAAGCTGCATCCGTCGCTTAGCTCCACCTACAACACCTTAGATTGGTTTCAAGAAATAGAAGCAAACCAGAGTGATGTTTTTCCCCCCATAGCAGAATAATAGTGTTGTACAGCCTGAAACAGTACTATATAAGCGATTGTTCCTAATCTGTCTACCGAACACAGTGTGTGAAGATAGAGATGGATTTCTGGAGAAATGAGGACTTTCTACTGAGTTTGGGCTCCATTAATGGAAAGCATGTACAAACAAAGCTCCTCTGAAGTCCAGAAGCGATTACTTCAGTCTCAACTCTGTTAATGATGAATTAAAAAGCTGCAAATATTTGTAATTTTTTATCTGCATCTGATGTACTTAAACTATTTTAATTAAGCATGTAACTGTTGTATTTGGAAATATGTCAAAACATCTAATCTCATCTTTCTTACAGAGAAAAAAGATGCACAAAAAACTGCAGGGACCAAATGATAAAGTTCTGAAAACACAGGTTAGCTAATAAGGTTAATAATAATGGCAAAACTTTCTAAAGAAAATCTATCTTTGACAGGACCTAGGCTTCCGTTGTGTTTTCTGTTGGGTGAAATGACCTTTGATAACACAAAAAAATAACCTCAGAACAAGCTGTTTACACCTGTTTTAATGTCATACAGCTTGTTACTGGGCTTCCCCCCGCTTACTGCTGCTAATGCTTCCTCTTTACAAATGTATTGGTGCACCATTTGAGGTTGCTGATACTGAACATGACAATAATGAGTTTACACAGAACAATCATTCTGACATCAGGAAATAATATTTTCACTGTATTTTGAACAATCATTCACTTATTATAAAAAGACATTTTGCCTAAAACAAACACTTTACAGCCAAGTTAAAAACTGTTTTTTTAGTCATATTCTGAGCTCCAAAAGTGGTACATCACAAAGACAGTCACTATGATTTCACTTTTTGAGTGAAATTCCAGGGCTCATTGTAAAGATACTACTAATGTCTACTAGGTTATCACCCATGACATATAAAAAATCGCAGCAAAGAGACAGTAATACATCCAGATAATGGGAGCTGAAGTGAAAAATACCCTAATATTGTTGCTTAGGCACTATTTGCAGAATACCTGTAACACAATCTCATGCTGATATCACTGTCAAGAACAGGTGCAAGAAACAGGTATAGACAGTTTTAAAGGAAAATTGTGGTTCATACTCTGACTTGGATTTTCATAATCAAGACCTCAGGCTTTTGTAAGCAAGACTCAAGTATTCATGTCCTTCGTAATCCACTCCTTTATATGTTAAGTACTGGAGGGCAGTCTGTCTGAGTTCAGTATTTACTGGTAGGGTACAGGACGTACTGGAATCTATTCAGCTTTAGCTGAAGACACATAAACAAAATGTTGGGTGGTTCTTTTCCTCCTGCTGCGTTCTCATATGGTACAGTGGTGAGCAGATTATTTATTTCCTGAAGTGAAATACAGGTCACAGAGATAAACTACACTGTTTAAAGGTAGAATGAGCAGTATGAAAGTACTTGACTTTTCCAGTCAAACACAAATATAATGGTCGATTGCACAATGGTTTTCCTCTCCTCAAGACAAAAACATGTTTATTCAGATGTAAGGAATTATTTTTATCTTTACATTCTGAGCCTGTTGTTCCACATGATGTTTAAAAGTTTTGTATACCCATGTATTTATAAGTCAGCCAATTCAGTTGCAATAACATAATGTTTAAGGGCGGTAGGAAGAGCTCTGTTTTTAGAATTTTTGGTTAATTTGGTCTTATCAACATTCGGTTAGTTTAATGTTTTGCAGAGCTGTCTGAAAAATGTGAAAGACACACTGTAATGTAGACAGGCCTTGGGTACCAGAAGAATCATGTGCATGCAAGACTGTATAACAGTGGAAAACAATGAATTTTCGATGCTATCAGCAAAAGCAGTGGTGTACTAACCATGACCTGACCTGAAACCCCAGAATGCCCTGTAAGCGTTCCAGTTTAACAGTTATAGGGCTACAAAAGTAAAACCTACATTGTAAGTAACTGTGACTTGTATTTCTGTCAACTATGTTCTTATATATCTTAGAGAGAATTGAGATAACAGGGGAACCTGGTGTATTTGTTAAAGGATGTCCACCATTTTAAGATACGTGAGCAAAAAAGTCAAACAAGCAAACCAATAGGTTATCTAAATTTATTTGGAAACAATGAATTTTTATATGGAGATATCTCACAGACAAAAAAGATGACAATGAAATGCAAGTTGCAAAAAAAATTTTTTTTTTTTACAAGTTTCAAGACTATAGGTACATGGTTGACACATCACTTTATTAGTTTCAGTTTTTGAAATGTACATTCTTTGTTTTTAATGCAAATGCTGTAGATTTATCAAGCAGCCCTTATTACATTGCAGACATCATCCAAGCAGAATATAGGCTCATAAAATAGTGATCCTCTATCAGGGTGTCCTGGATGCACACCCAGGAGCCCTTGCATGCACAAAAAATGATATGCAGTTTCACTGGGAAAGTCCCTTGACTAAGTGCTGTGGGTATAAATCCCCGCATATATATTATGTTAAATGTTATGCTTATGGAAGGTTTTTTGGGTTGTGACATCGATAGGGTAAGACTGCAACGTACAACAAAAATAATGTATGTTGTTAGATGTGAAAGTCTAAATACTGCAATTGTCCAAAGCTAAATCTATGATCATTTTAAAAATAAATACAGAACAATGCAGCAATATATTATATATGCTAGCCTCAGGTTTTACCTCACAAGATTTCAAAAAGAAATTCTGCATTTGGAAATCAAATCAGAATAGACCTGTAGAGAGTAAAGGCATTTGTATTTACACATTTTGTTTCAGTAATTCCACAAATTATTATTTTAAAACTATTTGCTGTTTCAATCCACAGGAATTCTTATACATTTTGGTTTTAAATTTTTAATTCAGGACTTTCACTATAAAATGGTACAATTTGACCTATATTAAAACAAGCACTCACCCACACTGTGGACTGAATGAGCTGAGTAAGCCCTCACATACAGCGACTTTGCGGAAGGAGTGAATCACTGGAATATCAATAATATGAATTTCACTCTGATTCACACACACTGAGAACACAACATCATTGACAGAATCAGCAAAATCAACACAGATGTTTCATCTCCTCATCATGGCATGTTGTGGAATCAGAAAGTAGCATCATCAAAGCTTTTCTCACACTGTTGAAATTCACACGAGAACAGAATACACTTAGTAAGGTAATAAGAGCATATTGGCCATTTAAGCTGTTATTCTGAGCTGCATTGCCAGCTGCATGTGTGAAAATGATTCACTCCAGCAAAAGTCCATATCCTTTGTGTGCAAGAATTCATCAAAACAAGTGTAAAGTAACAAAGAGTTCAACTTGAATTCAGTGATGAGCCTTTACATTGATGTGGTCAGTCTGGTTGAAGAGTACAAAATATTTTTTTAAATTCTGAAGCAGAGAGAAATGGCATTAGATGTGGAGATGTGGAAATCAAATCAAGCTACAAAAACTCATCAAGAATAAAATGTGGCTTTGAAAACTTGACCTGCTTACTTGCACGAAATTTTTTTTTGCAAAAGTAGAGGAAAATGAATTTTCACATGGGATATTTGATTTTCCACTGGTGTATATAATCAAATGAATGATTTATGGACTCCATTTAGTACCTTCGTTTACAGTGTCCTTGGTAATACTGGCTTGCTGTCAGCATGTCATGGTTTACTCAGATTGATGGCTGTACTTTTCCTCCTAAGGAAAGTCGTAATATGCGCTGTGTGCTGTTACAGTGTCAGAATGATGCAGCAAATACAGTAGTTTAGTTGGTGACTTGAAGGAGGTTTGCCAGATTTCACAGGATAGATATAGGTGCACTTTCTTGTCCTCTCATAAATAAAAAGACCAAAAGAAAGCAAAAATCATGGGACCACTGACACGAACAAGAGTGTTTCGGAAACTGCGAGACAAAGTTAGAATTGCTGAAAATGTGAGAGGAAATCAAAAGGCATATAGTATTTCCATGTTGCACGTATATTTATGATACAATTTGAAATATCGGTCTGTGTAATGTATGTCTGTGTCATGGAATTGTGGATCTACAGTAAGTCTTAACTAAACATTTCATATAACTCTAAATGCTAATGGTAGTTTTATAGGCTAAATCTAAAACCAAAATTTTATATTCCATCCATCCATCCATTATCTATACACCGCTTAATCCTCACTAGGGTCGCGGGGGGGGGGGACTGGAGCCTATCCCAGCTGACTCGGGCGAAGGCAGGGGACACCCTAGACAGGTCGCCAGTCTGTTACAGGGCCACATACAGAAACAAACAATCACTCTCACATTCACACCTACGGGCAATTTAGAATCATCAATTAACCTCAGCATATTTTTGGACTGTGGGAGGAAGCCGGAGTACCCGGAGAAAACCCACGCATGCACAGGGAGAACATGCAAACTCCATGCAGAAAGATCCCGGGAAAGCCGGGACGCGAACCAGGGATCTTCTCGCTGCAAGGCGAAAGTGCTAACCACTACGCCACTGTGCAGCCCCCAAAATTTTATATTTTTAAATTAAAAAATTAAATAATACTTAAAAAGTCTTAATTTGAACACATTACAAGAGGTTCCCAGTATAAGAGCCATTCCAGAATTGGAGGACATTTTATGTTCTACACATCAAATTTCAAATAATCCACGTACAAGATACTAAAACATGCAGTTGTTGTGTAAAATGTACTTGTCCTGAGACCAAATCTAAAAAAAACTAGGAGAAAAGAATGCTTGAAAATATTTTTAAAACACCAAATAAGTCTGAAGTTCCCCTTAAAATGCCATTTTTCTCTTGTCCCACTCCCCTGATGACCAAATGGAATCACAAATAAACCAGTTAAAATGAAATTTAAATCTCCTTTTTGGTATTATTTTTTTCATTGATGTCTCTTTTAATTGTGGGGGGAATAATTAATTAACATAATATTTTAAGTCATCATTTTTACACATGGAACGTGTGTCCCACAACAACCCTGTTAGCATAACCTTTTTAGCTGGTAGAAGAAGAATAAAACAGTGAATCACATGATACACTGGAATTGACATCATCAAACATTTTTCCAAAAGAATGGGTAGATCAAAGCTATTTCCTCTCTTCTATTTTTCATATTTTCATAACATTATCAATTTTGATTGAATGTCTCAGTCTACCTCATATTATCAGCATAAGACAAATTCTTTTGACTTTTTTCTTGACTTTTTCCATTAGTAAGTTTGTCCTTTTGGTCTGTAGTAACAGCTAGCTAAATGTCTAGATTCTACACCAAAGAAAAAGCTAACATTAGCATCTATTTGCAACCCTGTTACTGTGATTAGAGTAGGGTTAGCAAACAATAAATAAAACATGAAATAAAAATGGTACCATTGACGTGTAAGCTAAGCCAATCAAGGCTTTGATAGTTTATAACCGATTAATGTAGCAGAAAATTGCAAAAGAGAAGGTCTATTTTTCAAAAATTTTGAAGCGCAAATGTCCTCCACCTCTGGAATGACCCATGTATCCTGCTGATTTCCGACGAACATAATGTTGCAAAAGTAATGCATGTCACCTAGATTTCATGGATGACACCCAAGGTATAATATGGTTCTATTTAGGCAACACTGAGCACATGGTTAAGCTTAGAGGTAGATTTTAATTAAATGTTGCAAAAGTCTGTGACATGTTGGAGGATCTGTTTAGATTTTCAGCATTTACCTTTTCGAACCTTAAATCCGAACACATTTTACCACAAAACCTATGTCAGGGTCCAATGCTTTATAGTTCCTCCATACAGACCACCTCCCTCAGAGTTCTGTGCCCTAACAGGTCTGTTTGTGAAAATTCAGGCAGCATGTACATTTACATTTACATGTAAAACCATTCAAGAGCTACACAGCCTAAATGTCATGCAGTGGCACAAACCAGCAAACCGGCAGCAAAGTGCACACATGCACACACACACACACACACACACACACACACACACACACACACACACACACACACACACACACACACACACACACACACACACACACACACACACACACACACACACACACACACTACAGCAACTGCAATTTTGCAAGTTGTATTCTCTGCAGTTTTATTTTTACACCCTGAACATTATGTACATTGACGTGTACGGGTTTTTCTTGGGTAATTTGAAAAGTTTCTGAAAAAAGACATGGTGCTAACATTTTTTTTTAGCTTTTTCTTTCAGCACCACAATAGTTCTTGTCAAAACTTCAACTGAATGTGACCTACAGCATTTACCAAAAGAAAATGTATACATATGTTTGTGATTTTGGCGAACCAACTCTATAAAGGACCACAGCAGTTGCAGTCACGTTTAGAATAAGAGACTGTCCTTCCATGAGAAAACAAAGACAGTTTTTTTTTTTAATGAAAGCAAGTCATCAAAGTCATAGATATATCATTAGCACACTGTCCTTTCATGAGAATGAAATGGTCATTCAAGATGATTTAAGCTGATTGAAATCCTCAAATAGGTTTCAGTGGATGTCCGGAAGGCAAAAAATCACAGTGCCTGACTGATCAAAACAGTTAATTCAAATGAAGAGACATGTCTCTTTCTTAGAAAAGCTGCCGAAAGCACTTGATATTAGACACAAATTTTCTTTCATCAAAGCTTCAAAGGAATCCCATTTGATGAAAAAAGGGAACCCATTTGTAACAGATGTGGGATATTATATAACATAGAAAGGTGTTTTAGGATTCATGTATTTGTGATAGAGGAACAGCTGAATTAGACAAATACCTGTGTGCAACAATCACACTGCTGCTGATGGAAGAACATTTAGACAAAAGCAGGTTAAATACGAAGGTGGAAAAATGTTGTTTTGCTGAAGCTATCACAACGCTTCTCTGTCTCCTGCTGGGGGTATAAATACTGCGTGGATTTCTCTTTAATGTGATCTGTTTCTCTGAGACTGCTGTCAGGTGAGTGCTGATGGTGTACTTTTATTATCTTTATTCTCATGTCACCATTAACATCTCTATTAACAATTTTATACATGGCAAAATTATGACTTAATTAAAGATTTAAATCTAAATGAGTTTTTCTGTCAAACAGCAGAAACTATATATGCAAATCCTCCAAAACTATATGCTGATATATGGTTTTGATTTACCGTGAAATACAGATTCCCTTTTTTATTTTAGCATTTTTTATTAATGTTTTTATGTGTTAACATTCAAATTTTGCAGTCTTCGTCAGAGCGAGGTCTGTCTGCCACCCCTCTTAAAGTTTTAGTTGCTGAAAACCAGATTTCCTGTGGAATAACTCCCTCTCTGAATCATTTCAAAGTATCTCCCACAAAGAATCTGAGAAAAGGAAGACTGGGGCCAGCAGGAGGTTCTGCACACGGTGCTACGGTAAGCACAAATCTCACAGTTTTACACCAAAACTTCAAATACAGAGTGATCTGAACAGAAATAACAGAAAAAATATTAAATATGTGTGGAATTATGGTATATGTTCAGTGAGAGCAGTTTGAGGGCGTGCGTGAGGGCATACAATTGTGAAGTCAGTACATGTACAAGTATTTGTAGACATCAGCATAGTAAGAAAACATATAAACTTAGTGTCACACACAAAAGTTTCCATAGAATAACAAACAAATTTATTTGACTGAAGGACCCAAAAATCAGTTTTTGATGTTATTTAAGATTATTATCCTGACATTTATAAAATGGTTACAGAGGACCAAATAGCGTGACACGCGTGGTGGGTTTCTCTTCTGATTAAACTTCAGCTGCAGAGATTTTGACAAATTTAAAGAATTCCAATCACACATTTCCCCAAAATGATAAAGTCCTTCTTAATAAAAGGACAGTTATAATTTTGACAGATATGAAGTCCTGTGAAATTAAGTTAACAGATTTTTAAAAACTCATCAGCAGAAGATCTTATGAGAACAGTGCTGTGGTGGTTTCTGGGTGCAGTTGCACGTCATATTGTAGCAAATGGCAGAAACAGTAAAACTACATCACTTTGTCAGGCTTTATCAGATTATTAATTTAAAGCTAATTTATTCTTTTTGAGTGTGATTCAAAATATACTCATTTAGCAAAGTGAATTTAAAAACCAAATAACATACTTTACAGGACACAAACTATGTTAATTCTATCTATCTATCTATCTATCTATCTATCTATCTATCTATCTATCTATCTATCTATCTATCTATCTATCTATCTATCTATCTATCTATCTATCTATCTATCTATCTATCTATCTATCTATCTATCTATCTATCTATCTATCTATCTATCTATTTAGTACTGTATAGTACACTTGAATTCAGCAAATGATGCAACAACATGTGATGTCTGCTTTTATTTGACCCTAGAAAAAAGATTCGAAAACAATGGGTCTCCTACTCAACTATCCATCTATAGATATATATGAATTTCTAGGTATCATCCGACCATAGATAACGGGTGTCCAGTATGAAAGTGAATGAATTATTTAATGCACTATAATACATGCAGAATGAAGTGTGTTTTTTGCTTTGTTATTTTGTCCACACCAGACGCAGACAGACTTCGTATAAAAAAAATATTGAGAAGCATCCCAGTGTCTGCAAATGTACGCTCTTTATTTAAATGAAATGCTCCTTACTTCATTCACTGCACATTGTAGTGCAGTGGAGAAAATATTAAAACAAAATTACAACCCCACAGTTTTATATAACAAATGTGTTCATACATTTAATAAAAATCACATGTTGTTATAGTGTAGTGGAAGAAACTAATATTTTGGAAGCTGGTCTTAATCTTTTTGTATGTGTTCACAACAAAGATTGCTCCAGTTGTGTATAGTCTAGCACACCGCACATCTACTCATATTTTTGTAATATTTCTAAAACATTTCATTGACTTTGGAGCCTCTTAAATACCTATTTGATGCACTGTAGTCTGATGTGCTCACATCAGTACAAGAAAAAGTGAAATTTTTCACCCTGAAATTTAGCATTGTCCTGAACAAGGCAGGACTTCTTTTCTGCTTTACTTATTACTAACTGGGCCAGCAAAACATACAGCTCAGGTAAAATGTCAGATTAACCACACTTTCCACACTCAAAGACACATACAGACACACACTTCCATCCACGATGACTCATATGTCCCTGTCACCCTTTAGAATCATACTCCTTACACAACCCAGAACAAAGGTGTTCATATAGCCAAGACATCAGTCTTGTAGATGAGGAGATTTTTAGTGTTTGTGTTTGTTTTGTCTGTGTGAGGTGTGTTACTCTGGAGCTTTATATATTGTCGGAGAGATGGATTGATGCCAAGCGATGCATCTAGCAAAGTGCATGTCTTGCTGTGTACCAGCTTTTGTAAAGGCTCAGTAAGGAGAATTTGTGAGCCTTTATTTTATTTTTAAATTCCCCCAACAGAACACATTTCCAAAAGAACAGTAAAATGCTGACTCTCTGTTTTTGTCCATGTTTTGGTATGTTAAGCTACATGTGACATTGTTCATCGTGAGTAAATCACTGTTTACCCAGTTAAACTGCCTGATATTTATCAGCGTTGTTTTTCTAACCTGCTGAAAAGTAGTCTACAAAACTCTTTTCCATCACTGTCCTGAATAAAAATTGAAGGGTTCATTTTGTAATTCACAGTTTGACCTGATAGTGGCAGTGGTGTCTATCTGTTCCAATACCTAAACCTAGACACAGTGATACAGAAGTGTGTCAAACAAAATGACCAATGAATTTGAATCTGTGTGCAGAAATACAATTTCCAAAAGCTGTAAAAAAAATAAATAAAAAAATCTTATACTATTATAATATGTTACAGTTTTTCTTAGTACCTTGGTACATTTCTCAAATCATCCTCGACATTTGCAAAAACAGTAAGTGCATTTCTCAAAACAACTCATACAAACAGCAAAACACCATGGATTACCTGCAAAAGCCAGTCTCTTGCTCAAAATCCTAATTTCATCTCTCAAAAGAAAATATCTGTGTCAGTGAACATGACAGTGCCATCAGAATGACAAGTCCTTGTGTCATTGTGTATGGATAAGACAGTCATACTGTTTAGTCATGTTGTCATTCTAACACTGTACTCTGGAGGCATGTTCTGATGTAAACTATGGCTAAACTTTTGATGACAATTATTGTAAATTGTAAGTTACACCTTAGTGTATGCGGGAGATTGATTGCAAGAGACTGGACAAGATTCAGATTTACAAATTACTTTTACTGTTGTAATTTGTTGACAGACCATGTCATTGTGATACAGAAAGGAAAACAGTGTTGCATAGCACAAAGAAAAAAACAAAAAAAAAACAAAAGTACAAAGTGAACATAGGACAGTCTCCTTAGGGAAAACTGTACATGCAGTGCTGTAGGAATTACAGTGCAGTCTTCATACACCTCCTGACATTCATGTCTGTTGGGCCACAAATTCTCAATCACATCATTAATATCTTCTCTTGCGTCTTTGAGCGATTTCAGAAAACCCTAACCCTTCACACATTTCCCTTCGTAGAGAAATGCAAGATTCACCTGGGAGCAGTTTATCAATTTAGGACAGATTTAGAAAAAAAAAGTCTAATGGAAATGTATAGAAATATCCTTGACATACTATGACAGCTTGTTCAACCTTTTTGCATGTAAAGACTTATGCAATGAACTAATGCCTAAATGTTGTGGGGGGTGAGACTATTCAACAGAGAGCCATTATAATACATTTTGATCAACATGACATAAGCAATTGATAATGCAGGAAACAGCAGAGAATTGAACACAATCATTTGCGTGGATGTACCAAAGCATTTGCAGCTTGTTCAAAGAAATGAAAAACTGCTTTTTTGATGTGAACAAGTGACACAATGATGTGAAGATTGAACAAGTAGTTTTGGGAATTTCAATTGTGATCTGAGAAATGTACCAAAGCGACTGAGACAAACTGTAACATAGATAATCAGGGACAGTTATTGTTTTCAGCAGTATCCAACCCTAATTGCTAAGAAGCATAGGTCTGTTTAGCAGCCGAGTCTTTATTGGTAGGTCTAAATTTGTGTATTAGAGGAAAAAGAAGTCCATATTCATTTGTATGAGGCAGAAAAAGATGCAACTTGACTTGAAAATATGCTAGGAGTTGAGTTGAGGGAATAGGTGTGTATTCTTGAAACAAGCTAGTTAAGATGCCATGTTGTCTGACCAAGTCTTCAGGCAAAGGTGTACATAACTGTTATGAAAGGTCATAGATTAAGGAAATTATCGAGTCTGTTAAAGTACTGCAGATTTTGTTGCTTTCTAACAATCTATCTATCTATCTATCTATCTATCTATCTATCTATCTATCTATCTATCTATCTATCTATCTATCTATCTATCTATCTATCTATCTATCTATCTATCTATCTATCTATCTATCTATCTATCTATCTATCTATCTATCTATCTATCTATCTATCTATCAAGTATTGTATTGTACACTTAAATTCAGCAAATGTGATGCAACATTGATGTCTGTTTTTATCTGACCCTTAAATGGTTGTTTCCCCTTGAAGATTTGAAAACAACGAGGCTCCTACTCATTTATTTCAAGGTATTATTGTGATTGGAATGTGTGTTTTGAGAAATGGGTGTATGTGAGTAGTAAACCCGCAAATTCATAGTAGTACCAGTATGAGAAATCTGCAGCTTTCCACACTGTATTGTGGCCAATTGCAATATCCAAACAGGAAATACTTTTTTGAATCCATTTACTGCAGAAAGATGTTGTCTTTCAGAAACATAAATCAGATATCAAACATCACAACACTTTGATAGTGTAGAATTGTGAGTAAATCTTTCCTCACTTTGACAAAACAGGAACAGACTTTGATGAGTTTCTTCTAGATGAGATAAAGTTGAGAAAAGCCAGAGTGAGAGATGACAGTGAGAAGCCACAAACATGCTTTGCATGCTCTCACTTTCTACTGAATTCCTGTTTCTGTGGGTGTACATTTGCATACGACATTTGTCTGCTGCTTGGTTTTATTGTATTGATGCATGCTTCCAGGAAGAAATCATATGTCTGACATGATAGTTAGAGAGCTGAAAGAAAAGGTCCCATGCTAACCCTAACACATGCACATTTACATGATGATGACATTACTACTTGCTGTTAGACCAACATGTCATTTGAGCCTCTGTGAATTTAAATGTTATCATAAGTGAACAAGATTAAGAAAGTGGTTGAAGCCAAAGACATGCCAATAGATATCATACAAGGTCTTTCACTCTCAGTAGAAATGGTTTTTACTCATTTAAAAAGTTAGCAAACTGATCAACTACCACAAAGTGTAAAATGAAAAATGGAAAGTAAATACAGCAGTAATGCATGTCTTTCATTGTTACATTTCTTGACTTGGTTTCCCAGTGAGATGTTCATGTAACTGTCCATGATTGAAAGGAATCAGGACAACAGAATGACAAGATAGCTTAATATTTTGGGAAATATGCTTATTTGACTTCATTTTGAGAGTGAGGTGTTCAGATGGATCTCAGTTCCATGTCTGTGTTTTCAATGCAGAGCTTGAGTCGCAATGTGGCTAGCTTAGTTTAGTATAAAGACAAAAAGCAAAGGAAAACAGTCAGTGACTCTATTTGAAGTTCAGTACACCTGTCAACAACTAAAACTCACTGATGAACATGTGTTTCATTTATTTAATGGTCCACACACCAAAGTGTAAAAACATCAATTTGTTCGTTTAGATGGAGTTGCATGCTGGAACTATCCTTCTGTGAAATCCTATTCTTCCACCCAGCATGCATTTGCAGCACATCAGACTGAAGAGCAATATCAGTTCTGTAACACCACATTAGTTGATGTTCAAAAGATCATGATCAGAGCAAAGAAATATTCCATAAGATGTTGTAGAGCAACGTCCACAGATGGAGGAGGCAGGGGTGGTTGGATGGGTCACCAAAACACTGGACATGAGAAAAAAGTAAACCTCTTTCTAAGAATTTTTTAAGCAAGACTAAAATTGGGGGCTGCACAGTGGTGTATTGGTTAGCACTTTCACCTTGCAGCGAGAAGATCCCCGGTTCGCGTCCCGGCTTTCCCGGGATCTTTCTGCATGGAGTTTGCATGTTCTCCATGTGCATGCGTGGGTTTTCTCCGGGTACTCCGGCTTCCTCCCACAGTCTAAAAATATGCTGAGGTTGATTGATCATTCTAAATTGCCTGTAGGTGTGAATGTGAGAGTGATTGTTTGTCCCTATATGTAGCCCTGCGACAGACTGGCGACCTGTCTAGGGTGTCCCCTGCCTTCGCCCGAGTCAGCTGGGATAGGCTCCAGCCCCCCGCGACCCTAATGAGGATTAAGCGGTGTATAGATAATGGATGGATGGATGGATGGACTAACATTGGTCTATAACTTTAAACACATATTTATTGTTTGTAACATGTCAACAGAGTCCCTTTAACCTTATTATAGCAACAGTAGACAAACCATGGTCATTCCCTAAGTCTAACTATGTAAAGCATTGTTGCACGATGAAAATGACTTATTTTTCAACAGTGATTTGAAATCTAGATATATAGTTAGAGAACATAGTAAAGTCAGATCAAAAAACAGTTGTGTCATTTTAAAGAGGGACTGCTAACATTAAGCTAAAACTGAGTGTCTCATACTAAGGTGCTCTACAACAGGAAAGGTACAGTCTGATTTGGAAATACCATCCAGGCATTTTTGACAAACACAAGTCCCAGTGGTTGCACGTGACATGTCACAGTTCTGCATAAAAGTAGAGCAGGTTCCCACTCATTCTGTAGACTGCTTTGATGATGCTATCTCTCTCTCTCTCTCTCTCTCTTTGTGTGTGTGTGTGTGTGTGTGTGTGTGTGTGTGCGCGTGTGTGTGTGTGTGTGAGAGAGAGAGAGAGAAAGAGAGAGAGAGAGAGACAGAGCGAGAGAGAGCACCTGTGAACAACCACAGCCTCTTTTTGAGAAGGGTTGCTGCGTTTCTTGTTGAATGTTTTGAACCACTGAAGACTTTAATGTTTACATGTCTGCAGTGAATGCCTAATTCTGAAGCTGGAGCATATGCATTATTTTTCAGATAACCACACAGCTCTGATTTCAACTTTAACCCAATAGAATATCTGGTATTTCTAATATGGAGGAGCACTAAGGTGATGTTTATGACTAAACATAGTTACTTTGTCCAAAGTTACTATATTTTACTGAGAAAACAATACATACAAAGAAAAAATAGTTCTGAACACACAGGTTAAAGATTCATTTAGAATGTTTATTATTTAACAACTGTCACTGTTTATTTTGCAGTACAATGAGCTCCATAGTGGTATAAGTACAGCTAATCATGGCAGTCAGAGCCTGACAGTACAGATGTAACAATATTGCATTGCATAATCACATGCAAGTCTTACTAATTTATTAAAGTGTGCATAAACACAATTTTCAGAGGTGAGCTTTAAGATGTGCTTTAAGTGGAGGCTGTCACAATAAATTTGAGGGTATTTACATCTAAATCAGGTGAACACTGTAGGAATTACAATACATTTTAGATGTGTCCTCCTTCTTTCTAAGAGACCAAAATTAATTGGACAATTGGCTGCTCAGCTATCCCATGGCCAGGTGTGTGTTATTCCCTCATTGTTTCATTTACAAGGAGCAGATAAAAGGTCTAGAGTTCATTTCAAGTGTGGTATTTGCGTTTGGAATCTGGTGAGGTCAACTCTCAATATGAAGTCCAAAGAGCTGTCACTATCAGTGAAGCAAGCCATCATTAGACTGAACAACCAAAACAAACCCATCAGAGAGATAGAAAAAACTTTAGGTGTGGCCAAATCAAATGTTTGATACATTCTGAACAAGAAAGAACACACTGGTGAGCTCAGCAGACCTGGAAGACACGTGTGGTGGATGACAGAAAAATCCTTTCCCTGGTCAAGAAAACCCCTTCACAACAGTTGGCCAGATTAAGAACACTCTACAGGAGGTAGGCGTATCTGTGTTAAAGTCAACAATTAAGAGAAGACTTCACCCGAGTGAACACAGAGGGTTCACCACAAGGTTTAAACCATTGGTGAACCTCAAAAACAGGAAGGCCAGATTACAGTTTGCCTAAAAACATCTAAAAGAGCCTGTGTAGTTCTGGAGCAACATCCTATGGACAGATGAGACAAAGATCACCTTGTACCAGAATGATGGGAAAGAGAAGAGCACGGAGAAGGGAAGGAACTGCTCAAGATCCATAGCAGACCACCTCATCAGTGAAGCATGGTGGTGGTAGTATAATGCTGTGGGCATGTATGGCTGTCAATGGAATTGGTTCTCTTCAGTACTACAGGACATCCCCAGAGGTTCTGTGTCCATGCCCCACTGGATCACAGGAGTTTTAGCAGCATAAAGGGGACCTACACAATATTAGGCAGGTGGTCATAATGTTCTGCTTCATTGGTGTAAGGTACGGTTAAATATTTTTGTACTGTATACTGTATCTAAACTTGAGGATATCGCCTCCAAAATATGGTCTGATAACAATATTTCTGAAACTTTGCAAAAAAAAAAAAAAAAAAGAGTTAATAACCCTATGACCAATTACCTGTAACCATTTGGTTGCTGTAGTGAAAGTGAAAGTGAAACTTTTCATGTGAGCATAGAGGGTGAGTAGGAATATGGTGTATATTTGAATTCTTAATTTTGATGTTCGTGATTTTGGGCTGCTGAGTTATAAAACGTCCTTTTGAGCTGTGAGACTGATGACTAATTTTTAATAGATAAGTATGCCCTAACTTGCATTTATTAACAGGCATTTATAAAGCATTCGAAGTAAGGACAGTCTGGAGACTTGTGACTTCCACAGTAAGGACATGAAAGATATTATCCATTAAATATCAGTTTTCCTAAATGTGACAGTAAGCAGCAAACTTGGTTCATGTGTCAGTGTGTTTTTTCTTCCAAAAACATTTTTAAGAAAATTTTGGTACACACTTTTACAGAGTGCAGAACTTTGAAATGTAAACTAGTAAGAAATCTTGGTAGCAATACATTTTTACGCTAACCAGCAAGGATTGATTTACCCAACCAATGTCTGATGTTGACTTTGAAAGTGGACCATGAATGAGCACTTGGTTCTGTTTATACTACAATAAGTCCAGACCAGTCCACACAGACAGTCATATTGCCCTTTATATCAAACACCAAAAAGAAACTGATCAATTTTTACACAATATAGCAGCTAGTTAAAGATTTTGAAACTCTTTTATTGATAAATTGTAAAGTTGTGGTTCACAGAGATAGTTTTTTTTTCCCTAAAGAAGCATTTGTTTTGAGCATCCTTTGTTTTCCTAGTGTATGTGCAGTTGGCGAACAGTGAGAACAGTCAAATTCTTGCCTGCTTTGGTGGATGACAAAATTTATGAGTGTCTGCAAGGGTATGCATAACAGATACTTGTTATGAAGGAGTGTACAAGGAGATTCTTGGTCATCCACACTTTCTTAGTTGAAGTAGACACTTCTGGACTTTGGAGGTGCTTTGATCTGTCTCCATCGACAGGCCAAACACAGTGGAAAGTCCTTGCTATATTTGCAAGAGCAAAAGCTCATTTGCTAATTGTATTTGGTAATCAGCATGAAAAGAAAACAACAAAACAACAAAAAAACAAAGTGCTTGCAATTACAGAGCAAGAACAGGCCTGCAGAGTCTGCACCTGTCCCTCTGGACTTTGGTAGATAGCACAATTTGGATTACATAAATTGGCCTCCCCATACAGTGATACATTATTGTTTCTGCTGTCACTGCAGAGATGCCAGAGACATGTGATAAGAGCGTAAGGTGTGGACAGCACCAAGTTCAACCACAACATGACAACATCAAACACCTGGAGGGACCGCACCCTCCTCCTCCTCATCCTCCTCTTCCTCCTCCTCCTCCTCCTTCACCTCCTTCGACTGGGGAAGTGGTGTCACCGCCTGCCTCAGGAAGTCAGGTGTGCAACAAATGACTTCACACAACCATGCTGGAACAAAGTTTACCACTTCCTTAACACAGATATACATGATGTATTTTCCTAGGTTGCAGAAGGTGGTGGTGGAAATGTGCAAATTCTCCCTATGCTGATTGGTCTCTTTCTTATTATATATTATTTTTAATTTAAAATGTATGTGGCCCTTTAATGTTCTAACAAGCTATAATAATTCTAATGTAAACTGTATTCATTGCTGGATACCTCGATCTAATGACCATATATCATTGTATATTAGCAGTACACATTGATGTTCTACACTGTAGAAATACTCTTTTAATTGTTAATAACCATATCCTAATTATAAATAATAATTACAATAATTATTTATATCCAAACTCTAATTCAGCTCTACACATAAGTGAATAAAGCTGAAAGTGCGATTAGATAAAGTTAATCCGGTAGTATCAAATAAAAGTTATTTTAAGAAACTTTTTTTTTTAAAGTGATCGCTGTATTTGAAGTGTTAAAAATACTACACTAACAGACTTTTAAATTTCCTATCAAAAGGAGACCTTTTGCTGTGTGTACAACATGTACAATGTGCCCACCTGAAAGTAAATGTAATTTTTTTGTCTGGTAGTTCATACATGTTTCTTTGACAAAATATCAAAAGCCAAAAGAAAGAATTTTATTTTTCTATTCATGCTTCATATTTGTTAGTTTCACATGATGGCATATTTTAGTTTTGCATTGAGTAATAGAAAACCATTTTTGTAGCTGTCTGGAGACTTTATTTCATTAAAGTGAGTAAAATGTTACATGAAGCACAGGTTCAGTGTTGTATCAGAGTCAGAGCAGAAAGTCACACAGCTAGACTGCAACTGGTGGAAAACAGACCCTGAGCAACAACCCTAGACCCATATTACCTTTCTGCTAAAGTCTCCTTGTTTTACTTGGAATCTCGAACATAGATCTTGTCCTGCATCTCCACTGTTAAACAAGCCACCAAAAAAATATACTCAATGGGAAACATCACCTAGTCATGTCAGTTGATGAGCTACAAGGTGAATCAGCTTTAGCACAATACACACTGAGCACATTTAACTGCACAGGTCACCTGAGCGGGTTGGATTCTGCTGTGCTGCTTACTGGTCAAAGTCACTGCTAAGGACATTCTGTTTGACCATAACTCAAACAGTACAAGTTCCATTACTTTGTCAGCTCTGAAATGCTTTAAATATCATCATTTTATATTGATGACATTTTATGCTTCTTCAAAACAAAGCTTCTGTTTTTGACTGCAAGTCAATTTAGACTTCATCATGTTTGTGTGGCCAACCACGCTTCAAATACTGACACTCCACTTTATCACATGAGAAAGGTGAGCCATATGGACTATGCATATAAGCTGTGCATTTTATTAGTATGATTGTCACTCTTTAACCTATTTACTGTTGTTAAATGTTTGCTTCTAAGATTATATACTTAGATATGTATGCTAAGTATATGTAACACATAATTAAAATGGCCTGTTGGACATAAATACTGACAGCGTAGTAGGAAACATTAACACCTTCAAAGAACCACAAGTCCACATTAGTGAAGTCTTCCCTATCTGACTTTCACAAAGGAAACTGGAATTTGTGTTCCATTTTGGGACTCGTATTTTTATCCTTAAGTTTTGTCATCACTCACTGTTTGGTTTGGTTTTGAAAAGTCGTTTGTGTTAAATATGACCCTTGCACAACTTGTTTGAACTTTATCCTCTATGTTCTTGGTGACCAGGGAGTCTGGCCCTATATAATGTATGGTTGGTTGGTAAACAGAACTGACGCAGGAAGAGATGCAGATCCCTCAAAACGCAACAGTGAATGCTGTAGCTATATGTGAACATAATTTTCAAGAGACAGGGCTGCAAGTAAAAGATAGTATGCCTAAGTCTGCATTACTTGCACAGTATGACTCTGAAAAACAGATAAGTGCTGTAGGCCTGATATAGGGTTTTCAATCTAAGTCAGAGTTTCTGTGCCAGCTGAGACAGTGAAAAGGACATTACAGAATATCAATCTTTATGGATAGCGTTGAAGAAAAAAACCCTGATTTGTTGTATAAGACAAGTCTGCAGGATGGAACTTTGCTTGGTAACATGTAAAGAAGTCTGATCAATATTGGGAGCACAATCTTTGGTCAGATGAAACCAAGGTAAATTTGTTCAGCTCTG
The DNA here is from genome assembly GCA_027123335.1 of Amphiprion clarkii. Lineage (NCBI taxonomy): Eukaryota > Metazoa > Chordata > Actinopteri > Pomacentridae > Amphiprion > Amphiprion clarkii. The sequence goes on along the minus strand of CM049574.1, from coordinate 28,855,628 downwards.
ATGAGGTCCACAATATTTGCCAAGGGAAACTGTGCCTGTCATCAAAAATACAACTGGATATATGCAATCTTAAAAACAAGGCTTGAAACTTAGTAATGGAATGATCACTGGCCCTTATTATCTGTTAATCTTCGTATGCTGATTTCAACTGTAGCTCTTGAAACTCTATAATGTTCAATTGTTTTCATCTTTTAGTAATTTGAAACATTTAGGAGTATTGATCATGCACATTATGTCCCGTCCAGGACACGCATTTCTTGTTTTACAGGTGAAATTTTTTAGAAGCAATTACCACAAGTTGGTGTAGTTATGAGTGGTAAATGAACTTGGGAAAAAAAATATAAACATACCTGACAGAAGGCAAGGGTAATGAAGGATAAAAATACAAAAACATTCCTGCATGCAACCCAGTGATATAATTGTAGTTCATCACATTTTGTACATGCTGTAGTTGACATTGGTGTTTCTTCCTTCCAGTGCTGGGGAAATATGGATGGCATAAGGCTGAAGCAGCAGAGACCATCAGTTCTGCGTCAAGTTTCCCAAACAGTTTTCAGACGAGAACGCGGTATACAGATGAGTCCTACATAAACAACAACATATATGACAATCACTATATTTATTCTGGCATTTTTTAGGTATGCTTAATTTTGTATCTTTTTGAGCATGCACAAATAGAGGTTACCTGATTTTAAAGTGTAAAACTGGCTTTTAGAAAGAGAACAGTTCATGTATTGGTGCTAGATATGATTTCAGTTTTAGGTATTTTAGCTGTTTGTAGTAAGTCATCAGCAGCGCTCAGCGTTTGTTTCATGTTGTTAAAACAGATTAAATGCCTACATCAATGCTTTCCTCCCATAGTGCATCCAGAGTGTAGTGCAGCCATCTCCATTTGCAAGGAAGAGGTGGATGCAAGTCATCTTCCCCAGTCATCTTCACCGCACATGGGCTTGTCTCCCAGAGCTGGCCATCAATACCTCCCGTTGAGGACAGATGGTCCAAAACAGAACGCCATTGAGGCCAGGATTTATGATAGGTGACTGTCTCATATTTACACTGGATTAGAAATTATACAAATTACTAAATATAATAATATACTACTAATAAAGATGTCCAATTCATGAATTAGCTAAAGATATACTGTGTTGAAGAACTGAAATATATCATACTAGAACTAGAATTACAAATAGAACTAAAGTTCAGTTATTAGGTTAATGAACTCAGATTTCTTTGTGAGGAGCAGTGGGCTGTATCTGTGCCACCTCAGTTTTGCAGTACTAGCAGGGGTCTACTGGGCATCAAATCCAGGTAGGCCTTTGCGTCAGTGGGCTTTTTCTGGCGATGTCTCTTTCTTTAATCGACCTGCTGTTTGATAACCATCCCTCTCAAGAATTATGTTCTTGTACAAAGAAATTATATATTTGTGCTTTATTTGTCATTGCACACTTTCATATACAACGAAAGTTCATTTGAGCTGCCCTGCCAATGACAGCTCCGGCTCCTGCGCAGTGCTGCGCGCGCCTTTCTTGAGGAAAAAAGAAAAAGGTTGGGATCTGGGTAGTGTAAAAATCCTAAGGTACCCAGTAACCTCCTAAATCAATTAAATTAATTAATTAACTATCAGAGGATTACTAGACCAGCTCTCCATCTAACGGGTCCGGTTCCCGTAGCCCATATGGTACAACCCAGATGAGGTCTGGGGAACGTTTAAGCTGGTAAGCGAGAAAATTCGCCTAGCTTCTAACTGCCTTCATCCGGACGCCTATCCTGCTTCCTCTGATAACTAACTCAACTGAGTAGCCACTTTCGAATGGTCAAATTAATTACCAGTCACGTCTGTTAACGGCAGCTTTTCTCTCATCAGATTCTGCACTTGGTAAGTTGCTAGGTTTAAATTTAGAGGTTAAGGAACGGATAACCCCAAGGATAAGTTTAAAAAAGGCCGCACCTGGCCCCAATGACTAGGTAATCTGACAGAACCTGGTTTTAGATGTAATGCACACAATAACCTGACCTTTTTACAAACTGAGAAGATATATGTGATTAATTCATCATCATGATAAAAATAAATAGAATTTCCAATCTGTTAACTTTAAATGCAGGATAAATGTTTTATTATAGTTTTAGCAAGGGCGTAGCATAAGCTCCTAAATCACAACACAATCAATTAAACATTAATATTCTTATAACAATCCTCTAATATGACTCCTAACTGGAACTATGCATTTATCTAAGAGAAGTAATAATCACCCAGATTATGTAATGTGGAGGGGGAGAGCAGACGGTGTGGCCCCACCGGCTGCTCACCTGAAGACCGACGCCCCGCTGGGGCTCTGCTCCAGGGAGGAGGTGGAGAGGGTTCGGTCCAGATTTAGATCTGCTTGTATCCATTTTTGTTCTTTGGCCCAAAAAAAAACTTTGTTAATCCATTCTGGTGTTAATCCTTTGGAAATAATAGAGTTAAGTTATATTCCTTCAGTCAGCGTTATTTTTAGATCACAGTCTTTTGTAATCCTCAAACAGTGCAGAAAGAGCACTCCTTCAGTCCATAATTCCAATAGAACAGATATTCCTTTGCAGATCATGTTGAATCCCTTTCCGAGTTACGTGGTAAAATCCCCTTTGCCCAGAGCATTGCTGCCTGGCTTGCATCCAGTGACCACCTCGCAACAACTCCCCAACTTGTGTCTCGATCCAGTGTAATTTATACAACAACTGAACCTTTTGCATATGCAAGAACTGCACCCTTAATTAACATACGTGATGACAGCATCCATCACCCTCCTCATTCGTGCACTGCCCCCATCCACTGACCTCGTGGCCTCTGCGTGCTCTGGAGGAACCAAAACCATCTATTCTGGACCGTCTCGCCAGCCCCCCCCCAACTCATCCTAAGACCCCTCCATGTTTGAGGAACTGAAACTAACTGTTTGGACTGTTTGAACCCTTCCACTCAGTCTCACTTCTCTATTAATGTATTTGCTCCATCCGAAGCTCAGAGCAGGCCTCCGGTCAGGAAACAGATGTCAGACTCACAAAAACCCCCGACATCTATTCCGAGGTTAATAACCTTTACCGTGAACACTTGACCCCAGTTCACCTTAGGTCTTGACTTCTCACTTCATTACTAAGTTAAAAACCTTAGTTTTAACAGTAATCAAAACTCTTTCTAAAACATCTCAGTTTCATAGTAATCAAAACTCTTATAAGCATTTCCATTTCATAAAGCATTAGTTCCTCATATTTGTCATATCTATCAAAAACATCAGTTTCCCTGGTAACCAAAAACATCACTTTTCACAGTGAGTTGCTGTTTTAACTTAGTTACTTCTTAAACAAAGATTATAAGAATAGGTATTTGAGTTAGTTTTAACATACTCATTAGGTTATAGCATGAATCAGTTATACATCACAGGTTATAATATCACAATGTTCCCTTATTTAGCTGTTATTCTGTCAGAGTCTCACCCTTGTGGCTGATTCTGGGATCTCATACCTCCATGTTTCTCGACAGTAGGGATAGCAGAGTAAATGAAAAAAAAAAAGGTTCGTTGTACCAAATGAAATCTCCAATGTTGGGAAAGTCTATTTGAGAAGGAACCTAAAAAAAAAAACCAAACCCGCAACAGGCAAAGCATGACATGAGACAAGGATAGTTGGGATAAGGATGTGGGGTGGTGGAGGGGGGAGCACCGCACAGTTAGTCGGTTCCTGTGCAGAAATTTCTGCGCACGGATTCCTGACCCCTGTGCATAGCGAGGGAAGCTTGTGGAGGCGGAGGGGAGGGGGTATGGGCATGTGTGTGCGAATGTTTAGCTCAGTCCTCAGTTCAATGAGTCCGATGTGTGTGTATGCGTGTAGCCCATCTACTTCAGTCTCAGACCCCCGGTGTCTCAGTTCGCGAGGGTGGAAGCGCGATAACACAGCAGGTTGCTATGGAGACGTCCTCGGTTGGCCCGGTCCAAAAATTACATTCTTTACATTTCATTACATTCTTAAAGATGCTTTTTCTCCCAGAAAGAGCCGCCAAGTCTTAGCAAGAAGTTAGAGGGGTGGTGGTGGCATCAGTCCAATATAAGACTTTCACCCAGGAAATGGGGACTGTTATTCTTCACAAATGCTATTCTTAGAATTAAATTTGGTTTTCACACCATGTTTGGTCAGGTTTAGGCAACCAAACTACTTGAAATAGGATAATTTTGTGACCCTAAGTCTATCATCAGGCTTATTAGGACTCTTGACTCTTACAACTCTTACAAGACTGATATGGTTTTGACAGCTGTGTCTGTGTTTACGTGCACATAGACTGGAACATGTCAAAAATCTAGAACTTTATGTGATTTTTTGTAACATTATCCAGGTTATTAATGTGACTGAATTGAAATATATCATCCAGCCCTGATGTGCAAGAAAAAATCCTTTGATGAGGTCAGTTTGTAGAAGCAATGCAGTAAAAGTACTTTGAATAACACTACTGGTACAAACTATCACTGAGACATTTCTGTTTCCTTCAGCATCAATGAGGGGACGAGTGCTCTGTTTGTGAGTGGCCTCTGCCGCTGGCCTGGTTGTGATGCAGTATCTGAAGATTTCTCTAGTTTCTTAAAGTAAGTAGACTGCTGAATACTGCATACATTGGATTCATGAAAACTCCTGTTATTAAAGTGTCATGGCACATTGGTAATGGTTATTTCAAGAGAAGTATATTTCAGATGAACTGCTCTCAGCCTGAGATTGTTAAAGAAATATAACAACGTAACAAATATGTATTTTGAAAAAGGAAGAGACAGAGTTTTAGCATATTTACTTTTCCATTTTTCTCAGTCAGTACTGAGCACAATGCTAAATTCATGCACTGAGGACACTATGAAGAAAGAACATTTGTCCTGCATTTCATTTTAATGATAGGCCAGTATGTTCCACCTGCCCCCAGTGTGCAAATCTTGACTTTCTTCAAAATCTTAGAGTGAATAATAACAAAAGTGAAAGTGGCAATTCAGTGACTGCACAAGGCATCTCAGAAGTTCTAACCCTACAGTGGGGTTTCCAGATTTGCGCTCTGTCAGTACTCTGGCATTACTAACACTAGTATTTTTCTTGAACGAACAGTTATATTGACTGCTTTTTTTCCCATTAAGTTAGCAGTGTTCGCCACCTTAAGTCTTTGGGGTTACATATGTCTCTGTCTTGCTTTGAAATAGTGTTCTGTGTGGCACTTCCTGCTTTGTTTGGAGTCAGACAGATTTACTGTTTCCTTGTGATTAGTGGTGTACAGAGTTCAGAACCATTATGGCAGAGGTGACAAAACTGATGGGGAGAAAGTCTTCAATACAGCACTAGAGCTGTCTCTGTACTCAACAATATTAGATATCGTTCTCTAATGATATGGGGCTTCATGACAAGTATAATTTTAAAAAATGCTGTGATGTTTTGTCTGTCAGGCATCTCCATTCGGCACACAGACATGGTGACAGAAGCATTGCTCAGTGGCGGGTCCAGCAGGATATTGTTCAGTACATGGAGAGTCAGGTGGGAAATAAAAAATTGTAAGTCTTCACTTTCCCCATGGATACTCTTGTGAAAAAGTATGTCAAAATGTGATGTACACTACCTTCTCCACACTAAATTGTGGTTTTGAACACTTTGATTACTTTCTTTAAACTCTTAAGCTCTTTCCTGTATTTCTTTATATTTCCCCTTTGAAATACATGCCCAAACTCAGGCAGCAACAGTTCTACAGCTGTGATGCCAAAATCAACTGCCATAAACTCTGTTGATCACAGACACTTGGCAGAATTTAAAAGCTAAAAAAAATATTTTAATCCGATCACAGGCCAGAAAGAGATTTTCAGGCACAAAATCTGTGTAGGGAGGGTACTGGGGTTAACAAAACAATGAACTATAACACAGGAGACACTATTTTGAAATCGCATCATTTCTTCAAACCAGAAATAACCTATTTTAAGTCAAACCATGGGCTTTCTCTCTGCCTAACGAGAATGTTTCTGTGCCTAGACCTAACCAAACTTTTGTCCAGCATTGTCACATTATTAATGAGTTTATGCTAAGGTTGGCTAACCATATCCAGACTTTACCTTTGAAATGAGCAAACACAAGGCTGATAGTCACTCGTAAAGTGAACTAGTAAACACTAGTAAAGAGACAAAGTTGCCATTGTTGTCATGTTCACCTCAACATCTACATTCTCTTCATTCTTTAAGATAATCTGAGCTGCATTAGATCAAGGCACACATTGTTTCTTTCAAAAATAATTATCAGATACAGTCAGGCGAATAAGTACTTATTTTTTAACAAAAATAGTTGAAGAATTGATTGATAGGCATTCACATGACAAGATGTGATCTGTTTCCTCATTGTTTCAAACCGAAGCAAGCAGATCAGAGGTTTGGAGTTGATTCCAAGTGTTGGATTTACCTTTGGTAGCTGTAATGGGAATCGTCAATATGCGTTTCAAAGCGGTGTTGATGAAGGAAATCATGTTGTATGCCAGCACCAAAAGACCTGGAAGAAAACAAAAGACAACTAAAGTGGATGATCTCAGAATTGCTTCATTATTAAGAAAAACACCTTCACAGTATCTACCTCTTGAGGAGAGAGACGTGTCACTCATAAAGTCTACAATCAATGCACAGTTTCATGTAAGTAGTTCAGATGCAAACCATTGGTAACACCCAATAACATAGAGGCCTGATTACTGGAAAACATCTTTAAAAGTCTGCTCAGTTCTGAAGTGTGAGTCTTTGACCAAATAAAACCAAGATAACATCTGTCAGAAATGGAGGCAGTGTTATGACATGGACATGTACGGCTGCAAATGGAAATGGGTCATTGGTGTTAACTGATGATGTGACTGGTGATCGAGGTAGTAGGATAAATTTTGAAGGATCAGATTCAGTCAAATGATACAAAACTGGCCTCATAGTGCCTCACTGTAAAGATAGACAAAAACCTAAAACATTCTGCAAAATCAAGAACCCATACAAGAGCTTCTTAAGACAATGAAATGAAAAGCGCCTAAATGGGAGACTTTCAACTGACCTCAACCCAAGTGAGCTGCTTTTCACTGACTGAAGACGAAACTTAGGACAGAGTAACCCATAAATCAGTAACAACAAATGTAGTTGCAGTTAAGGTCCAGGAATGCACCTCAAGGGAGTGCAAGGGCTCCATCATTGACTGCGAAATAATAAAAAAAAATCCTTAAATTAAAACAATTATGAAGACAGTGTCACTGTCGAAATACTTATGGACCTGAGAGTAAAAATTAGATGGCAGAACAGAAGTTTGTCAGCCACTGTAGAATGAAATTAGTTTATCAAATATTCAGCATTCAAGAGGTTCTCTTCCTATGATGTATGCAAACAGTAATGATCCTAACCTCCACAGAAGTGTATTGTTAATTTGATGCTGAAAAACAGAAACCAACAACCAACAAACTCTCTGCAGGTCATGAGCTGTAAAACCACTTATTTTAGCACAAATTTAAATTAATTCTAACATGGATTTTCTCATTTTTCAGCTCATTCTGGAAAAACAGAAGCTCATTGCGATGCAACTTCATCTCTCTGAACACAAATACTCTGATGTGGTATGTTGAATCATTTTACTCTCAGCTTACACTGTTTTTCCAATTTGATTTGCTTGATTTAAAGTTTAATTCAATGTGGCTTGAAGAATTTTCCGACTTGCTTGAATGATTTTTTTTCCTGGAAAGAAAAGAAATGACACCATCTGTTCATGTCCACTTCCATCACTGCATGCAGAAGGCAGCTTCTGAGTGGTCATACAGCCTTCCTTTATTCCTGCCGCAGCCCCATGTAACCGACGGAGTCCAACAATGGGACATTAAGCGTATGGAGGAATTGGTCCAACACGGCTACAGAGCTGTTGGATCTGCCCCTACTCTGCAAGGTAACATACTGAATATCTGTTCACTATGCTTCGCATGTTTTATATTTTGAACAATTTTTAGTCTTCTATAAAATCTTAGAAATTAGAAGATAATAGTTAGTTTATAATCTTCATATCTTCGTATATAATCATATAATCCTTAATTATATAAGGCAGTCATATTAATCAAGAATTGTACTGACAACAAAAATTTAAATTGTATTTGAATTTCTTTTATTCCTATTGTTGGGCATTAGCGACTTGTTTATGACAGTATTTGTGCATTAGGATAACCAGTTTCATAATAATCTGTCATGTCAGTCCATAGATGAGAATGGATTGTCTGTAATTTCATATTTGTACAAAATGTGAGTTTTAAACTAACTTTAAACATTACTGTTATATTTGTTGCTTAGTATGTGCTTCAGATTTTGTCACTTATTTTCCCATCAGCTCAATGGACTGCACACGTAGCTCAGAAAATCAGACAAACAAGGACACAATGCAAATCAAGTATTTCATGGCATAAACTGATGACGTACAATCATTGTTGTTTTACAGATCTGGTCGCCAGTAGTGAATGTTACAAGTACAATAACATCAGGCCACCGTACACCTACGCTTACTTGATAAGATGGGTGAGTATGTTTAATCAGTTATATCTAAAGTTGCTGTGATGTGCTTTGTCAGTCGCTGATTTCACTCGAGTACAGTTCACACTCTATAGATGTGTTTTACAGAAAACTGTACTGTTCACTTTTACAACTTAAATTTGCAACACATTTACATATATTCAGTTACATGGCAGGATTAAAATGGTTAAAATTGGATTAGATCAATCCAAAATTGAAGAAGTGATTTAGATTAGGGGTAGCACAGTGGCTTTCCCTCAGTCTGCTGGAATGGATTCAAGGCCCCACGACCCAGCTGTATAGATAATGGATGCATTTATGGGTGGATTTGAATTAAAGCCAAACTGAAATAACAAAAAAATTAGTGGTGAGATGCAATTTAAAAAAAAGTCAAATTAATTACAGACTTTGTAATAAATCAAGCACATTTTTGTCAAATAGCAAAGTTTTTCAATTAAATTAAATTTTGGTTGACGTATAAAATTTTAAAACGGGACACATAGAAAAAAGTGAGTTTGATGATTTAAAGCCTGGATTTAGTTAGATTTTCCCACTGTATGGCACAAAACATCAGCACAAATAGTTCAAAATGTTGAAAATCCGTAGTTTCATTCTGTTTTCATAGTTTGTGTCTGATAAATGGTGTAATTTTGATGGGTTTTTTTAGGGGTATAAATTTTGTATTTATTCAAAATAAATGTATTTTTTTTATAAACTAAACGTTTACAATTAACTTGTTAAAAGACAGATCGACAAACAAACCTGTTACGATCTGCAAAGGAGCTCAAGCGCAGGAAATGAGCAGACTGGCAAATGCAATATAAAGAAATTTATTTACAGAAAATGGTAACAGAACTACAAGTCGGCGCCGGAAAACTACAACCGGTACTACTCAAGGTAAACACAGAGCTGAGAACTCGACTACTACTAGTGGCTAGGTGGACTCATTACAAAAACTCAAAAGCTGACTCACGGTGGGTAAGACCCAGGCAAGAAAGGCAAGATAATACTAAGCGATTCTAGGTACAAGATAACAAAGCTCTAAACTAAGATGAAGCTAAACTACAAGCTAGAAAACTACAAAAGCTAAACTGCGAGTCAAACTACTAGCACTGAGCTCTGAAGAAATAATACAAACGACGCGAGTGACTCATAACTAAACTGAGAAGGGCTACTTAAGTGACTCTGGTAGTCAGATGCTCGGACTGGGTTCAGGGCTGGGAACCCCTGCATGTGGTTTTGGACGTGTTGCAGCGGCAGGTTGGTAATAGAGGGACGCCAGATGGTAGAGACGGCACAGGTGAGTGAATCCCAGGTGTAGGACGAAACCACGAGCTGCAGGCGACGGGGAACCCAGGAGGAACAAAGCAGGAGCAGATGGATCCGGAGCTAGGATGAAGGAAGACAACCAGAGTTACTAAAGGTACAAAGAATCAGAAAACACTCTGGCTGGCAATAACACGAGTGAACAGTTACTGGCTGTGTTACGATCCAGCACTGAGAGGTGAGTGGCGTCTGGTTATATTGCGGAGTGTGTGAGGCTTGATTGGCTGCACTCCACCCGCTCCTGCACTAGCTGATGATGATGAACACCTGCCGCTGCAATTATTTCATTGACAAACCTAAAAAGGACGAACGGGGAGGAGGAAGAGGGAGAGGCGACTATCTAGGCCTGGCAGCTGCCAGCCTGACAAAACCAAAGCCGAGCGTCATGTAACTCCACCGAGGCTCCATGTTCTTGGCAGAGTAATATCTTAAACAGCAACAATGCTTGCTTCATTTATATTTATCTGTACATTCTTTTTGTCTGTCTACTTCATTCACAGATGACTGCAAATTCAAAATGCAATTATAGTGATTATATTCAACATTTTAAGACTTTTTGTAAACAGTGTCTTGAAAAATTATCTATTAAGGGATGGCTACACCGTTTGCTGGTACCAGGACTGTCGTAGCTAATGTTAGGTCTGGTTCTAACACCAACATATTTTACACTGAGGTAATCCTGTAGGCTGTAAGTGCTGCAGTAATAAGAAAACTCTTTGTTGCACAATTTGCACACAACCATGCTTTTATTTATGCTGCCATTGGGAAGATTTTTAAAAGAAAACTTTCCACCCAAAACAAGCTCAATGAGGTCTGGTCTACCTTCACTGTTCACCAAACTTTCTTGTGCGCTGGCTGGCATCACTCAGTGCGTCCTGTGTATCTTCTTCACGGCTTACAAACGGACTTCAGGTGCATTACCGCCACCTACGAGGCTGGAGTGTTCATCAGTGTTACCGGTGTGGCTGAAATTAGGGAACTGGGAAAGTTGCGAGTAAATGCATTATTTTTTTTACCACTTAATTTTTTCTGTAATTAATTGAACTTAACCGTTAAAGTCCCAGTCCGGAAAAAAAAAATGTAAAAATGCATGTACATTTACATAGAGTGGTGTAACTAAATTGTACAGTGTTCAGCTGCACGCTAGCTGTATGTTCGGACATTCCATGTTTAGTGAAATTCATGGTTCATGTGCTACAAACTCTTGCAAAAGTGGCTAACTTGTCAATTTTTGTCACAGCTTTAACTTCTTTGAGCTTCTCTTTTTGCCTGACTGTTTTCAGTCTATCCTGGAGTCTCCAGACAAACAGCGTACTCTGAACGAGATCTACAACTGGTTCACTACCATGTTCTTCTACTTCAGACACAACACTGCTACCTGGAAGGTTTGACTCACTCTGATACCTGCTCATCTATGTACACATGTAATCAGCCCAAGAATATACAAAGCACAAGTCTATAAGTACTTAAAAATATGAGCCGAGCAAAGCACAAGTTCATTTAAAATTTTTCAATGGGTCAAAGTACGAGACTATACCACGTTTTCCTTAAAATCCTCCTCTTTTTGGTAGTCACATGAGATTACTGTTTTGTTGTTTTGTTTTGCCAACAAGAACCTGTATTTCTTGTAGAAATACAGGTTCCTGTGATCAGATGTTCAAAAACTTTGATGTGTGTATAAGCTAGTAGTTTTGAATGTCAGGCTCTCTGCTATCACGTGCGGTTTAAATGTAGATCAGTTCCAGATATCGGTTATCAGCCATTCACGATTACCAATAATCTATATCAACATCGGCCCTAAAAAACCTGTATTGGTTGATTTCTAAAGTTTATCATGGTTATTTGTGACCTTTTTTTTTTTCTTTTTTCCAAGGCCGAATTTATCTACCAATTAGGCCATGACAAATAAGTGAAATAAATAAAAAAAAATTGTCATGAGTAGCTACATGTCTTGTTTCCACCTTTCACAGAAAAAACTATTAATAGAGTTGTTAGTAACTGGTGAAGGTAGTAATGTTACAGACAGTTTAACATACTGTACTAAAAAACACTAACAACCAAATCACCTAACAGGTAGGTTCCATCTAACAGAATGCATGTTCTCTTGCTTCCATGTCAATACAATTTTATTGTATATGTATCCTCTACCCAGAATGCAGTCCGTCACAACCTGAGCCTTCACAAGTGTTTTGTGCGAGTGGAGGGAGGTAAAGGAGCAGTGTGGACAGTGGATGAAAGAGAGTACCAAAGAAGGAAGGGACAGAAGTATCACAGGTACAAATACTATCAACATCTGTCAATTGTTCCATTATATTTGCGGCTGTTTCTTTGATAATAGGGTTCCACTGTTTAAGATTCCTAATTACAGAGAGAGGGGAGATTTTAGGGGAAAAAAAAAACGGCTGGAAGAGGAAGGAAAGGGCAGCGAGTAGAGCAGGGGAGGCACCAAGGGGGTATAGAAGAAATCTTTGCTTCAATTGCATTTAATTTTCAGGAAGTTCTAATTTGGCATCAAATTTAGACCCAGTAATAGAAATTAAAAGAGAGGCTAAGATGAAAGTACAGTTGGCTAGGTGTGTATGTCCATGTGGACTTTACTACTCTGCAAGGGCAGCAGTATGCATATTCACCAGTAGTGTACACGTGCAGAATACATAGATGCTTACTGAGTGGACTAGAAAGTATTATAATAACAACTACGACATGTACGTGGTATTTGTAGCTGTCTGTGTGAGCATGGGTCTATAATCAAGGTTTAACTGTGTGTTTTCAGAGATTGCCCTGTGAAGTGGCTAACATCCTGCTCCATTTACAGTCCTGAGGACCCCTGAACACCAGCAGACAGTAGCTGGAGTCACATCCACATGTATTGGAATACTGCATAAAGAAATGAAGAATATGTAGACTTGTTTGTTTATGTGTCTTATTTCCAAATGACTTGATTAATATGATTGTATATTTTTTTTACAAAACAATATTTTGTACTCAAGCCTAGCAACTGTTTTTGTACTTGTACTAATCCAAAAGATTTGCTGCAAAATAAATGAAGGTAACGTTTGTGAGTGTTGGGTCATCATCCTGATTTTACCCATTTCTGAAGAGGCAGTTTCTTTCACTAAGTAGGCCAGTAGGTCAGACATCTCTTACATGGACTGTTTATATCCTCCTACATTGTCATCTGCTCTTTATACTTAGATCTAGGCAAAACAATCAATCAAATTAATAAAACAAACAATGTTAAAATGGGTCAATAACCTCCTAATCTCCCAGTTTTGTTGTTTTCCCACACAACTATAACTCATATAATACTTTAAAGGCAACTGTATGCTATTACCATTCAGTAGCAGCATATCAAATACTAACAGGACTGACACCACTGACAGAATATGAAAAAGGATGAACTCTTGGTGATGCAGGACTACCAACAAAAAACAGCCTGGGAACTTCCTATCAAGCGATGCACCAAGTTAAAACTGACAAAACATCATCACAATCCTGTCTTTAAAAATCTTCAGAATCTGTTCATTTGCATTGTGTCTTGTTAGGCTAAAATGTGAAAGGAATAAATCACATTTTCAGGGTTTTTCTCCTGATGTTTGTGTGTACAAAAGGCAAAAAATATCTAAGTTGAATTATGTAATGATTACCTGATACCTAACTTGACTTCATAGTTTCTTGTATTATCAGAATTATTTAAAATACTGCAACATACTTGTTCATTGTATAGTCATAGTATTTCTTGTATTGCGTCAAAAAATAACTTGAATGAATCTCATCATAAGAATAACATATTGTGCTCTAATTTACTTCACTATCACACAATAACATTAAACAGTCTTCTAATTTGATCTGTGCTTGTTTCTTCTCCCTCCTCCTCTGTCCTGTCCTTTTCCTGTTCATCTGTTGGTTTAGACTGTAGGGTATTTACTATTCATTTTGATAGCTGGAGTGGTTATCCAATATTATATATGCCGAAGAAAGAGGGGAATAGTCACTGTAAAACGGCACTGGTGGAGCTGTTTGTTGCTGTAGCCTCAACAAACTGCCCTCGGAGAGTTTCTCTTCATGTGCTCATGCAGGCATTTTTGCGCTATGCTCACAGAACACCACATTGTTGGCTCTGTGCCTGATTATACCCCCACACTACTCATTTTTTATTAGTTTGTAGCTTGTTCTGAAGGAGAATCCATGCTGTGACCAGGTGCAGTCATCTTTGCAACGCACCAGTGTTGGAATTGATGACATCTTGACATCAACTAGTGCAATAGTGTGGCTTACTGATGTGTTTCTGTCCAGCAATGGGGCAAAGAGGAATAAAATGCGTCAGATTTTATTAACACATAATAAGATTTGGCTCTGTCAGCAAGACACTTGCTGACAGAAGGAACATATAGAATACCACCAGACACATGCTGTCACGCCCTCCACCTCTGACACCAGGTTGTGGCAGGTTTTTCTCCCTTCCCCCTCCCTTCTCTTCTCTCTCCAGGTGGGCGTAAGTGTGTGTGTGTTATGAGGACAGGTGCTGCCAATTTGTGATCACCTGAGGAGTCGCATGAGCAGGTGGGAGTGATCACTGAAACTATTTTGCTGCTCTATAAAAGCCACACAGACCCAAACCACTACTCGATGCTGGACTGTTGAACAACCTCAATCAGTACTGATCCCTGTTCTGTCTAGCTGTCTTGTATGCACCTTGTTCTAATGGCTGTTCTTTCTTTTCCAGTTCTGGACTCCTCGCCTGCTTGTTATCCTCTTGTCTGGATTCTCTCTGTTTTCCCTCATCTGTCTGAATCAGCCCAGATCATCACCTGTCAAGCTTTGCCGTATGCAGCCCCTGCCACACACCACCTCTGCTTGCCTCATCCCTCCCCGCTTTTCCTCATCAGTAGTCTGTTAAGTTCCCTGCTTGCTTTAAGTCCAGCCGTAGTTACTCATGTAGATCATTGTTTGTGTAGTGTGAGTGTAACCCTAGTTTTCTCTTCTGCCACTTTTCCAGCATTAGTTGTACTGTATGTCTGTGGTTATTTAGTTGCAACTTCCTCGCTTGGTAGTGCAAAGTTCTGGTTAGTCTTCTTTTTTTAGATCACTTTTCTGACTAGAGTCTGGTGTTCAGTTTTTCCCCACCTGTCTCACAGGGGTCTGTTAGTTTTGATTGTGTAAGCTGCTGTCATTTCCATGGATTTCAGACAATAGGCTTATTTCCTTTTGTAGTTTTTCTGGAAATTGGAAATAAAGCTTCTGCTTTTTTTTTTTTTAACCTCCTACACCTGTCTGTGGTGTCTGTTGAGTCACTTGAGTCTCTGTATCGGTAACATAACACACGCTTGAAGTTGTCGTCCATGTTGTTCGTTCTTATAGCAGTTGGGTTAATTGCTATAAGAATAACTTGGAGTTTACTTGCTATCTCATGGTCATCAGTTGAAGTTTTGCTTGGTGGTCATAGCAATAGCTTTCCAAAATCATGTTGCCATGTCTGAGCAAAGGGCATCTGCTGATGCAAACTGATCATGTAAAGCACCAGAGCATGTTGGCAAATGGACTTTAGCTTATTTTTCTCCCTTCAATTCAACTCATTTTGTCATGGTTTTGTTTTCAGTATCGTAAATTTAATATTAGTTATAATTTTAATGTTTTTATTTATCTAGTATTAGTGAACCATTTTGTCGCATTATTCCTTCATTAATGAATTTGCATGAATTAGATGTGATTGATTGGGACAGTTTAGACTCCGGACCAGCAGGTGGCGGTACTGGGGCAGCAGCTGTGCGCTCTTGAAAGAAACAAGCCAACACCAGTGTTTGTTTGGAGTTGCGGGTTTGTTTGTCCGTGTGTGTGGAGGGATGTCCGTCTCGGTGGAAGTGTCTCAGTAAAGCAGCACCTCAGCGTCAAGGCTTTCACTAGAAGAATGGCAGACGAAGCTCCTTTCCAGTTTCTCCACAGCGAAGTGATCGAGTACATTTACAAGTCAGCTGACAGCGGAGAGGTGGTAAGAAGCTGTGATTCAGTCAAAGGTTTACCCCGGAGCTAAATGACTGCAACACTTTTTATTCTTTTTTTAAAAAAATTGTTCTTTTTTGTTCTGCATTCAGGAGAATGGAAGAAATATCACCAAACTGGAGAATATGGGATTAAGAGTCGGTCAGGGGCTGATAGAGAGGTAGGAAGTTGAAGTGTCAGTGGTGAACGGAAGCTGCATTCGGTGGGCGACGCTGAACTTAGTTCCCTATTCGTAGCTTCTGATTCAGCACGAGGGGAAAGTTAAAGCAGCCGATCTTAAAGGGCTGATTCTGGGCCTGAATTCCACTTCTAAACTCACGAAACCTACATTTTATTTTTATAAAAAAAGACATATGTCGCATTAAGGTTGGGCGACATGTTAAAGTTTTCCAACCAGTCACCATCAACAACCAGCAAATGGCAGCATATTTGACCTCCACTGTTTGAAAAAGGGTCCAATAGCATGAGGTCAGTGTTTCCCATAAATTCATTTACGTGTGGCAGCCTGTCAAAATGCAACATTGACTGCTCCAGCAACTACCTTCCTCTTCCATAAAAGCCAGAGGCCGATATGCTGGCACTGACTGACAAGAGACAGTCTGTGAACAGCCCTTCCTTTCTGTGCACACTGAAAGCATGCTCTGATTGACAGAATAAAATCAGTCTGGAGTTCATTAAAGGTTAGGATCATGAACACTTTTGCATGAATTTGTCTAAACTGAGACATTCAAATTTGATCAGTAAGTCGTGACAACACTGTCAAAGCGGACGCAACGCTTCAATTAAGTTATTATAAGCCTGTGAGGTGCTGTTACCTTTCCAGGTGTGTTGCTCCTATCAGCGGCAGAGAGATCTAAGGCTAAGACAAGGGACATAATTTCTGCATCTGCAAGTATACAAGAGTCACGTGACTTGAATTTTGTTATCTCTCTAACGCCATGAAAATCCGCACAGACCCGTCTGTGCAACCCCATGTGCTGCCCAAAATTTGTGTCCGCAACACTACAGTCCTGGACAGGTGGATGTCATCACTCAAAAATATTGTGGTTGCTGCTCCTCACTAAGGAGTATGAATTAAATTAAATCACAGTCTTGGGAACTACTCGATCCTCCTTCCTTTGCTGGGATAGCGAGGCCCCTAGAACAACGTGGGGAGGGGGACAACACTGTACAGGATAAGGATAAATGTCCTGTTTTTGTGTCTTCACAAGTAAAATTAAGGTTTCACAAATGTGAAGGTGAGTTTCAGACATCAGTTCTGCATTTCATTAAGGTGTGTGTGAATGAGTAGCTACTGTCATACACCAGTACAGAGTTGCGAAACGGATTCACGAGCTGAATTGACACAAGGGATTTTCAGCGGTCTGACAAACCAATTTCGTGGTACAATTTTTGTGTACAACGACAATAAAGCTATTCTATTCTAGACAGCATTAAGGTTTTACCAAAAATGTGTAACATGCGCACAGTCGGTTGCTCGGTGTGGTTGGTTAAGCTTTGTTCAACTTTCCCTTTAACTGCTGAATCAGAAGCCACAAATCTGAAGCTAAGATCCATGTTGTGTTAGAGGGTCAATAAAATCTGTGTCTAAGTCAGGGTTTCATAATGGATTGAATTTTATTGCCTTGGCCTTTGATAATTTTGTATAGTTCAGGAGTTTCTGCTCGCTTTTGTTTATTCAATGATAATAAAATGAAGATGTTTGGGTTTTAGATTATTAGTCAGGTAAGTGCGCCTTTGGCATGAAGAAACTCACAGCCATTTTTCACTTTTGATACTTCATGGACTAGATATAATGTGCAACTAATCAATCATAAAAAAAAATCGATCTAAATTTTAAATATCCTCTACTTGAAAAACATAAAACATTTTGATCGAATACTAATCTGTTACTTTATGACAAAATTGGAGGGTTTTTGTGCACTTTTGATGCCATGATAGGTTTAATCTGAAAGAAACGATAGATCTAGAATGAATTGTCAAATTTTGCACATTTCAAAAAATATAAAATTAAATGAAAACAGCATGGTGAAAAACACAATATCAGCTGTCATAAAGAATATAGTCTGGTGTATATGTATTTCTAAAAATGTAAGATGTATTATTGTTCAGTTTTTTTTAAATAAGTTAGTGAGCTCTGTAATTAATCAATATTGCAAGCAAACCTTTTACTGGATGTCTTTTATTTTTAATTACACTACTGTTCAAATTTTTGGGGTCATCCAGACAATTTCCTGTTTTCCATGAAAACTCACACTTTTATTCATGTGCTAGCATAATTACACAAAGGTTTTCTAAACATCAATTAGCCTTTCAACATAATTGGCTAACACAATGTACTATTAGAACACAGGAATGATGGTTGCTGGAAATGGGCCTCTGTAGCCCCATGTAGATATTCCATTAAAAATCAGCTGTTTCCAGCTAGAATAGTGATATACCACATTAACAATGTCCTGACTGGATTTATGATTAATTTAATGTTATCTTCACTGAAAAAAAGACTTTTCTTTCAAAAATAAAGACATTTCTAAGTGACCCCAAACTTTTAAACGGTAGTATAAGTATTATAGAAATGTTTGTTACGGCAACAATGCTTAGATTTAAGTGAATGCTTTTGTCAAGTTTTTGTCCTTCATTCAAACAGCTTTTGCTTTTCTCTAGATTGACTAAAGACACAGCACGATTTAAAGATGAGCTGGACATCATGAAGTTCATATGCAAAGACTTCTGGACCTGCGTGTTTAAGAAACAAATTGACAACCTTCGCACCAATCACCAGGTAGCGCTGAATTCTCGTTGTTGCATTCAGTCATATGACAGGTTATTATTATTACTTATCAACACAGCAAACTCTGAGCCTTCAGGCTAAACCCTGTCAAACTGAAGTAATTTATATTGTTTTACATTTACATAATCTATACTTTGTATATATATCTTGTATATATAGTATGGTAGATACAATAATTACCCACAACATTAAAACCACTGTCAAACATTGTGTAGGCCACCTAAACAGCTCTGACCTATGAAGGCATGGACTCCACAAGCCCTCTGAATGCGTCCTGTGGTATCAGACACTAGGTCACAATAGATCCTTTAAAGACACTGTATACAACACTCAGAACCACTAGATGTCACTAGAGCACCAGCATTTCAGAGCAAAACAAACAGGTTTGTCTGTAATTTCTCCTTATGCCTTTCATTTACAACCAGAAAGCTTTTGTACACCAGAGCCAACAAAAAATAGTCTAATCGGTGCTCTTTGTTCACGCTAACGTTGTAAAATACATTGAATGCTTGGGACAAGATGTTTTTAGCTCAGGGATTGTTACTTTTGCTTTGCTTGTCCCTCCCGTTCCACTGCATGTGTTTCATTGTGTGTTCAAGAGACACAGCAGAGGAAACACACACAGTGTGTTCATCCTGGTGCCAACTCAGCTCAAGGTAAATGACACATACGTACTTGGCCGTCCAAGTGCAAAAGAAAAAGCATAATTCATCAAACCAGGCCACCTTCTTCCACTGCTTCATGGTGCAGTTGCGATACTCACATGCCCACTGTGGGCACATTCAGAGTTGGACAAGGGTCAGCATTGACATTCTGGCTGGGTACGTTCTGCATCTTTCTGTTATAGCAAGCATTAAGGCTTTCTGCAATTGTTGCTATTCACCAGTTGTCATTCCTGGGATCAGTTCTTACAGTTACTCACCACTGCATATCATTAACAAACCACAAGACCTCCTCTTTTGTAGATACTCTGATCAAGTCGTCTGACCATCCAATTGGTCCCTTGTTAAAGTTGCTCAGATCCTTACACTGCCCATTTTCTTTCTTCAAACACACCAAATTCACCAACTGACATGACAGTTTCCACTGTAATGTAATAATCAATAGTATTCACCTTATCTGACAATGGTTTTAATGTTGTAGCTGAGCAGTGTAACTGTCAATAGTGTTATTTTTCCCCATCTCCTTTCACCAGCTCTACTGCTATGTGCTGTGTTAATTCTGTCAGTGTCAATGATGTTGTCATGTGTTTCAGGGCATCTATGTTCTGCAGGACAACAAGTTCAGATTACTGAGTCATCTGTCAGCTGGAAAGCAGTATCTGGAACATGCCCCAAAGGTGCACTGCTGTTATTTCATGAGACTCCATGACTACCTTGAAATGTCTGTTGTAAGGCTCTCTAGTAACCCTTCTTTTTACAGTTCCCAAATTACTAAGACTTCATTACACTAATACGTTTTGATTTTAAAATAGTGTTTTAAAACCCCAGTGTGTCTGTCCAAACAAGAGTTTTGGTGTTTCAGAAGTTATCTGTGCACATGATAACACGCTTCAGAACGCATATCACATGACTATTAAAGTACACTGGGCATGCAGGTGCCAGTATTTACAGGGGCGAGAGGACTGATTGCTTAGTTGTAGAAGGCACTGGAGCAGCAATTCAAGTTTAAGGCCAAAGATTTCCGTAACCGCTCAACAGCTGTGAGCAGAGACAACATGGTCAGCAATGACTGTCGCCTCCAGGGTTATCCATGTTGAGTTAACGAGTGGTAGAAAAGGCTGATGGCTTTGTTTTCATGGAGGGAAACAGTCCCCTTTTGTATTCCTGACAAATCAGCGAATGAACGTGGTTGTCTGTTGACCGTCTCCATTTACGCCCATCCAGATTAATACACAACCCTGGAGTTTTCAGACTAAAACTGGGTCAGTAGCTTTTCCAGCCGACGCAATGTGGATGCTAGAAATGAACTAAGCAAAAGTTAATTTAAGTTGCATTTTTAAATGGAAATGCATTAGGGGGAAAATAACCTACATATTCAATCAGTAACATTTAACCAAATATTTGCGTAGCAAAAGTTAACTAGCATTACTTAGTGGATGTTAGCAGTGCTAGATAGCTAGCTAATATTGTGCTAATGTTAACATTACATAATCAAAATGCAGTTTGCATTAATTTGCAGAGAGCGTTTTTGTTAGTATTTCAACGGTAGTTTCTCTGTATGTACCTAATTATTAGCTATATATTCAGGGCTTCAGGCTCACATTCAGAGATCAGAACTTTAAAGCTAGAAACAGTGCACAGTGGCAGTTTGTGACCCCAGAGCCTCCACTTTATCAAAATTCTGTTCCTTTTGCTACTTGCATTCACAGTGATGTCTTGATTATATTTTAGTCACCCTGAACAAGTCTCTGTCTAATCAGTCTCCATTTATTTGTGGTGCCACAAATAAATGCTTTTCCTACTTGGAAATGTGACAAAATCTACAGTGTCAAAAATATGCATACAACAATGCTAATATTTGATTCAATGTCCCCTGGCCATTTACAGGTTTTTTGGATAGCTGTGCACAAGCTTCTGATAAGCTGCTGGTTGTATCTTTGACCACTACTCCTGACAGAATTGTGCAGTTTAACAAAATGTGTTGGTTGTCTGACACAGACTTGTTTATCCAGCACAGTCCACAGATTGTCAATGGGGTTTAAGTCAGGACTTTGGGGAGACCAGTCTAAAAACCTTAATTCTAGCCTTTATTTAATAATTTCTTTGTCACTTTTAATGTGTCTTTGGGGTCATTGTTTTGTTGGAACTTTCAACCGTATCCAACACACATCATGTTTCCAAACAGCACTGAAACATCTCCATCAGACAGTTCAAAACATTAAAAAAGGTATCCTGCTCAATGATCTCAATTACATTAAGACACTGCCAAAATAATTACACCTTCTGGCTGAAGATTTTAGGTTTTCCTGAAGAAAGTGGAGGTAATCCTCTTTCTTCATTATTACATTTACTTTTTGTAAAGTACCAGTTCCACTGGCGGCAAAATAGCTCCAGAGCATAATGATGCCACCACCATGCTTGAGGGAAGGTATGGTGTTCTTGGGATTAAAGACCTTGAAGCAACATATCAATGTGCATCACTGTGGCCAAATAGCTCAGTTTTGGTTTCATCTGACCACAGAACTTTCCTCCAGAAAGTCTTTGCTTGGTCCATGTAATCAGCAGCAAACTTCAGTCGAGCCTTACAGTGCCATTTCTGCAGAAATTGCTTCCTTCTTACACAGCAGCCTCTCATCTCATGGTGATGTAAAACACACTTAACTGTGGACACTGATACCTGTGTTCTAGCAACTTCTAATTCATTGCACACCTCATTTTTGGTGATTGTTGGTTGCCTCGTGACTATCCTGACCAATTGTCACTCTGCAGCAGGTGACTGTTTCAGATTTTTTCCTGCTCACTGCAGTAGCACAACTGTACCATGCACTTTATACTTATAAACAGTTTTTGGCAGTCGATTGTGGGATCTCAAGCATCTTTGAAATTGCTCCAAATGACTGTACTCACTTGTTCAAGTCAATGATTTGTTTCCTCAAATCTGTAGTCAGCTCCTAAGACTTTCCCACTGTAATCTGAGCGTATGAAACAAGCCCTATTTAAATTGGCGCTGAAAAGTCAGCAGTTGTAGTCCTTGTAGTCACTCACAAGAAGTTAAGAGTTCATGCCACTAAGAAAATTTGATTAGCACAGATTTCTACATCACCCAAACTGATGATTCAAGAGGACCTATATTAATTGTATGAAAGAACAAAAATGCACAAATGTTGATTTTTTTGGGGATAAAGATGCATGTGTTTCAGTCATTCTATTATAGATATTTAAGAGTTGTAAGAGTCACTGGAAATTCAAACATGCCATCATATACTTTTTTTTTTTGGAAACAGTGTATGGAAACTTTCATTTACAACTGTATGATCTGTGGGGTATTTTGAGTTGAAACATGAAAGACACTAAGAACATGTGAGAATTCTATTAACATGTTGCAAAGGTTTATATTATGGAGCTTTTATTTAAAGTTTACGTAGCCAATACCTGTCCAAAAAAATCCTTTATTTAGCCTGAACCTGTTAAATGCGTACAAACATCCTCACTGACCACATTATTTTTTATGAATTTATTGATTATTTTTTCTCTCCAGTATCTGGCCTTCACCTGCGGTCTGGTTAGAGGAGCTCTGTCTAACCTGGGAGTGAAGAGTATTGTGACTGCTGAAGTGTCCGTCATGCCTGCCTGTAAGATGCACATTATTTGACCATCATTCAGTCAGATACTCAGAAACTTTGTTCTGGGAAACAGTAGTTGAATGAAAAAAAAATCATGTCTGTGACTGTTTCAGGGACTTTTAGCCATATCTTTTTGTCTTCATCAGTGACAGGTTTTCTTTTCCTGGACCAACTCCATCTGTTAAGGAATTATATGAATTACTGGTGAAAGCTCCAGAAAAAAGGGTCTGTGCGGTCCTACCACTCAGTTTTTCAATTTTCAAAAATATTTAGTCTGACATGTAAGATCTCATGTGACGAGGTTTGTGTGTTTTATAAATTTTATGGTGTAAAATAAAAGCTGCAAACATAGGAAGGCTCACTACTGCCATTCCACAAGCCCCCATAACTAGATGGTCTTCTACCTTTACAAGATAGTAAGAATTTTGATCAGTTTTCTACACAGGAACTGGGCAACAATAGTCAGCCAGCTACAGTTTGCACAATCCTACTTGCTACTTGTGAAGCCATTCTAAATGAGCATCGGTCTGGCAGACCACACAGTTTGTTTAATGCCTTCTGCTAACTCTTAAAAGGTCTTAGCCGTGACTGAAGCACTCCAATAACTCTATTGTGGACTACATAGTGCACTCCCCGTCACTGAGGTATGGAAGAGCCAGTGGATTACAGTTATTTTTAATAGCAATGTCTCAATAATAATCGAAAAATCCTTAGTGTTAGCCCGCTGTACAGCTTTTGTGGCTAACGTTACCATGACCTTTTATTGAATGCCCATTAATCAGAGCTCTGAAGAAGCTGTAAGGATAAGGGGACACACAGAGATCATGGAAACTTTAACAATGATTTTTGATGGCAATAAACAAGAAGTGGGTGGGTGTGTTTTCCTGTCACGTTTTGTGCCCAATTAAGCTGTTCTAATTTACATGTTTTTCAGTTGTGTCTGTCGGTTGCTGTGCAACTGTTTGGTTTTGTGATGTCAATCACATTTAGAGAATCTTTTTCCTGGAGCAGTTGAGCAGCGGCTCAGCTGCATTTCAGACTACAGACTGATGGCTCAATTGGAACAGGACCAAAACCAAGAGTTATACCGGCAAATTTGGTAAATGGTCAGATTTACCATCTTAGCAATATTTTGAGCTGAAAAGTGAAATATATACTGACATGTGAGACTTGAATCAATTTTCTTAAAAGGGCCACAATATGGGACCTTCAGAGAAGTTTTTTCTTAAAAATACCTCTAACTGGCTAAAATTTTTATCATCATAGGCAATAAGTTCTAAAGCTTGAAACCTGAGCCTGAGAGAGGTGCAGAAACCTAGTTTCCTCTTAGACCACTTGAATTCCAATATGCTAAAATTGTACTCTGTAACTTTTGACCTATGATGGCAAAAAATACTGTCTAAGTGTTACTCAGCAAAATGCCTTTTCTGTTGAACACATTTCCCTTCTCAAAAGACACTTGCAAAGCTTATCTAGTAGAGTATTGTAAATACTTTACTTTTATGTTGATGTTTACTTGCTTGCAATCTTTGTCATGGTGTTTTTAGGCCAATTGCACAGAAACCCAAGCCATGGTACTGCTGCGATTGTAGATGATCTAAAACCAATTAATCAAACTGTATTTATCTAGCACTTTTCATTCAAATAGAACGTAAATCAAAGTGCTTTACAGATAATGTTTATTGTAATTGTAAATGTCAGGGATGATTATGCAATAAACTGCCAACATTTCTTTGGTCACAATTATTTGAATACAAGAAACGTTTCCTGAAGATATATGCTTGTTATTATCACAATCAGAAAGTGTGAATTTGCTTGTTACGATAATTTGATCCTAGTGAAAACAGCTGAACATGTGCATATAAACTGGGTGATACAGCTACAACAAGCAGTGCACAATTCAGAGGACCAGTTTTGTTTTTTGGCATACTGTCATTTTTTGACAAGGTACCCGATTCCCTGGGTTGGCTCCCTGTAAGTAGCTGGTGATCCTTGGCCAGGTGATGGGTAACCACCTTATTAAGTTACCGTGGAAAAATGTTCAAGCAAGAGGAAATCTGCAGTTTCTTTTTATTTTTGAATGTGAGAACTGACACACACCTTCTGCCTTCTTTTCTTTCTGTCTCTACAGGTAAATTCCAGGTCATGATCCAGAAATCGTAGGGACTAACAGAGGCTACACTCACTCTGCACGCTCCTTTGCCTTTATATATCCTTGAGTTGTTGCCATTAAAGGGAAACACCACCAATCCTAATCTGTAAAATATATTGCACACTACACTTTAGGGATTATGGGGATGTTTGGCAAAAGTTTGTATAAACATTCAAAGCCCTATTCTCTGATAAGCTTGATAGTCTTTCCAGGATAACAGTTTCTGTTTGACACATCATGATTATCATAATTGGCCAAATGTTTTCCGTTGGCTTTAAGATGTTTTCTGTGAATGATTGAGGAGTAATGTATTGTCTTTAACGTACTGTCTGTGTCTCACTAAATAGAATGTCTTATTATTGTTATGGAAGTGCTTTGGTGCCCCCTGATGGTTCAAAGTAAACTGCAAAATGTGAGTTTGATTGGAAACTATACTTAAATTCTTTTTCAATGAAATCTAAAAAATATTGATAGTAATCACTAACCTATTTTTTTTAAATACAAGTGCATTTTTTGTATACTAGTCTGTCAAAAAGGTGTCAGAATCCATTTGAGAACTTAAAACTTTTGAGCATGTGAACATCCAGAAAATCAGCTTTTTTGTTTACTTGTCTTTTTTTCTGCAAAAACTATTTAATTGTGCCCCAATAAAGAAACTTGTGTTGTGAGCTATTGACCATAAACTATCTTGTCAGTCTCACTATTTTTTCAGCAGCAGCAAGCAACTGATACCCTGTTCCCTACACAGCATCCTGCAGCACACAAATAACTGCTGCTGTAAACCAGCGGCTGTAATCACAAGTGGCTCCAAAATTAGTAGGAGAGTCTACAATGTACGATATACTACGGAGCATCAATTCGCACAGCATTATAGTTCTAAAAGTCACTGCTCAAATTGGCTCAGAACCAGATAGAACAATTCCCTAACAGCAGAGATGATGGTCCCTACTTAGACGCTAGCAAAAATGCAGCACTAGTAAACTCTTAGTATTTCATAACCATTGCTGGATTATCAGGGGTAACTGGTATGTGTAAAAGTACCCCACAGAAGTTGGTAACTTGTTCAGTTAGTGCAGTTAAAAAAAACAAAACAAAACAGACTGATATAACGCCTGTCCATTTGTCTAATTACTCCGCTAAGGACTGCGGCAGAGTAATGTGACAACACCAACTTTCAAAAACACACTGACTGATTTGGATGAAATTCTCAAGGAACGTCAGAAATGACACGAGGATCAAGTGCTTAGATTTTAGCAGTGATGCTGCTTATAGTCTGGATCCATGGATTATATAAAGGTTTCTGTATCATTGCGAGATAGCGGCATAGCATAACTGTAACTATGACAACAAAAGAACACTATGTCAGCTGCCTGTTTCGATCACATGATTGTGATCCTACTACAAATCCACCACTGCGGACTTATCAGGACTTATCTGTTGGAAATCATGCAATGACTGAGCAGCCTTGGCAGAGTACTGCACTCCCTGAGTGCTTTTCTTATTTAGTCCTGTGTTTTGATTAATGTTCTCACCGACACACCAGTGACTTGTCGCTTTTGACGGACTGAATGAGTTTATGAAACAGTTCTCAGTTGTTCAGTAAAAGGCACTCTAGAAGGGAGCTGCAGCTGCAACAGAGTTGGTTTGTGTGTTTGCCACTACACTGTTAATCATTTTAAGTTCATTCAGCTTAGAAACATAAGTTCCCCTGCTGCCTTAACAACGTGAGTTAACTGCACTTTAGTTCATTAATGTCATCTTGTAAGTTGTGCAAGTGTAAAGCTAAGTAAGTTAATCTACTAGTTACATAGAAAATGGATCTACGTACACAGACACGCTTGCTTTCCTATTACATATTCTAATTTTAATCAGATTTCTCTTCATTTAACATTGAGAACAGGCTTAGTTCTTGAGCCCATTTAGTCAATGTAAAGGCAATCTCTGAGGCTGCCCCAAGGTACCATGAGATAAATTTGAAATCGATGGGTGTAGGGACTGAATTTAACATTTTGGTGTTTTGATTATTACAAAACAAAAACAAGTTAACATGTATTAAAGACACACAGCAAGCATCCACCATGTCTGTTTTCTCAAACTACAAAAAACAAGAGCCTCTCTGGCATTTTTATCTCTATATATCTAATGTATCCTGGGGAGTGTACATGTATGCTGGTTTTGTTTCTTCAAAGCTTAATTTAATGAGTTGAGTAAACTGTCAGCTGTCCACGCATGCAACTTATTTTAAGTCACAATGCCTGAAGTTCGTAAAGTGGTCTAAAAAAAAACTAAAACAAGAAAAGACATTTTATGGTCACTTAACCAGAAATGAGCAGAAGTTGTAAATTTACATTAAATAAATTAGAAAAGATAAAGTTAATTCGACCAAATTCCTTTTCGGTGTTTTACAGTGTAGGAGTAACACCTTGCAAATGTTAACAGTAGGCTTGTGCATTAGTAAGTTTGGGAGGCGTGAGGGTCTTCTTGTATGTTAAATGTGGAGACCCATAGTTCGTCATGTTCAGAGCGGGTTAAGTGTACAGTGACACGTCATCCTTTCTACATTACTGAATAGATAAACCCACAGTAAGTGTTTTTCTCACCTCTGTGTTTCTCCCTTCAGGCTGTTACTTCAGTTGTTATTTACTGACCTGCTTTTCTTCAGCACTCCTCAGTGATTCACTGACACAGCTGTATGACACATTCGAAGTTATCAAGTTAGAAATCCAGTACCATACCACAATGTAGCTTCACCAAAATCTTATTTGAAATATACAGGCAATCACAAAAGAGAGATGGAGATGTGTCATATTTTACTCTGATTTTAGGCCAAAAATTAGACAATAGTTGATGTTTGTATAGGATTTTGATACTAATACATGAGCCTAAAGATATCCACATATCTGTGAGAAATTTATTATCCCTTATTAATCCCACGAGGGGAAATTCAGATTTTCGTATATCTCCCCATTTGGGGGAGTCACAGCGACGGGTCAGCCACGGTACAGCGCCCTTCTAAGGGCCTTGCTCAAGGGCCCAACAGTGGCCGCATCGGGGCTTGAACCTCTGACCTTCTGATCAGTAGTCCAGAGACTTAACAGTTGCATCACCACTGCCCCCTTAAAAGCTCTCTTGGCCCGTACGGGGATCGAATCCGTGACCTTGGCATTATTAGCACCACGCTCTAACCAACTGAGCTAACCGGCCAGAATGGCAAACGACAGATTTCCCTTTCAACAGCCAGTGCAGGCTGTAGCTTCACAGTTCTCACACGCATCAAAGGGCAGCCACCAATCCTAATAAGAAAAAATAAATATTTGGGAATCAAAAATATCCACAGAAAATAAACCCACCTTTAGATGTGATCAGACATGTTTGTCAAAGTAGTTTGTTGGGACAGTAACACACCTTAAAGCATTTACTGAACAAAATCTTATGAATTAAGAACCAGTCACATGAATTAAACAGACCTGAAAGATGGTCACACCTATGTGAAACAGAAAAGTAAGCTGAACATGAAAATTTGGATTCAATTTTTCATCCACCACACCAGACCCACCTTGTGCTTTTACACCCACCCTACTTCACCTGTGTAATGATATCTTATTAGCATCATCTCTGCTGTGCTCACATTCAAATGTCATTTCTAACGGACTGATGGGGAGTTTGAGATGTTTATAGTCACTCCAGCTCTTATGAATAATGGCTCATATATAACCCAAGACTTAGGTGCTTCAAAGTGTGAATGGTTGTTAAACTAGGTGGTCCAACAGCAATGACAGTGCTAATGATTGAGAATATGAGTCTGCTATGTCTGCCAGGACTCACTCAAAATGCTAATTATGATCAAACTGCCTGGGGAGAGAACTTAACACTGCATTTTAGGTGCTTGATAATTGGTGCCGTAGACCTCTTCCTCTGTGAAAGGATGGCTGCTCCAGTTTCCAATTTGACGTAGATGGCATCTTTCATTTCTCTCTGTGTACATTGCTATTTTCAAAGGAGTGTCACCTTAAAATGCTATTGGATTGCTGAGTCTTGTGCTGTTTTGCTGTCTCTCCTGTATTTAGCCATGCACTTGTTAAGCTATTGTTTAGTAACGATTCATGTACAAGTCTGTGCACTCCTTGCTGCATTGGACTGCACATACAATGTTGCTCCACTTGTGTGTCGGTGTTTTATCATTGGTGTGAACCAGTTTTTGTCTTAGAGTGTTATTGAGTGAATGGTACACTGGAAGGGATTCCACAATTATCTTCAGAGCTTAAAAGAACACAAAGTGTAATGCCAGAGGGTTTTCATTCCTGGTCATCAAAAGGTTGATGCAGAGTCATAAAACAGTACCAAATGGTCTACTGACCAATAGTAAAGCTGTCAGTTACAACTACTTAAGCATTTGAAAGGCAATGATTTGACCCTGAAGGCACATATGGGAAAAAAAATTCTGGTGTGATGAAGCTGTGTGATGTGCACCAGAAACTACCTGGACAAGAAATGGGTACTATGCAATGTGTAAAGCAATACTGAAGACTTTATTCTACAGCTAAAGGTGGAGTCTTTGATTCCAGTATCTAAGAGTTCACACCAGTATGCTTAGTCAGATGTCTTCAGATGGTCGCACAGGTAGAAACATTATCAGCCCACATTTCCAAGCTTGGACTTGGGAGATTGTCTTCCGAAACCATCAATCAGTCATTGATACCTATTGTAAGTCGGTGAACTGGTCAGATCTGCTAAAATGACAGAAGCCAAGGATTTAACCTCTCTCAACTCTGTCATTTGCATCATTACTACAGTCATCATTTCAATCCACCCTGTAGCTGCTGTGATATAACCACCTGATTCCCTGTGCAGATGGACTATGAACTAGTTCTGAGATAAGAACAATAAGTCACTTAAAACAGACAGAGGAAAAATATGAAGTTGAGTAGCCCATACAAAATAGTTTGTGATGAGAGTATTCGTTTGACTCAGTGCCACAAAAGTACCAACATACCGTATGACTTGCTTCCTCTTATATTTATTCAGACACCTTTGAAAAAGCAGCCCACAGAACACAGCGAGAGCTCCAAAAACAAAATCTTAAGAACATTTAGATGATATTGTGACAGTGGGTTTGGTTTTCCAGGTCTCAGGTGTTCTTACCATGACAACTGCAGTGCTGGAAACCTACAAGAATGACTTCATCGCAGATGATGGTCTTTATCTTGCTGCTTTCAGTGAAGTGTAATAGATTTCCTCTTGTTCTTCTCGGTTCTATCAGTCCTTGCCTCAGTGTATTTATAGAGGGTACAGACTGTGGGCCAGGCCTGAAGGACAGTTGATGATAAACTACATGTACTTTTTATAATGCCCTAAAATTTGCACTATTGAATATAAATATAGACCACCTTCTCTCTCTCTCTTTGGATGACTATTCATTAGCCTCCTGAGCTGGTCAGATTCTGTGTTTCTGCATTTGGGTTCCGAGCCTAACCTTAACAAAGATTGCCCAAAGCTAATGCACTTCCATACTGGCCAAGTTAGGTAGAAGAGACCCCTAAAAATAAGAGGCATTTTGTTCTAACTTTTGGCCTGCTAAGCCTTCCTCAAACTAGAGGATGGATGCACACTATTTTAGGTCTGTAGTATCTCATGCATCTTTGCATTCAACAAATCCAAGGCATGCATTCCACCCAGGCAACTGGGAAAACAGAATGACAGCTTTCTGACAGCATGAAGAGCTTTGAATATGTTGAATTTGGCTAAACAACATGAAAAAGCTTAAAAAAAAAATAAAAAAAAATAAAAGAAAACACAAATCACTATATGACTGCTTAGCAATAATACAACACATGCTTGCTGTACATGAACACTGCCACAAGGGTCCAACATGGACCCATACAGACCATGTGACCATCTTCTGGAAAGCGACCTGAGACGTGAGAACTACAAAATACCCTCAGTCCAAACATCACTTTAATGGCCTTTAAGTGTTTGTTGTGAGAGTAATTCTAGAAACGTTGTCACAGAAACAAAAATGATATTATGTCAAGCTAATAATGCTAGATGTGACAGTTTGCCCAATTCTCTGTCAATATTACTTAAAAAAAAAAAATTCTGCTTGCAGTGCTATTCATCATGGTAATTGCTGCTGAGCCTAACATTTTTCATCTACTTGCCAGAAGTCCCCTGTATTCAGATCCATGTTTGTTTGATCACCTTACAAGAAGACAGGCCAAACTCTCCTCTATGAAACTACTCATGCTGTATTTGTTGAACTTGTCTTGGCTCAAGGGTCAAAGTCTGCTGATAATGGAAGCCACCATACATTGAAATGTAATCAATCCCTGCCTCAGTGAAACCTCTACAACATAAATCACTTTAACTGTTATTACATTTGGCAGTGTGTCTAAAGTGTCCTTCCTTGATTACACTTTAGCATTGCTTAACAAACAATTAATGCAATAAACAAATAACACATACATTTGGTCTTTATTTAATATATCATGTAACATGTAGATGTATTGCTCATAGACACTATGTTTACATGTTTGCCTGCGGGGACTGATTCTTGAAAATCTTAACCACTGAACATTTAAATCAGTTGTGTTTTACCTCTTTAGGTCACACTGCAGGCACTTAAAAGGTAACGAGGAATAATGCCACATTGTAAATGAATCAAACACCCCTTAACAAACATTTGTACAGCAGTGTCAGTTATTTAACAGAAAGATCTGTCAAAGATTGCCTTGGATATTTGGGCAAGACTAAATGGTAAAATTGATCATTTGCACAAGAATTTTAAATAAATAGTATAAAAAATACCAGTCCAGAATAATTATAATAAACTTAGCAAGAGAGACTCGTGTGACACTGACAACACAGTAAAAAACTGTGATGTGTTTTCAGTATCAAGTTTCCCACCTCATCTGTCCTTAACACACCTCTGTTACAATGAAGGACTTGTTGAATTCCAGTATTTATGAAGTAAAGTATGGTCTGCCAGCTACCCTCATCACCCTGTATGTGTTGAGCCCTGGGGAGTCAAATCCTGGTGACACACCTTTTTTGGTGAAAAGGTAGAAGTTGAAGAGCTGTCTGTCCTGTGCCTCCAAGGAGACCGAGGCACTATTAACTTTCAACTTGCAAGGATAGGGGCTCTCAAACACCACCCTGAACACCCTGTCCTCCAGGTAATCCAGCCTAATAGTTCGGTACTTGGATGGCACATTTGTGTCCACCTGTGGTCCAAACTGTTGCATGACAAGCACCCCGTCTGAATCCACTTTAATCTCATAGAAAGTCATATTCCTGTAAGTAAAAAAGCCAATATATGGAGCTGGGTCAGGTGGCGGTCTGAGGATTCGCCGAGCATTTCTGAAAGCATTCTCCACTGCAGGGATGAGATAACTGTATGTCTGGCTCACAAGGTCTCTGTCGGTTGGCCGAACCCCAGCCATCAGGATCACTAGACCCAGCTTCAGACGCGGCACCAGAGAGAAGGTGGCTGCGAATCCATCCAGGTCACCGTCCTTCCTCACTACATCGTAGCCGAATTGCTCGTTGATCTCCCATGGTGTGCCGGTGGAGTTGGCAAAGTAGCCACTATGACATCTGATGACTGGGGTCAGCATGGTGTTCAGCGTGTCCTGGCGGAGCAGGACCCTTCCATACGAGCCCAGAAGAGCCATCATAAGTTTGGCCATGTCAGCTGCTGTAGAATACATCTGACCTGCTGGCCGGTACCAGCCAAGGTTGTAAAGGGGAGCTGGCTGGCCATCGCTGTAAACACCCACAGCCATCTGCTTCTGAATAGCCGGAGTCAAATTAAAACCAGTGTCCTCCATGTTCAGGCGCTTCAGAATGTTGTCTGAAACCCATGTCTCAAAGTCTGAGCCACTCACCTTTTGAGCCAAGACATTGGCCAATAAAGAAAAAGCAACATTGCTGTAGTGGCATCTGAGGGGAAACAAAAAGCAGTGTTACTGATGTTTGCAACTACTTAGGATACAAGTTGCCTGAAAGATGGTGGCTTTATGCCCGCTTGCTCTAGATATAGTTGTCCTCTTTCTTTTCACTCCATAGAAATAAACTTAAGTCATCAGAGTGGTAGACAGAGTAACACAGGAAACAGAGTCTTACTTTGTGCCTGGGTCTGCCACGAGAACATCATCCTGTAACAAATTAAGAGCTGCCTGTGTGTCTCCACTCCAAAGGAGATTAGTTGACCTTAATCTTCTGGGAAACCCTGTAAAAATATTAAACCTTAGTCAGTTAAACTGGTGGATAAATCTGTGGACTGTTTTGTAGATGACCTATAGAATGCACTGTCTCCTTTACCAAATCAACTGTACATTAAAACCTTTTACAGATGCCTGTGCTAAAATATTTCAGCTACCTCTTAACACTTCTGTGATTGATATGCATTAGAACATAGCACACAATCATTGTTGTGTTTGTACATTTTTCAAATGAGCATAAAGACTTGGTCTCAGTAAACCGAATTATAAGTTAATGCTAAGATCCATACTAACTCAGTTTTCCAAAAGTAGGTGTGCTATGGATACCATCTGAAAATTTATACAATTCAAACTTTTCATCATGTGCCATCAACAGGTCAATATTTCTTCTACAATATTTCAATTGCATGCAACAACTGCATGCAGCATCTCTCATAGTGTGTGGTAGGTAAAGTCATCTCCTTTCATTCCTTTGTTGTCTGGCAGCTTGTGTTATGGTGTGAGTCTGTGTCCTAAAACAGAGTGCAGATAGACACCTACACTCAACTTGACTTCCTCCTCTGTTAATCCTTCTGTAATTCTGAGAGCAAAGAGCTGATTAGCTCTATCTCTGGACACAGCTCAGTGTAATTATAGCTCAGATTTCTAAGCCAAAGTTAGCCAAGGTGCTGAAGTGGGTGTTAGAGACATGTAATTAACAGGAACAACATGGGTACTGTGTGCAAGTGTAGACCTACATTTTGATCTGTGTACTTTCTTCACACCATTGCTGAGCTGCTACACTGTGATGTAATGGGATGATTGGAAGTGAACTCTTGCTACAAATGGCAAGAGATATCCATCATCGTCTCCTTTTTATAAAGATATGAGATATCAGTAGGTGCTCCTCTTTATTTAATACAGCTATTATTTTTGTCAGTTGCGTTTATCAACTGCAGGTCAAATTTACATACTGGGTTTCTTTTCTTGTTGCCAGTAATTTGGTAGCCATTGACATATAGGTCATTCCACCTAAGTTCACCAAATTTGAAAAAAAACTTTTCACACCTGACCATATTATATTAGAAGATGTTTTTTCTCTTTTCATATATTATTAAGTGGAACATTTAAAATATTTGGTCACAGGTGTTGTAATTTTTTTTTGAGTGAAAGATTTACAGAGGGTCATGTCAATTTTTGCATTGTTTTCTTTGCGTCAATCTGCGTAGCTATGTTTGAAGTGCCATAACTAGAAATAATAAAGCCAGAGTCCTGAAATTTTGCTGTCTCATTGATACGTACATGAGGTCTTCAATGGCTTTGATAGAATAATACAAACCAGTTGTATGATGGTGCAAATTTGGGTATAAAACTGTCCATGTTTTTTTCTATTCCTATATTCCACTAACCATAAAACCTTTAGTTTAGGCAGATTTTCCCCCTCTATGATGGTACCAATATGAGCTTTAAAATGTAGAGTATGGTGCCAGTCAGAAACTTACTTTGTGAGAAAAAAATTATTTTAATGATTTTATTTTATTTATTTTTTTTGCATTTCTGACCAATATTTGAACATGCATTGAGCAGTTATGATAGACAAAATCACTCCAATAGTGGTTTCAACTGGAAAAGTTATGTAATATTGTTACTGGGTAAAAGAAAAATCTGTGTTTTCCAACTCATAGTGTTTCAAATAGTTTTATGATAAGTGGTACTGAAATGATGCATACCATAATATGGCAAAATGATGCAAAAATAATCATGATCCCACTTCTTTTCAGGGATTTTTAACGCAAATCTAAAATTAATTGTGACCCCAGCTTGTACACATGGTCAGCTCAATCAATATTCATCACTTTAAAAAAATTGAAGATGGCTAGGACATTCGGTGAAATGAGACACAATGGCCCATACAGTGTCTGTCCTGCCAAAATGATTTTGAGTTGCTAGTTAAGCAGTAAACATAGTGTTTTTCATGGCTAGTAAAGAAAGATATATCTTTTGTTATTAAAGTAATCTCTGTAATTCAACTAAAAGCTCGACCTACTGTCTACCTCATCCGAGCTCTCATTGGTAGGCATTTTGTAATCACTGAGCAAATGAGGTGATTCTTCAGAGATCTGGAATATCCTGTCTACACCGTTATGTGATGTGTGCTGCTATATTTTATTCAAATATGGCTATTATGCCATTTAAACAGGTTCTGGGGTTACCGGACAGCTGGCTGGCCATCCTGCGCAGGGTGATTGCAGGTGAGAGGCTGCTGAGCATCTTGGATGATGAATATCCCGGCCTCCCACCGTTCCCCAGTGGGTTTTTGATAGTGAAGTTTTCCATGTACTTCTCCAGAGGATCGTCGAGAGAGTCCAC
This sequence comes from Amphiprion clarkii, assembly GCA_027123335.1. Taxonomy (NCBI): domain Eukaryota; kingdom Metazoa; phylum Chordata; class Actinopteri; family Pomacentridae; genus Amphiprion; species Amphiprion clarkii. The sequence goes on along the minus strand of CM049574.1, from coordinate 28,819,963 downwards.
CAGGCCATCCTCCCACAATTTGTATAGCATCAGTGTGGGGAAGATCTTAGAGAGACTTGCAATTCTGCAATCATTGTGATTAAAATGAGCACAACGCATGCTTAGTCTAGTTAATTAAATAAATGTATCCTGGTTTAATAATACATACTGGCATACATAGTTTCCCCACTAGATTTACACAATATTGTGAGTGGTTGGGTCTCACTGATCATAGGGCCTATATGAAATGTATTTAATGCAAATGGTCTAATCCTAACCCTTACCCCTAATTCCAACTCTAAGCTATAGATCAAATGCAATATTCAATAAAAGAACTAGATTAGATTGCCACCTACATCATGTGAGGCAATGATTATTGTTCAGTCAAAGCTGCTATTATTATGGACTGTCTGAGCAGCTTTTAGGACTGATAAAATTAATAGTTATTTGGCATTTAGACAAATCCACACTTCCTGTTTGTCATGCCATTTTCATATTGTATGCTAACTTCTTCCCCACCTGCATCTCTACATAGCAAACATACCAGTAAATCTCACCTGTACACTGTGTACTCATTGGGTGCAGATGAGGAGGGGTCGCTTAAGTTTTTCTTGCCAAAGTTTCCATTCCACAGAACAGAGTCGTTTAAAACCACAATGGCTGATATTGCTGGTAGCTTGTTGGTATGAATGCTTGACCTCAGGAGTACATCTGCCTGTTAGGAGAAACTTCATTAAGACCATGGGTAATATCGATGAAAAAACATTTTACAATGAATTTAATAATTAAAAAAAATAGCTGAACAGATTCACCTTTTCTAAGGCCACCCTCAGTGATGTGATGGGATGTTCAAGGGGCACAGGTTCAGGGAATCGAGGGCACAGCTCCTCTGCTATACTTTTTTTTGTAAGCATTTCTGTGGAAAAAGGAGGAAAGACAGTGCCATCACTTATAAGACTGGAAACACAACATATCAGTCTGTCATGGCAGGATAAGCATCCCAATTATCCAAGGCTATAACTGTCTTGGCAGCTGCCAAATATGACTGTGCACACCTTTTGCAGGCTGATATAGGAGGACATTGCAGAAAATAAAAGAAAAAGAAAAGATTTTAACTTTTTCAGAAACGTGAAAATGTTGTTTGATCGTTGATGGATGACGCGCATTTAACTCTGTTAAGCATGTTATTGGAATCAATAAGCTTCTGATGGCAGGTGAGCACATTGCATGGCAGCTATGCTGACACTGGCGTGTGAATGTGTGCGTGAACTTATATACACACTCCCCGTCCAAAAAAAAGTTGCACACTCAACTAACTTTATTCAAGTTGCTTTTAGCTTTGAGTATGGCACACATTCGCTGTGGCATCGTTTCGATAAGCTTCTGCAATGTAACAGCATTTATTTCAGTCCAGAGATGTATTCATTTTTCACCAAGATCTTATACTGATGTTGGGAGAGTCGGACCGCTGCGCAAAGTCTTCTCAAGCACATACCAAAGATTCTCAATGGAGCCGAGGTCTGGACTCTGTCGAGGCAAAACCACGTGTGAAAAAGATCTCATGCTCCCTGAACCACTCATTCACAATGTGAGCCCCATGAATCCTGGCATTGTCATCTCAGAATATGCCCGTGCCATCAGGGAAGAAAAACTGCATTGATGGAAAGACCTGGTCATTCAGTATATTCAGGTAGTCAGCTGAACTCATTCTTTGGGAACATAACGTGGCTGAACCTGACGAACCCCAGATCATAACTCTAACCCCCACAGACTTGTAGACACTAGCCATAAGGAGTGCATCACTTCATCCGCCTCTCTTCTTACCTTGATGCTCCCACCACTTTGGAACAGGGTAACTCTGGACTCATCAGACAACATGACCGACCACATTTGTTCCTTGAAGATGATGGTTCAACACTATCTTTCCAAGTTTTAATAATGCGTTGGACAGTTCTTAACTTGATTGTAGTAGTTTCAGAAATCTCCTTATTTTTATATTTTTTTGTTTGATACAGGCCAATAATTTGACCCTTCTGAGACAGATTAACATCCTTGCCATGACCACAGGATATGTCTTCTAACATGGTTGTTTAAGAAATGAGAAGCTCCTCACTGCATCAGCTAGGATGAAATAAGTTGTTGCCAGCTGAAACATATTCATCACTGCAGTAATTATCCACTGGAAGACTCTTACCTATTTCCTTAGTTAAATCCAAGTGGTGACCTTTTTTTGGCCAGGCAGTGTATATATGAATACATTATTACTTAATGACAATAAATTACCTAATACAGTCTTACATTAGGACAGTATTGTTCAGTTTCTAATCGATCTGCACTGGAGGGAGTTTGAATCATAGCATTCCATGCTAAAAACACAAATTATAGCAGTACGGGTAGCAAATAGTAAGGAATATATTTCTGATGCACCTACAATGTACAATGGGCTATTTATTCTGTGACTTATTGATTTATTTAAGGACAGTGTGTTTGAAAAAGTCACAGTACACAGAACTTTGCCTGAACCAATTCTGGATTTGTGTCACATACAAAACATCCGAAGGGAGTGACTGCTGTGATTTTATTCAGAAAAACCCAGGACTGCTCAGTTTCACATGCATTCTTCCTGCTGTCTCTCAGCAGGAGTTACTGTCTGCTTTAACGGAGCTGGTAATCCCGCTGTTACTATTTCCAGCTTTGTGTAATCCTGCTGTGGCTCCTGCAAATGAGCAATTATACTACAGAGGCTAAGGAAGGCTCAGGTCCAAAAGTAGTTCCAGATTAAAAGGAACCCTACATCCTCAAAAGTCTCTCTGTGAGTGTAAATCTGTGTTGGTTAAAGGAACTTTACCTGTCTTCAGCTTTGGCATCCTATACTGCCATATAAAGCAGCAGGTCATGACCACAGAGAGCAGAAAGAAGACAACCATGCCCAGCGTATTCCATTTCACCTTCATCTTGCTTACTGCTTGTTATGGGCAGCAAAGACAGTCTAGAAAACAGGATAATGTTAGTGAAATGCTTTGAACAATAAGCACTCCCAAAATAAAGCACAAACCTCCTAGGCATGTTTTTCATGACATTTGACCCTTTTGCCTGACTAATACTGTCTTCCTCTGTTGACATCTAAACATTTTATCAACATTATTTTTACAAACAGCAACTGCATGACAGATCAATTAACTTACCAAAGGAGTGAAAACAAGCCTCTTTCAGATGTCGCTCATTATCTTTGTGGTATTCTTCATCTTCACACAGAAAAAATCCACAATTTAATTTTCTCTGAGGTCCACAATGGAGAAGCCAGAACTGGATGAACTCAGCTCTACTGTTTCTGAGCATTCACTGGCCACAGACTACTACCTACATGCACTTAATCCTGACTGTGATCCCTGGCTCCAGATGAAAGGCTGACTCTGTTCCCACTCCGCAGTGACATCATAATCTGCTGAGAGATTCAGCTACACAGCCAAATGTAAGGAGGGCTGTGGAATGGAAACCTGCTAAGCACTCATCCTCAGCAATCAAATCATCTCACATCCTCTGGGGTTAATTCCACGCACACATTACTCATCCACCGTTGGATGCTCTTCATCAGCATATCATTAGGAGGGGGATGGTTAAGTGTCACGAGGAAATAAATGAAGATTTACTACTTATGAATGAGCACAGGTTGTATGGCTCCATTCAATGGAGAACTATGCCAAGTTTTCTACTGAGACGGAAAGAAAATGCAGTCCAAAACAGGTTCAGCAGTGGAATATTTTTCAACGTCATCCATTAACAGTAGTTTTCTTCAATTCAATTCAATTCAATTTTATTTATATAGCGCCAATTACAGTCAAATTGTCTCGAGACGCTTTACAGAACCCATATGCCTGACCCCCAGAGCAAGCCAAAGGGCGACAGTGGCAAGGAAAACACCCTTTTAACAGGGGAAAAAACCTCGAGCAGAACCCAGCTCTAATGTGGGGGGACCCATCTGCCTGCTGGCTGGGCAGGTTGAGAGGGACAGAAGAGGTAGAGAGGTAGAGGTAGAGGGTTAGAGGTAGAGGGGTAGAGGGATAGAGGTAGAGGGTTACAGGTAGAGGGATAGAGGTGAAGATAGAGGGATAGAGGTGGTGGTGGTGGTGGTGGGGGGGGGCACGCAATTTGATACATGCATGATAAGACAGATGATACATGCAAAGTACAACTGACATGGAAACTAATTATAGTTTACTGCTATGGTGCACGGCTCTGGCATTAAATATACTACATATATAGCTGGTGGTAAATTCAAAAATATGTAGATGAGCAAATCAAGTATAGTAAGGGCAATGCAGAGTAGATTGGTGGAAATAGGCAGCTGGAAGCAGTGGGCTAGAGGAAGGTCAGCAGCAGCATCCCACAGATGAAGATGACGCCAGTTGGTGGGAGAACAACCAGAGATCTGAAGCATCCAGCTCTGGGACCAGGGACACTCAGAGAAAGGACACAGGGGGAAACGGAGTGAGTGTAATGCAATAATGGTATATATAGTAGATACATAGGTAGTTAGAGAAGGGCTCTGTGCATCAAGAGATGTCCCCCAGCAGCCTAGGCCTATAGCAGCATAACTAGGGGCAAACTAAAGGACGTCAAGAGGGGAAGTCAGTTGTGCAAATGAAAACACCAGCTGACCCCGTCAGGGTCCCCCAGTCAAAAAGGAAGGTTTTAAGCCTGGTCTTAAAAATAGAGAGGGTGTCCGCCTCCCAAACCCAAACTGGGAGCTGGTTCCACAGGAGAGGCGCCTGATAACTGAAGGCTCTGCCTCCCATTCTACTTTTAGAGATTCTAGGAACAACAAGTAAGCCTGCTTCAGAACACCTTGACCCCTATCTATCTATCTATCTATCTATCTATCTATCTATCTATCTATCTATCTATCTATCTATCTATCTATCTATCTATCTATCTATCTATCTATCTATCTATCTATCTATCTATCTATCTATCTATCTATCTATCTATCTATCTATCTATCTATCTATCTAGCTATCTTGTGAAACATGTTTTTTTTTTAAGTAATTTAATTCAAAAATGTAAACTTCCTTGTTTGATTATTCAGCTAACTCATCTGACCTGAAGCCCAAAGGGCGTATTGTCAAGAGGAAGCTGAGAAAGACCTGACCCAAAAATACAAATGAGCTAAGAACTGGTATCAAAGTAACCTGTGAGTCAATAATGCCTCAGTGCTGATGTATATTATAACTTTTGTTCTTTAACCACAATCATTTTCCTGAATGAATGAATCTATTTCATTTAGCTCTCATAGTTTTCATCACTGCAAAGTATGTGCTAATTTGTTATGTTATTATTTTTTAATCTACCACATGTTTGTACGGTCAAAACTAAGTGTCATGATCAAACGTACAAAACATCATCAAAACAGAGGAAGTGCGGATTTTAGTGCAAAAGCTTTATTTTGTCAAGTAACAAAACTTTTGTTTATGTTATTATGGAAACAGACTGAGCATACAAAAATGATAAGTTAAAAATCAATTTCACCAATTCCACGTGTGACTGGTGCAGATTGACAGTGTCCCTTTAGGGAAGCTTCGGTGTTCTTTGCATGACAGCAATTTGTGTCCATGCCCTGTTTCAGAAATGCCCCATTTGTGATGGTTAACAGTGGAAACAGTGGATGGAGAAGACCTATGTCATGGCCAAGCAAAGCTAATAAAGAAGCATCTGTCGTCACCCCTCATCACTATCAAGAATGCAGTCATCTGAAGCCAGTGGCCCACAATTTTTGTTTTATAAATTACTGACTGACCCGACTACAAACTCCAATTCATCTACTAAAATGGAAGGTTTTGCCGAGTATGTTCTGGAAAAATATATACACATTTGTCACTTTGATGATGCTTATTTGCAACATTTTTTAACATTCTTACCACACAGGAGGAAGAGGTCACTGTGACATTAGACATCATGCTGTATGTCGTCTGTCCTGTGTGATTAGGTTAAGATTACTAAAAGCTCTGTGGCGTTGCAATGAGCCTAAACAAATGTATTAATAGAGACATAGGAGCATATAGACTAAACTATATTTTAATTTCAATTAAAAATATGTTTAATTTTAACACTTGAATAAAATAAACTACAGCATGGTGACCACTATAGCTGAAAAAAATCCAGGCTTTGAAAAAATGGGTGAATGCAATATACATGACTAAACATAATGTGGATAAAACTTTAATACACACTTCATCTGTGAACATCACCATTGTCTTTTGTTATTGTTATAACTGAGTGAGCCCTAGTGGGCTGCACGATAGCTCGGTGGTTACCACTGTCGCCTCACAGCTAGAAGAACCCCATTATGTGTCCCGACCTTCTGGATGGAGTTTGTATGTTCTCCCTGTGCATGTGTGAGTTCTCTCCTTGTTCTCCGGCTTCCTTCCACAGTCCAGAAACATGCTGAGGTTAGTTGGTGATCCTAAATTGTCTGTAGGTGTGAATGTGAGTGTAATTGTTTGCATCTATGTGTAGCCCTGTGATAGACTGGTAACCTGTCCAGGGTGTCCCCTGCCTTCACCCTGAATCAGCTGGGATAGACTCCAGCCCCTCTGCAACCTTACCAAGGATTACATGGTGTATAGATAATGGATGGATGGACCCCTAGTGGCAGAAAGTACATACTGTGGTTTAAACCAAATGTTTATTGTTTTGCCACAACACAGGCCCCTCACCTTAATAAAGCAGCCATTTTAAGACAAGATATTATACAAATACCTAACAAAGCTGTTATTATGTCTTACAATAACCAAATAAACCAGGGTAGTTTCGTTCTATTCATTCTATTCTAATGAAACTGAGTTTTTAACCAGTATTATTGGAGTTAATAGGAAGGAGAAAAGAGAGACTTCCCAGGGCATAGGCGACAAATTCATTGATTTTTTTAATTTTTATCTGCAATTTTATTATATTTTAATTTGTGTTGGACATAAATTAGGAAAAAATGAACATTATCTAATTTTTTTTTTTTTACAGACTGTTTTATTTAAGACTGGAGTCTGTTCTATCATTTTTGAGGTCCTTCAACTTTTGAAATGCATAGAATGTTTATTCCACTCCTGCAGCAGAGTACAAAATCATTTGTCTTTAAACATCTATTGCACTTATGGTGATGTTGATGCTAAATACTTCAGGTGTAAAATCAGTGTAAAACTAGCAGATTCTTGTTGGCATTTTCTGGGTGGGTGATTACTGGCTCGTAACGTGACTGGCAAATATTATCATAGCCTGTGGCTGAATTAAATTGCAGTGTGTTCAGTTTGACAAACAGCCGCAGAGACTGAATCTGCTGTAACTCCATCATCACCATCTTGTCAGGTTACGTGACCCAGATGTGTGCTACACCACAAATGATTTGTAACAGGGCCCAGACAAATAAATCTGTCAGGGATGTCAAACCAGAAAATATTTCCATGTTGTCTTATTTCTTTTTCTTTTTGTTGGTAGCCAGTCTGAGTTGCCCTGGCCTCATTATTAGTTGTCATCCAGTGGATACGTGTGTTCCATTGTGCAATCCACCAGCGATTACAGCAGATACACTGCTCTGCCCTGCTCTGCTTTTCTACTGGAACTGGGACCCCGACATCGAGAGCAGCCACAGAAAGGCACCAGCTTTACTGCTCAATCTATGACCCATAAGTCAAGACAGATTACGTCTGATTGGATCGTTGATGGCACGTCTGACCTACAATCTGCTGCATTCTCATTGCCGTCTCCCTGGGCGAAGGTTTCCATGGGAACAAGCCCTGGGCTCCTCTAATCTGTTGTTTTGCAGCCCTCACTCATCTGGAGGCAGGCTGGATTCTTTTTTGTCAGGCCCATATTCTTCTGCTCTATTTCCTCACTGAGCTCTCTCTCTCTCTTGCTCTGCTGTCAGCATTACCTCCTCTCTCTCTCTCTCTCTCTCTCTTCCCCTCCCTCATTCTCTTTCGGCCACTCCAGCTTTATGTTATGAAATGGCTCAGACAGGTCAGCTGTAGAATCCCTTCAGACATGGCAGCAGTGCAGCCGAGGCACAAGACTTTGCTCTCATTGAACTCTTAATGATACATGCATTAAAAAAGACCTATTTTCATATGAAAGGATACTCTTACACCGGTTTTGTATTCTTTTAATTTACAATGTTCCAACCCAAGTTATATATAGAAAACAGATAATGAAGAGAAACACCATGTGCTTATTCATAATAAAAGAGGAAGGAATAAAAGAGCAGGGAGAGAGGTAAACTGTGATGGAGGAGGTATTCAAGTCCTTTCCATGTCCCAGCATGACAGTGTAAAAATACTATAACGAGCAAAAGTCCTGCATTAAATTCCTGCTTAAGAAGAGAAGGATTACCAGCAGAATGTAGAAAAAGGTCCACAACTGGCTTGTTGCTATTGATGTTACCATGGCCTGATAATATCAGTGCTAATGCAGATGTGACAATGTGTAAAAAGCATTTCTCTGTGTAGCTGCTTGAGTTGAAACTTATGTTGACACCTCATGGCTGTTAAAAGGATCTTCCATCTCACTTTTCATCTCAGCCAGTATTCCAGCCCAGAAAATCACTAGAAACAGGACTAGTTATCTAAAAAGACATTATAAATGAGAAACAAGAGCTTTCACTGAAAAACTATGAATTGAAATCCCCATGAAATGTCACTTGCAAAATAACTTGGGATGCAGTGCCCTTCCAAAAGGTTGCAAAATAAATCGTGGGTCACGAGATGTTTAATGAATAAAAGAAGAAGAAAAAGTTCTGCTGAAGAACTCTGACACCTATAGAATTTTTTCTAAAAAACTGTGATTTTCGTGACATTTTATGAAATTAAGGTCTTGTTTAGGCCTCAAAAAGTTATTTAACTGGAACAATGTGTGAGGTTTGGAGAGTAACCACAGCTACAAGCACCATGAAGTCAAATGAATAAATCATCCTTTCATTTTTTATCTATTTAGTCATACCTAAATGTAAACTGTAGATTGGGTTTTTTCCCCCAACTCAAAACATAAAGAAGTACACCAACCTAACAGAGAGTGCTGTTTGTGGAAACCTTTGCTTGCTAACTGTTTTCACAGGAAGCAAAAAAAGAGAAAAAGTTATGACTTTATCTTTAATTCATTGTAGGCTATTTCATAGCCGTTTCCACCGCTGTAATTAAATCATATTATGCCTAGTTGCTCTGATTAGTTAACCAACCTGCAACTGTAACAGCTGATTAACCACAGCCAATTGATTTTCAACCGCAGGACGAGTCCTAGTGGTTTTCTCAGTGAAGCCTTTCATTAGGAGGGAGTCAGAGGGATGCCGGTGTTTCCTCGTTTTTACGCCCCCTTCTTTTGGTTTCGTCCAAACTGGCCTGAGCAGCAGCTCCTCAGTCTTTATCCCTCTGCTGCTGCTGCTGCTGCTGCTGCTGGGAGGAGGATGCTCTCTGTCTCCGAATGAATGCGCCGTCAATGGCCCGCTGTTGGACGGCTACGCGATGAATGCATTGGCTTTTTACAGTCAAATGCCTGGAATGACTATTATTATGGATATCTTTTATTTTCTATGGATACTGCCGCCGGTGTGGGCTGTCGAAGGTAAGCCGACGTTCAACTCTTGGTTCAATGTGAATGGGTGAAAATGGGTGATATGTTTGGACGCGCGCAGAAAGCGAGGGGACAGCTGCATCATCATCATCATCATCATCATCATCATCATCATCATCATCATCATCATATATACATATACGTATATATATATATATATATATATATATATATATATATATATATATATATATATATATATATATATATATATATATATATATATATATATATATATATATATATATATAATATACAAACTGTGTAACAGAGATGTGGAGTCCTGTGGATATAGCACGCTGTACTGAGACCTCAGCTGCAAACATGTTAGTCAGCTTCTCTAGCTTGTACTCTTTGTTTGACATCATTAAAGGCCGTCAGTAGAGTGCCGTTGTCCCTAATATTATTATTTTTGCCCTTTCTTACAATTTGATTTACCACCTGTGGAGCTACATCCACACCACAAACCTCAAGTGCACAGGGAAGATATCATTTGATCAACAGTACTGAAGGTATCTGTGGGGTCTTTCATCTTGTGTGATCTTCTGGATTAGGGCTGGAGTCTATTCCAGCTGATTTAGAGCAATGATAGGGTTACAGGTCACCAGTCTATCACTGGGCTACATATACAGACAAACAAGCACATTCGCATTCTCACCTATAGACAGTTTAGAATCACCAATTAACCTCAGCATGTTTTTGGACTGTGTTAAGAAGCCAGAGCACCCATGGGTAGATTTTTTCACTGACATGGTTGAGAACAAACTCCACAATGTAAAGCCCCAGACTTTCTGTGTGGCGATGGTGCCAGCCACTGCACTACCATGCTGCTCAAGCCCTAATTTATTATATCCTATTTTATCTTATCTGTCCAAACATCATTATTACTATTACTATTAGACCTATTGTACTAATCTCATTGTTTAGCCCTTTGAGCTAAACTGTCTGTATCTGCTGCATGTGAGTTCATACACTGTTTGTATCAACAACACATTCAGAAAATTAGTATGTCTGAAAGCCCAAATCACAACAAAATTAGGAAACAGCACATAAAGAAGGTGTATGTAACTCTGTTTTTGAGGCTGGTATGATTGTGGACAAACAAACCTCCAGGAAGTACAGTGATGAACAGGCACAGAGCAAGAGGAGACATGAGAATATATGGATATTTAACATATTTGCAATGACATGTACTTCTGTAACCTTCCTGGCTTCCTGTGTGTCAGTCAGTACAAATCACACTGAGCAGCCAAGCATAGCCCAAACACATATAACCTTAAATTCAAGTGGAGATACCAAAGTTTGCAGATTTATCCAATAAAACGTGTGGAAACATTTGTAAAATTCTACAAGAACAATAATGCAGAGTAATGTTACAAGAAATACAAAAATTTCTAAATGTATCCATTATGTCTTCTTAAATCTGGGGTAACGTTTGTATAATAATGCTTAATAATTCTACAATAATCCACTTGATGCCCCCATTAGGGCTGCATAATTATGACAAAATGATAACTACAACTCTTTTGATCAATATTGAGAGCATGATTATTTATTTGGAGACAAAATAGTTCTTTTGCACTGTCACATTTGAATAAATAGAGTTGTGGTTTCACTTTCATGCTGTGTTATATTCAACTCAGTTCAATTTTATTTATATAGCGCCAATTACAATTCAGATTGTCTCAAGACGCTTTACAGAACCCATATGGCCTAAATATTGTACAAACTATAACCTAAAATAAGATTATTCATCAACTGCATCTCCTACAGGCAAAATATCAATAACACAATTTCCAAAACACCTCATTTGCTGAACTTGTCTTTGTAAATATTTGCTACAATTTACAGATGTTCTCTAAACACCTTAGATACAGACTACATTACACAGCATCTAGGCAGCTGTGCACAGAGAAGCATTTAGTCTCCACTCAGTTTCTGTAGCAGCAGCAGTTCTGACAGGTGTGTGACAAAAATGATTCTGTATAGAGTGAAAAAAGATGTTCTAATATCAGATTCATCTCAGTTGAACCAAGTGATGTTATCTGCAAGGGCTGTTTTCAGTTCAGTTAATGTTCATTTAATTACACGGCCCGAGCAACCAAAATGCTGTTTCCATAGCCAGAATGGGCTGCTGAAATACAAATTTTATAGTGTTAAGGGTTGTGAAAATCAACTGCTACATGAAAAAAAAACAAAAACGTTGGAGTTTAAAACAGGGCTTAAGATAGGGTAACATGATTGAGTTCATGTAGGAACCACCTTGGAGGCTTCATCATTTTTAACTTTGTCTCAGTGGTCTATACTACCAAACACATATGTAATTCATCAGAGTATCACAGAGTCATTGTTGTACAGATATCCTGGGGCATCTAGCCATGTGGGAGTCCCTGCACTCAGCTGTTTAGCAGCATTTCCCAACCATGCTTCTATTCTTGCTGAGAGAGAAGACACATATGACAGGTTCAGTGCTGTTTGGTGGTTGTGTATGGTGTATGTGTGCGGGTGCACATGACTGCTCCATGAAATTTAAAAAGAATAAATATATATATATATATATATATATATATATATATATATATATATATATATATATATATATATATATATATATATATATATATATATATATAAAATAAAAAATAAAAAATAAGAAATAAAACGCTGCTGGCAGTGTGTTTAATTTAGAAATGATTTTAATTTAAAATGCATAATTAACAAAATTAAAACAAACAGCTTCTTAAAAATAACATTCCTATAATGTAAATGTAGTTATATAAGGATTTTTATGTAGAGTCTGGACTGCTCCATGATTAATAGAGGCTCGTCACTGTTTCTCTAAGCCTGGAAGCCAGATTTTTGATTTGCTATAGAGAGAGACTGGCTTCTCATGTAATGATGAATTGCTGGAGGGTTGCAAAATTTTCTCAGTTTTTCACAGTCAAAGAGTGTTATTTTATGTGATGAACCAGTAAATGTCTGAAAATTTCTTGTAAGATCTTGTTCTTCCTAAAAGTGATTTCTATTATTTGCCAGAAACCTGTTCTCAGGAGAAAATCTGCAGTCCAGCATTCGGTCAAAATATGTGGACAGCTGGTACTTTTGGTCTGAGACGAGTTCCAAAAAAAACAAATCCTGATTCTATAGCATAGAATAATATCTTAGACAACTGTAGGTGTGAAAATTTGTGGTGGACAAGGCAAGGCCCACAAAGAACTGCTTTTCCCAATTTTGTGTGAACAAACTTGAATGAGCCCTAACCTCTTCTACAACCCTTAGGGCAAACATGAGCAGTGAAGGACCTCACTGATGCTTATTTGAGTCTAAGTGGGAGCAAATCCTTGCAGCAGGTTCCACAACTGGTGGAATGACATTCTTATTGGCTTGCCTTTCTGTCTATTGATGTATTGTCTTAAGTAACCATGAGTTTAGCAGTATTCTCAGTTGATCTACTCAGCTGCTGTTAAATTGCTTTATTTTATTATTTTTTGGGCCTTATTTGACAGGTTAAGTTGAGAGACAGACAGGAAAGTAGGGAAGAAGAATAGGGGGAAGACCTGCAGCAAAAGGCCGTGAGCTGCCATTGAATCCAGGCCGCTGCGATAGGGGATTTTGGCCCCTGTTTATGGGTCGCCCGCTCATCCAGTTGTGCTATCTGGGAGCCTGCTAAATTGCTTTATTAACAGATAAATTAATTATATGATTGTCTCCTGACAATCAGCTTAGTTTAGCAAATGCTGCTACAACAATCTTTACAAGGAGGGCATTGGACTCCACTAGCGTTACTGTAAAGAAGCCAAAGTAAACAGTCTCTGCCAGAAAGGAGACCTCCATCACCATGGATATGAATACTTTCTGTAGTTCTGTGTGTCTGCTGCTAACATTTCTTTATTAAGCAACATTTCAATCAACCCTTCTGTGAAGAATGCAGGGAGACATTTTAATGATATGAACACGAACTCTATCTCTTCTGTGACAGCATTGTTACATGACAGCTCAATAAAGTAATGCTACCATCCTTGTAGCAACACTTTACTGTGACTGCAGCAGTGTATGTGGGGTTTTTGTACACTGGGAGACTCACTTCACACGATAAACCCACTTGTCTACCTCACCATCTTCCTTAAAGGGGACGTGTAGTCAAGCTGTGGATGTGTAACCTCACTGTTAGAATACATAATCCATCCATCCTGGAATCTATCCCCCCCTGTCATAGGATGAAGTCAGGGGACACCCTAGACAGGTCACCAGTCTATCGTAGGGCCACCACAGAGAGACAAACAATGACACTCACATTCACACCTATAGACAATTCAGAATCATCAATTAACCTCAGCATGTTTTTGGACTGTGGGAGGAAGCCAGAGAACCCAGAGAAAACCCATACATGCACATGGAGAACATGCAAACTCCATGCAGAAAGATCCCAGGAACAGGCCAGGAAGTGAACCTGGGATGGTCCTAGCTGCGAGGCGACAGTGCTAACCGCCGAGTCACTGTGCAGTGGATAGAAAACATAGTAACTGTATTAATTCATATAATTATTGAGAGTTTCTTTACTTCAGCAGAAAGGTATGGGCAGTGGCAGAGGAAGTATTCATTTGCTGAAGTAGTACTTAAGAAGTACTAATACCATCCTGTCAGAGTCCTTAAAAATGCTACTTAAAGTAAAAAATTGAAGTATAAAATATACCATGATATTCAAAGTTAACATACTCAGTGTCGAAAAGTATTTCCTATGACTGTTGTACAACACAATCACTACATTATTGTCACTCAGATTAATGTAGAAGCAGAATTTTACTGTTGCTCTTATTGCCTGCCCCCTCACACAAACAATACACAGCTCTATATGTTTATGTGTCACATATGGCTGGAATGTTAGCATGTCCACATACTAGTAGTTCTTTAGTGTGTAACTTCATTGAAGTCATGGAGCAACCTGAGACAGTAAATAATGTCACAAGTTTTAGAACATTTTAATGGTGCAGGCCCAGATTGATGTGCTGCAAGCAAGGAGTTCATCCATTTTGTCTAATTTTGGAGGTCAAACTGAAAGTAAGTCAGAAATGTGACTATTATTCCCCATGATGGATGTCTGAAAAAGTTTGCCAATGTGGAGGTTTGTTTCTTACTTGTTTTATCATTTATCTGCTCATGTTTGATCCAAGGATTCCAAGTTGTAAAAAACTGGAACTGCTGAGTCCTTTTAAGTGTATTTTAAAGCGCTGTATGGCCTGACACTTTTAGTCATGTCACAGGCAGCAATGATCTTGATAGTTCACCTTTCCTGCTTCCACTCTCCATTAATTCACACACACTGCCTATTTTTACCTGACAGGGTGTGTTTGCAGCAGTGGAGCTTTAATGCTAAGTGCTTAACCAGCAGAATATTATGCCTCCAAGTTGCCTTTGAGTTCGAGTTGAATTTCACATAATTGCAATGTCTTATACCAGTGTGCTGCTGCTGAAATTCAGACTCCATTGTTTGTCTTCAAGAGGCTTGCACAGGAAAGGTAGGGAAGGCAGAATAATTTATTCCTTTTTTCAGAGTTCCTCCTGAGGATTCAGTTGTGAAGATGGTCCAAGTGTTTCTGTTAGAGTTAGTCCATTACATGGTTTATTTTTTTCCTTATGTTTTTTTTATTTTTTATTTTTTTTATGTATTCAGTTATTTTAGATTATTCTAACAGTATGGACAGATACTGACAAAGTATGCCTTTAAAGTCAAGTTTAAAGTATATTCATTAATAAATATTTAATATTTAATAGCTCCTCTGAGTTGTTGCCGGTTGTTTTGAGTTTAGTCAAACATGAGTCAAATTTGCAATGACAGACATCAAGGTGTTTAATTTTTTCCTCTATTGACAGCAATCCTCTCTTGATGATTTTCAGCAGATGTAAAGTTTTTGTGACTACTTCTTAGTATGCTATTTTGATGATATTGTGAAATATGTGCTGGTGGGCCCTGAAATGATCACTTGATAATTCAACCAGCACTTCTAAGGACATTATTCTTTATATTTTTTACTAACTTAGGGGCTGCTGTTGTTCTCTGTTGTTCATACCTGGTTCATGTCATACCTGCAGGACTGCCAGAATTTCCTAACACTCATACTGTCTAGCCTTACCAACATAGAGCAAGTGTTGATGCCTCACGTCTGCTAAAGTCTGTTGTTAAAAGTATTTAAACCCCTCAGCTGAACTTCATTTCCTTATATACAAATTGTGTTCTTGCGGAGCCCAGTTCCATGTCTTTCACTAACACAGCATTAACAACTGAGTTACAACTTTTGAAATCTGCTTTTAGATGTTGTTTTATTTGGCACTAGGATCAGTACTGTCTCCAAACTAAAAAGCGGCAGCGTCCGATTTAGCGGTAGTAACTTTTTAAAAAAAAATCTTCTGAGTTATCATTGTGGTTACAGTCAGCCCAAATGTTTTTCTGCTCATGAAACAGCTGGGCTGTTGTGCTCAGATTTTGTTCTCACTGTGAAATCACTGTGAAACACAATCTGGTGAATCACAATATTTGTTTCTGGAATAACAACTAGATCATTACAGGGAGTTTTACAGAGGGTTTTCAATTTTGTTCCAGAACTATGTACCTGTAGAGTTGCTATGTCTGTGTCTTTAGAAAGTAAACAAGCAGATGCAACAAAACCCCTTTCAGGATAAAAAAGAAAGAAGCAATGGACATTACCGCTAGGATGTCCAGCTGCAAATGATCAGATTTGGGTGTGAGTGGGAAAACCAAATGTGAAGGTGTCCAGTCACCACAACAGACAAACATATGTCCTCTCTGATGCTGATGTGCATCCTCTAGGTGAATTAAACAGTTAAACCTATCCTGTTTCTGGGGGAAAAGAATCATGTTTTATAGTTTTTCAAAAACTGATTCTATAGAGTAATGAATCTAATTTGTAATACCAATAAAAATAATCTGAAAATATTTTGAATTTGCCCACTACAGTATGAAGAAAGGTGACTTTAATTGTTCTCTGCTGTTTGCTGTGTGTCTGGTGGGCAGGAGGACCTTACACTGTGCGTTAATGGTCGTTAAACAGTATACCTATGTGACAATATTACTATTTGCATATTTATATGTCACCATTCAATTTTTTTAACGGGTGCCTTAATTGTGTTGGAATAACCCAGAATGTCTGAAGTGCATGAATATTTCAGTCACAAACTAATAGGTCTCTTGGTTTAAGAGTTGACTGTATGACCTGAAGTATCATGTGTCTGAAAAGCTAGCTTGTGACCATAGTGGATATTATTGCTTGGTGATTCCCATATTTAGTTTCCTCCCATATCCAGAATGCAACTGAGTGGTTTGAGGTAAAAAAAACAAAACAAATAAAATAAAAAAACTTACACAAAAAAGGCAAAAAATGTTTTTGATCAAATAAAAATCAAGCTGAATTCAATGTTTTGAAATGATTAGGGCTTGATCCAAATATCCGAATATTCGGTTGTGACGCTGGTATCCGAATATTTATTTTGAGATCGGTTCCCCCCCCTCGTCAGACGTCGCGAACCGAACCGAATATTCGGTATCACAACGGTTATCAACAGTTTTTCTCAGAAACTCTGGCTTTCTGCTTCAGACTCTGGTTGTGTTCACATAAAAGGGGTCCTCCTGGAGAAAAATGAGTCATGTGACTTCTGCACACAACAAACAATTGTGTGTCACCTACTTCAGTCAACAGGTCGTTTTAATGGAGAGCTGCTGAAAATGATGCAAGAGAAAAATGCTGGTAGAAAACTGATAATCATGTGTTAATATGCTTATTTTACTGATGAATGCAGCCGCTTATTTCTAACTGACAGCTGCACATTAGAGCTGTTAAACTTTAAACATTATACAGTTAAAAAAGAGATTGTAGTGAAGTCCATTTTCTCTGACACTGTCCCACAATAAAAGATATCAGTTTAGTTTTTGGCCAAATCAAAGTAAAATTAATACTGATGATTTAATTTGCTATATTGTAAAGAAATACCAATAGAATAATCAATTTGTGTTCTATTATCTGCTGTACCAGTGCTGTAAACAGACTTGGTAGCTATCAGGACCAAGTATCAAACATGCATATGCATTTTCTGCACCACCAACAGAGAGCATGTAAGTTCCTGTTGCAACCTAAACTGTGCAATACTGTATGTGCACAACTGTTCAGCTCAATAGGTTTCCAGATCTAACATATTTTCTCAGCTAAAAATCTGTATCATTTACAGAGTATTATCAGGAAATGAACTGGGAAAAGGGAGGTGCTTCTTCCAGCCGATTCAAATCCCAAACTCTAAACATAACCTCCTTCGACAACTTTCATGACTCTGAAAACTCTGACTTCAGTCTCAACATACCTCTCTAATCCACTTATCTGGCTTTGTAGTTCAGCCTTCAGTAGAGTTCCAGAGAATCAATGCCAAGGAGCACTGAAGCTGTTCAGGCAGCATGTGGTGGCCCAGTACCTTATTAAGACACTGCTGGTTTTTACTTACATTTGTCTCCTGTCAGTAGTTGTAAGAAATATGGTAAAATGCTGACTAAAATGGAAAACATCTGTTGTCAAGAAATATTAAAGCCAACTTAGATAGTAAAATGTTATTCAGCTGTGCTCACTTGCTGTCAGCTATGTATGCTGCAGTACATTAAATTCCAATAATACTTAAGAAGACTGTTTCTTTGGAATATATACACACATACAGTGCTGAATAATTTTATTTTTGATTGAGATGCCAAATTACAGTTGTTTACTTGCATTCCTGGAAAGAAAAAAATGTTTTAGTGGTTGTATGTTATTCTTAATTAATCTCTGACTTCTCAAATAATTCCAGTGCGCTGACTCAAATTTGGATATAAAAACGTGAATTCAGTTTGAAATTCCTCACTTCTGTTCAAAATGGTGAAACATAGGGAACTCACTGAGAAAGACAGAGTCCGAATCAATGCACTTCACTTGGTCTTTGAGATATAAAGTGTTCTCACAGTGTGGTCAAGTACACGTTGGACTCGATTGCAGAGACTGGTACTTACAAAATGCGCCAAATAAGAGGCCAAACACAAATGGTAACTGATGCCAGGAACCTCAAGATTTGAAGTACTAGAGACAGAAGGAAGACAACTGCTGATCTTCAGGCAGAGATTAATGCTTCTAGCTCGGAATCTGAGAAAGTCTCCAGAATTACCATAAGCAGATAAGTGAAGGAACAAGGCTTAAAGGAAAGAATAGCTGCTAAGAAGCCATTATTAAGGCCTGTAAACATCCAGAAATGCATAAAATTTGCCAGGGAGCACAAACACTGGACTGTAGATGACTAGAAGAATTGGTACTCTGAACAGATGAGTCCAAGTTTGAACTATTCAGTCAGCATCGTAATATTTGTCCATAGAAAAGCTGGAGAGCGTTTTGATGCTAGATGGATCCACAAGGAAACACGGTGGAGATTCTATTATGATATGGGGTTCCATTTTTGGAAATGGTACGGACAAATTAATTGAAATGCATGGTATCATGAACAAGAAATTCTACCACAACATTTTGGTGCATCATGGAGTCCCTTCTGATTTGAGCCTGATTGGCCGTGGGTTCATATACCAAGAAGGCAATGACCCCAAGCATACTTCAAAGCTGTGCAGAGACTATCAGACCAAAAAAAAAGGAATCTGGAGTACCGTAACTGATGGACTTTCCTGGGGATTTATGAAATTCAAAAATATATTGCACAAAAGTTTCATCTAAAGCAAGTCTCTGAGAACAGCTAGAAACTATTTGGAGCTCAATAAGAAAAGAGACTATGGAAAAGTCCATAAAAACAATGGCAACAAGAATGCAAGCTATTATCAGGGCCAAAGAAGGTCATACAAAACATTAAAATTTTTGGTTAATATATGGGAATAGGGACTATTTAACTGTTACAGTTTGTTATTTGCCTAATAAATAACAATGCAATTTTTAGTTTGAAAAAAATGTTTGACAGATTTCTGAAATATTTGTGTTCTGGTTTTTATGACAGGTGGTCTAACAAATTTGTTAAGCATTGTATGTAATGAGACCATAGTGTGTTTTGTGAATATGCCATGCCTGTAGCAGTTTAAAGAAAGAAAGCTTTGAAAGAAATTTGTGATGAGTTGGTAAACCAAATATTCAGACCCATCTGAAGCTTGAGCTTTTTGTTGCACAGGGATTACTTTTACATTGATTTAACTGATTACTTGAAACTTTGGCCACGTTTAACACCCAACATTGTAACAATTTAATTCAATATTATTTATATTGCGCCAATTACAATTCAGATTCAATCAAGACGCTTTACAGGACCCAGTTGCCTGAACCACTGGAGATATGCCAGACAAAAGGTGAAGTATAATACGTCCCCTTTGCAACTACCACATGAACTTATTCAACCTAACTTGTCCTCATTTCTTGGAGGCCCCTGTTTTGTTTGATGTTGAAAAGAGGCCAGCCTGGCCTCATTGCCCTTTGCTGACATTTCATAGTGGAAGTCAGTTATCTAAGCCAATCAATATTCAGTGTTGGGAAAAGCACAGTGCTCATTTGCCTCTGGGAGCAATGACAGAAAACATTGAGCATCAAAACAGCCCATGACCCAGTTCTTCACAGGCCTATGGTTACTGCACCAAAGTTGGGAATTTGAATATGATAAAAAAAATAGTGTATGTTAGCATTATAGAGTGCCACAGCAGTGTTATATCAATGGCCAGATTGTATCCATTGTTTATTCCAGTTAGTGCATGAAATGACTCCATTAACATAAAATACTAGATGTATCTTTTAATTGATTTTAGCCTGTGTCTAAATAGCTAACCATTTGACTTTCTGTTCAATGCAATCCATTATTATTGTATAAACATGGCACTGTTCCCAATTATTTTTTTCTTTATAGTTTTCAAACTCTATCCGCCACGTTTTACTGTCTTTCAACACAACTGTTTCTGAAGTGGTTTTTTGGGTTTTTTTTTTTAAATCACCTTCTATCACATCAGTCACACAACTGATTGTTCCATAAAGCCTAGTGTGAATGCTGTTCTGTCAGCTGGAGTACAGAGACAGCACAACAAAGGGGTGACATTGTCTAAATACTTATTCACTGGGTATGCCATATGCTTTAATAAGAATTTTTTCCTATTCATTGTGCAGAATACCCTTTTGCTCCCAGACGAGCTTCCTTTCTGATGAGAAAATCAGCATGTCCACTACGATCATGGAGAAACAGGCTGATAAATACACAAGAACTGAATATTTTGTCGTCAAATAAGCAGTTTCCACCAAACATTAATCACATGGCATCCTGCCTCTGTCTGACAATTTATTTTCCCATATGTAAAAGGCTTCAGTGCACTCTTCCCAACAAGACACTGAGACTGTGAATCTACTGAAGCATAACTTTTAGTAAAGCACAAACCATTGAAGCATATTCTTTTACCCCAGGAGATCAGTAGATTTAATTAATGTGACATCTGCTCAGCTAGTCTCCATACTGACTGTTAACCAGCAATCCAATGCCATGATTACAGAAAAATGGACGAGTTATGAGTTAACAATATCATAGTATCAGTATATTCCTAGTATGATCTGAGTCTATAGAAGCATCTTTAATTACATTTCATTTACACTTAGCAGAATTTAGAAAGAAGTAGAGAATAGAAAAACACATTTTGTTGTTTTAACACTGAGTTACGCACATTCAAAGCCCTGTAGACTCCACTGTTTCTTTCAATCTTAATGACAGTGACAAGAAAGAAATGAATCCTTGACGGTAGACAGAGATAAGAAAGAAACTGTTTTGCAAAAGTTGTTTTTAATGTGAAACTGTCAAAAGTTAGGATGCATCTTTTTCAAAATCTTTATTTCCTGAGCCTAGTGGTGCAGATGTCTTAACCTTTAGGCATCAATTTTAAAAAGTTACACTGAGGTCCTTATAGACAAAAATGTCCACATTAAAAACAATGCCACATTATATACGGTAATAATATTATTTTTCACTTCCAGTGACTTATCTCTTTTGAGCTTCATCATTCTAAATGTTCCTTTAGTTTTGGTTCATTAACACTTTCAGTGCCAGTTTGTTTACATTATGTTGTTTTTTAATGAAAAAAATAAAAAAGGAATTGTTTTCTATGAAATAAGTGCTACAGGGAAAATAATTTTTTGATTATTACAGGCTGTTACACCTAGGACCTTAAGAACAAAAATAAAAAGAACAAAAATGTCATCATGGCCGCATGTGGGTTAAGGTAATGTCACCTGAAGTATGATGTCACGCTGATGGCTGGTTTAGTTTTACTTTCAGACTTCTTGTCCTTGTGTTGTAAATCTTTGTGTATTTTCTCCTGAATGATCTTGTGATGTGTCAGTACATTAAGAGGCACTAGACCCAGTTCAATTCAGGTACTGAATTTTTGCTAACTTCATGTCCACTAGCTTTCTCAAACCGTCTTCATCAGTTTGCTGAGTTGTCATTGAGATGTTTCTGTTGAAAAGCATGCTCAATAGCTGTTTTGATTTAGTTTTAATCAGTGTGTTCCAGAGTTTAGCTTCAGAATGCATGCTTGTCTTAAGAATTATTTTGACAAAACAGTCCCAACTCAAGATATTTTTTCCGGAGCTTTGACTGCGCATGTCTTCCATCTATATATTTTTCAAATGGTGTTGCTCAGCTTTATTCTGTATAAAGGTTTAACAGCTGCTAGACTGGTTTTCTTCCAGGACTGTGGTGGGGCAGAGCAGACAACTCTATGACTGCCTTGAATTTGGTCTTCCTCTTTTCTTTCTTTCTGGTATTTTCAGCACAACTGAATGGCCACAATGGCTATTTGGAAAAATCAATATAAACTGTTTTAATCTGTGGAGCAACTGATGACACCAGGGCTAGCAGGCAGTTTAATGCACGGGCATGACAGTATCCATCTGACTATGCAGGAGAGCACAGTACACCATGCCCACATAGACACGAACCTCATACCTTCTCTTCAGAAATTAATCCCATTTTGAAAAATGAGAAATATTGAATACATTGAGTTTTTTTCAGTGCTGTCGGACTGTAAGGCTCTTTGCTACTAAATCTAGTAGGAATTTACAGTACATTCAAATGAGGTGAAGAAGTCTTACTCAAGTGACTGAAATGAGTTGTCGTGGCTACATGTCCATTCTTACCATCTGGTACAGACAGAACCAAGAGAAGTTTATAGTACAATATTACTTTCCTCTAAAAGACTCTCAGTGAGATAGTTTAAATCTGAATGTTTCAGAGTCTCAGAGCAGAATCAGCTGTTGTCTCGAAGTTTCTAGTATCAGCCTTGGGTATAGGCTTTGTGTTTTACTTTGTGCGCTTAACAAGTGTTTAACCCAGCCGGGGGCCTGTATATAATGTGCATGTTTTTCAATGCATAGCTGAGAGACATGCAAGTGAGGCTACAGAGGAAATTATTTTTTTCTAAAATGTTAGTGTGAATGTGTCTCCCATTGCATGCTGGTAGAAACTGCCGCCTTTCACAATTTTGAGGAGCATTTGCAGGATGAATGGTTAGAAAGCTGGAGTCAGAGCACAGAGCGGTCATACCACAGTAACCCTGGAGCAGGCCTTGGAGCTTCAACCCCAAACCATCTGATCAGTTCTGAAGCCCTGAGTGTGGCATTTTGGCATTTAGATTTTCTGAAACTGGAGGTGATGGGTAGCACTGCTGTAAGACTTTAATGTCAATTTTCCTCTAAATTGGGGCATAATTTACATAATTTGCAAAGTGGACATCATACTGTGTTAAAAAGAACTTGAATCTGGCAATGTTTCCAAAGTCAGTTTTATCAGCGATTCACTAGCAAGGACCACACCATTCATTTTGAAGCTTGATTGTTTATTTAATGCAAAAGAGCATTATGTTGCTGATGAGTTGAGGGGATGTGGTGCAGGGGGAAAGCTTAGTCAGTAATCAGCAGTGGCTCCTGGGCTGGCGGGCCCCTAGGAAAAGGAGAAAACATGAAGTGGAGGCAGAAGTTACGAGTGGGTGGGCCATGAGAAGCGAGAACAAACAAGTGGGAAGAGCAGAGTGGTATGTCTAGAGACATACAACAGGATGAGGGGTGATTGAGGTGGGGTCCTGCTCCTGAAAATTAAGAATTTATCGACATTTATTTGAAGTTAAGTATGATTATTATGAATATTGTGGCGCCTTAAATGGCTTAAGATGCAAATTCTTGAAGTAAAAAGTTTTTTACAGTTAGGTTGATGTCACGTATTGCAGTGGGATTCTGTTTTGAGCAGATTTTTCCCAGTTGAAGCACCTTATGCCTAGTTTTGTAGGCCAAGTCTATTTGCTTTTTCTGACCTCCAAATGCAGCATTTAGTTGTGAGTAGAGGACCTGGTTTGAGTAGTGTGGGAGTGTTTCAGGTGGTCATATGACATGCCCTATATCTCAGCTGTTGTCCAGTGACAGTGTTGGTGATATATTATGCATTATGCTTTGGCACGAGATTGTGTTGTAATCCTAGACCAGACAAGCTGTGACATAACCTCAACATAAGTTTGCACGATATTTTCTATTAGATTTCTTTCTTTCTTTAGATGAGGCTTGTGCCATCCTGATTAATTTGAATTATTAAAACACAAATTTATTTAAGAATACGCACCATATAACATTACACTATAAACTAAGAGATTCCTAAACAAAAATTAAATTAATTAGGTAGCATGAAGCTGGCCCTAAAGGTTGGCTCATATCCACTTTGGATGGACATCAAGCCTTATCTAAGTAAATCACACAAAATAATACATCATAATCTTAATTTTACAATTCAGGTTATATTTTGTCTCAAGTTAAATAATGTCTGACACCTAATTAAGAAAAAAAATAACCAAAATGAAGCAGGAGACTGTGTTTGACTATGAAAGCTGATGCTGAAAGCAGCATGGCAGGCAGCACTGGGACATAAAACAAAGTGAAATTCGCCGACGTATCCTGGTGGGTTTAATCCAGCGTGGCATACAGAGCGTGGTGCAGCCTACAAGGATTATGTGTGCTGGACTTAGTTGGTCCTCTCTCTCCTCCTTTTTGCCCTACTTTTCATTGAATCATACATAGAAAGGCAGAACAAGAGCTCTCTTTCCCTCCCTCTGCCTCCCTCTCTGTTCACACACACACACACACACACACACACACACACACACACACACACACACACACACACACACACACACACACACACACACACACACACACACACATTTATGTATGTACAGTATATGTTCAAGAATGCAGGGACAGATGGAGCTGGTGAGTTGGGGAGGGAATCATTATTCAGTGATGTAGTGCTTGACGATAAAAGACACTTCCAGGTTTTACTGAAATATAAATTTCATTATGTTAAATTATTTTTTTAAAATAATAAATGAAAGAGATTATATAGCCCAAGGAAAAAAGAGCAGGATGTCATTAGTACTGATACTCAGTAGCTCCTTCATGTAAAGTGATTTTCAGCAGCATATTGTGGCCATTCAGTTATGCTGAAACTGTAGAGACTGAGGAGCTGCCATGACAAATGTCTAGTCACGAATGGAGGGCAACATATACTAATGCACCCCCGCCCTTGCAAGCCCATGCTGTCCCCATTTCGCTGCTCCAGCAACCCATCAGCATTTCCAGCCAGTGTAAGCCTTGCCTGCATTTTAAATGCATAACTGCAGCACTGCTCTTCATTATTAACAAACATTTTAATTCATGTTTTCTGAGCTCTTCTCTCTCTGGCCACGATAGATTTCATGTTGGCTATTTGCTGCATCTGTTGTCCGTCTGCAAAATTAGTCTAAATACAGTCAGTAGTGCAATAAATTCACTCATCTTTTTTTAAAAATTTTATTTCAAGTGACCCCGTAATTGATCTAATAGACAAATATATGCTGTACAATACTAGATAAATGTTTTAGGGACTTTAGATGTTTAGATTTTTATTCATTGGGGATGTATCTGATTGGTCCCAAATTTACTTCCAGTCAAACATCTAGCCAGATTTTTTCTTTTCTGCCCAAGGTAGAGGAGTCCTTCAACTGATGGTCTGAACCCACAGAGTCCTGATCTCAACATTATGAAGTCAGTCTGGGATTAAATGAAGAGACAGAAGACACTGAGTCAGATTAAGGCCTCAGAGGAACTATGGCAAGTTATCTAATATGCTTGAAGCAACCCACTTGTCAAGTACCTTGTGTATGAATCTAACTGACAGAAAAAACTATTGAAATAATTTTCTTTTAAAACGTCTTTACTTTCCATTTAGTGGCTAAAACCGTTGCCCAGTACTGCTCGTAATCTATTGGACTAGAAATGTATACAGTACATATATCAACACAACACCATATACAATACTATCCTTACAGTAGTTAGGATTGAAAGACAAAACCAGTTAGCTGCCTAAAAACTGAATATTATATTTAATACTGAAATTATTAGTTTTTTCAAGTCAGCTGGACATTACAGTCCTTATTGTAATATTTTTCCTGAGGCACAATTATTGTAAAATGTAAGGTGTCTTTTGGCTTCTTCATAAACAATGCTGGATTCAGAACCTCACATCTTTATATATATATATATATATATATATATATATATATATATATATATATATATATATATATATATATATATATATATATATATATATATATATATATGTATATATATGTTTACACCCTTGTCGTCGACTTGCACTCTCTCATCTCTCTCTGTAGAGCCGAGGTTCACCATGAGTAAGACTAGTCATTTGATCCATTCTTATTACCAACAGTTACTTATATTTAGACATTTACTGTAACATTAAGAATTTTGGCTTGTTTTGTTAAAAGAAAATGCAATGCTTTATAGGAAACACACTTATGTTTGTCAAAGTAAGTTATTTTAAAGAATGTTGATGTTGATACAAAGGTAATGTAGGTTCTACTCTCATTTATAAAGAGATTCAAAGTGAGCCAAGTCTAGAAAATGCTTTCGCGAAGTGTATATTTTGTCTAATTTCACAGATGTCTCAGAACTAGTGTCATACAAAAATAGAATAAAATTTAAAGCAAAAATAATCAATAATCACAATCAATTAAAACACTTTATTTACTTTTTCTAAAAAAAAAAAAACTCACAGAATTTGTTCCATAGTGATGAAAGTGTACAACACCGCCAGCTTTATCACTGCTATAACACAGAGACACATTCACGTCTCCAGTCCTTCTTGGCTGAGTCTGTGGGAATTGGTTTCGGGTCACTGCTCATGGCCTCTTTATTCCTGTTTAGCGGCAGCTCTGACACCTGGCTTGCCGCTCCCTCCCAGCTCCTCATTAATCGCTGCTGATACTAACAGGAAGCGAGCACCCGGAAAAAAGAGCCATTTGGATGCAACAGTGGGTGCTCATATTTCCGCCTGACTACAGACCAATACAAGGCTGACATCCACAATCAATAGTCATAACTAGTTCTCCTAATGATGCATACTGTTTAGTTATCTTTTCATGTAGTGTTTACATGAATTTAAGACAAAATGTCATAACTGGCTGTAGTTAAAAAAAAATAGGTTTTGAACACTTTGATATGATAAATATTTGTATACATGCACTAATAATTACCTGATATAGTTCCTCTTCATAGTGCCCATAACCAAACATGCAATAAGATATTCCAGCTTTTATCTATTTAAGTCTATGTGGTTCTGTGTGTTCTCAGTGTGAAAAACACTGCTCCTACTGGCTGCATCCCACAACTCTGTGCTACTATACTATGTACTACTATAAGTATATCTTTGTATTAGTCTGTAACAATGTCCATACATAAAGCTCTTTAGCCATTAAAGAATGGTAGTTGAAGTAAATAGTTTGTAGAAGCCAGATGAGTTTCTGCTCTGTTAGTCATTGTCTCTACAGCTTTGGCCAATCTCCGCTTGTTCTGGCTTAGGTCATTCACTCCCTCCAAGACAAAGTCACCCTCAGGGTTCTTCATGTGACTCCATAATTACTCTGCAACATACTGAATGTGACGTCACCACTTAGTAGTATTCATGTCCTCTTTGATTAATCTGTCATGAAGTGGTAAGGCCACCACAGATTTCATGGAAATAAAATGATTTTACATTATGCTTCAGGAGTATCTGGATAACTCAGATTATCAACTGTGAGTGGATGGCTGTTTGGTGAATCATAAAAGAATGTCTGCAGAGAGGTAACGGCCAATCTCCCTGATGAGAGTGAGAAAATGGATTTAAGAACTTTCCTTGCTGTTCTCAATCAATTAATCAAACTTTATTTATATACCACTTTTCATACAATTAAAATTCAACGCAAAGGCCTTACAACATTTAAAAACATTAAAAGCAAGAAAACTCATCCCTCCCTCTCTCCATATATACATATATGCACACAACTACACATGCACACACACACCCACACACCCACATGCACACACATGCACACACACTCTCAACACTGACTGTAGGGAGACATGGCATGGCACTGATGATTGTGGAAAACGCTTTGATTTTTCTCTCCCATATCTCCTACTTGACTTGGAAGTATTCATTCTGAAGTCATACTGCTTTTGAGCCAGGAACATAGGCAAATGACAAATATCTATTTCCTATGATGCTTCACTTCTTGATCACATCTTATCTAATGTACTGCTCCGCTAATGGCGATAGAACAAATGCCATTAATGAAAACATCTGTTGACGGGTCATCCAAGATTCCAGTGTGAGCTGCTTAACAACAAAGACATGAGAAGCAGAATATATGACATGTGCACATTGCACCTTTCTCAAAAAATGGACAAAAATAGTCAATTTCACAATAGGTGAATACTGGTTGTACTCGTGGATCTACACAATGGCAGGTCTGATATTCCCTGCTCTGTTTTATGTAGATCTCCCAAGTTTCCATCTAACACACTGATGCATAGACACTGCAACAGTTCTATATATTCCAGGGAGTAAGTATCCATTTGATGATTAGCCATTGCATTGCCTCCAGTACTACTGTGAGGAATCCCAGAGTTATTTTTAATCAGACTATGTCTTTTAACTCACGCATAAAACAAGTCTTTAGGACTTCCTTCTTTCACTTGAGAAATATTGTGAAATTCAGGAACATCCTGTCTCAGAGTGATGCAGAAAAACTAGTCCATGCATTTGTTACTTCCAGGCCTGACTGTTGCAATTCCTTACTATCAGGATGTCCCAATAGTTCTCTGAAAAACCTACAGTTGATCCAAAACACTGCAGCGAGAGTACTGACGGGAGTTAGCAAGAGAGATCATATTTCTCTTGTGCTGACTTCTCTTCATTGGCTTCCTGTGAAATCTAGAATAGAATTTAAACTCCTTCTCCTGACATACAAAGCTCTTAACGACCAATCTCCATTGTACCTTAAAGACCTTATAGTACCATATCACTCTAGCAGAACTCTTCTCTCTCAGACTGCAGGTTTATTTGTAGGTCCCAGAATTTCTAAAAGTAAAATGGGAGGCAGAGCCTTCAGTTATCAGGCGCCTCTCCTGTGGAACCAGCTCCCAGTTTGGGTTTGGGAGGCAGACACCCTCTCTATTTTTAAGACCAGCCTTAAAATGTTCCTTTTTAACAAAGCTTATAGTTAGGGCTGACTTGGGTGATCCTGACAGAGTCAGTTGAAGTCCACATGTACGGGACAGAATTGACTTCTTTGTCCCTTAGAACTGCCCCTAGTTATGCTGCTATAGGCCTAGGCTGCTGGGGGACCTTTCTCAATGCACCGAGCCCTTTTCTCATTACCTATGTATTTACAATATACCATTATTGCATTGCATTCACGCTGTTTCTCCCTGTGTCCTTTCTCTGACTGTCCCTGATTCTGAAGCTGATTGCTTCTGATCTGTGGTTGCTGTCCCACCAACTGGCTTAGTGCTGTTGACCTTCCTCCAGGCCATTGCTTCCAGCTCCCCATTTCCACCAGTCTACTCTGCATCGCTCTTAATATACTTGATCTACACACTGTTTGCATCTTAATACCAGCGACATATGTAGTATATTTAATGCCAGAGCCTTACACCATAACAGTAAACTCATGAATTAGTTTACATGTTGGCTTGTACTTACATGTATCATCTATCATCTATCTTATCATGCATGTATCCCAATGTGTGTTATATGTTTTCCTGTCCCCCACCCCTCTCTTCACTCTCTCCCTCACCCCCTTTACCTCTTCTGGTCCCTCTCAACCCAGCCGACCAGCAGCAGATGGGTCCCCCCACATGAGCCAGGTTCTGCTCAAGGTTTCTTACCATTAAAAGGGAGTTTTTTTCTTGCCACTGTCACCTTAAGGCTTGCTCTGGGGGTTCAGGCATATGGTTTCTGCAAAGCGTCTTGAGACAATTTGAATTGTAATTGGCGCTATATAAAAAAAAATAAATTATTAAATTGAATTGAATATGTTTCTGAAAGGAGAACACCTCCATTTATTAGAAAAAAAGTACATAATTAAGAAAAAAGAAAACACCAGTAATAAACAAGCCTCCAGTTGGATTCCACTGACTTTCTTATATATGTAAAATTTTGGAGTGAAATTCAAATAACTATCTAGCCAATCATGGATGTGCTCAGTTCCACAGAGGTGGTGTTAAACTTCACTGTAAGAGATTGGAGGCCAATTAACTTTAGAACTTACTTTGAAATATTTTCATTAAACATATAGATCTGTTTTTTGGGGGGGGGGTTTAAAAATAGCTGTCATAATGACAGGTCTGAAATCCTTATGTTCAGGTGATGATGATGAAATCCGACATGATATGTTTATCTTGTACAGTTACTAAGATAATTATAAATTATATAAACATGCATATGAATTCATCATACATAATAGCAAAAAAAATCCTAATCACACTAAGAATACCACCATATTCTTTACATTAAACAATAAGAAAAGTAAGATGTTAGAAACATATATGCTTGGGATGAAGTCTCTGTGTCTGTTATGGCTTGCGACAGAGAGAAAGTGGTGTTTGTGTCTTGTGTGTGTCCTCCACAAACACTTCAGATGTGAGGGGTTCTTTCCAACACTGTTTCATATGATCCAGTATTTTGTCCAGATTTTGGGACATATTTTGTGTGTTGTTGGCACTCCTAAATTTTAGATTTTAAAACTGTTAAGTTCATTCTTATTTCTGTTATTTTGTTTGAAAGAGAAGAAGGTAAGGAGGTCACAGCAAAGAATACAATTCTCTCTTCTCGAGAGATGCTTGACAGTTGTGAACATTATCGGTTCCTTTGGGAAGTAGGAGACGCCTTGTTGTCCGAGTGTCTTGTGCAGATGTTCCATTTGTATGAAAATTTTGGGCTAGCTGTCTTCTCAAATGGTCTCCTGCTAAATTTACAGCTGTCAGAAAGGGTCCTGGATTTTGATTTGCTTTGCTTTGACATACCTCACACTGTAAACTGTCATTCTGCTCCTCGGTATGCTACAGATACATTTTAAAACATTTCCCAAGGCCTGCTGCAGTTGCATGTGAATGCCATCTACATTTTAACCTGTTTTCCATATACCCCTATTATCAACAACTAGTGATACACCAAAACCTGCTTCAACTTGATAAAAATGTCATTAATCATTGTACTCCATACATTTGGCATTCCTTCATCACTGGATATAGAGACACCTATTTTTAAAAAAACAAAATCTAAAATATTTGATCCAGTTTGGCATCCTACCTCGTCCCACAGCTTAATTCAGTTTTATCACCCAAAGATATGTTGTAAAGAGTTTCACAACGTATCATATGATTTCGCATTGTTGAGAAATACATAGATTTGGACGTTGTGCATTGTCCAGTTCTAAAGCCACTCAAATAGGGGATAAAATATCTCTGTTTCCCCCGCATATAAGGAGGTTATCAAGTATTATTTTGCATACTGCAGCTGTAAGTGGTGTAGAACATTAAGAGGTTTCTGTGAAGGGACAACAAATGAGTGTTTTCATCTGAGTATCATTCAGGTGGCAAAATATTTGATAACTTACTCATCTCACCCAGGTGCTGTCTTTTCCTTTCTCAATGTGTTATTTAAGATAATGGCCCTTTTTTCTCTTGCTGAACTTAATTTATGTGAGATGTGCACTACTTTAATTGTGTTGACTAGCATCCCCATCTTTGCTTTGGCAACACCTGCTTCTTGTCTATTAGACAAATATTTGTACTTTAGATGTTCTGTACACACATCATTTGATGCACCTTAGCCCATAAACCGATGACTCCTGTCGATGGCCCTAAAGTACTATGCATCCTTTATGCATCCTTTGTGTCCTGCAAGCATTCCACTTGAGGACACAAATCTAACAATTTGTAGCCACCTCGTCCACACCTGACTTGTCCATGCTCTGAATGTCAGTTACTTGTTGGGTTGCTGGCTCCAGCTATTCTTGCATTTTTATACTGTATATTCATATTGTGCTTCAGGGAGAACATATTTGATCCCAAGAAACTTGCTCTTCTGCTGTATGTGTGAATGGGAAATAAGTACAAGTACAAGTAAAAATAAGTACTTGTGTGAAGAATGAAAAAAAAAAGCTTGAGAGAGAAGATGAACCCACCTCTATTTTCTTACCTATGCACACCTGACTATTTGCTGCATTAAACAGATGTCCTTTAGCTTTATACTAAACACAAGAGAAAGTAATGAAACATATTAAAACTTATGTTAAGGACAACAAACTCTTACTTTTACCACTGATTAAACTATCCATCCATCCATCCATCCATTATCTATACACCGCTTAATCCTCACTAGGGTCGCGGGGGGGGGCTGGAGCCTATCCCAGCTGACTCGGGCGAAGGCAGGGGACACCCTAGACAGGTCGCCAGTCTGTCGCAGGGCCACATACAAAGACAAACAATCACTCTCACATTCACACCTATGGGCAATTTAGAATAATCAATTAACCTCAGCATATTTTTGGACTGTGGGAGGAAGCCGGAGTACCCGGAGAAAACCCACGCATGCACAGGGAGAACATGCAAACTCCATGCAGAAAGATCCCGGGAAAGCTGGGACGCGAACCAGGGATCTTCTCGCTGCAAGGCGAAAGTGCTAACCACTACGCCACTGTGCAGCCCCTGATTAAACTAGAAATTCTTTAATTAAAGAAGCCCAAACCAGACAATGGGCTTTTGTATGAAGAATAGTTGACTATCAAAAGAGTTTTGAACTTTCTGATCAATGAATATATGGTCATCAACTCTACAGGGGGCACATGATAAAATGTGGTGTTGATAACTAGGGTAATTATGACTAATGGCAATGGCAAGTCTTTCTCATACAGAGGTACAGTACATAGTTGCAACCGTTTTTCTACTTGGCTAGCAACAAGCAACTTGAAAATGGCAGCAGGATGTTTAATGCCAATGATATTCATGCTTACTGCTCTGTTAGCTAATAGCTACTTGGATGCATAGACCCATCTGAATTGACAAATAATATACAGTTGTGTGTTTAAGGAGTGTGTCATCTCAGCACAGTAAGAGTGTCAGCCTATTCCTGTTGAAATATTGGATGACCTGTCAGATGTTTTCATTGATGACCTTCATTATTTTAATGCCTTAAGGGGAGCATTATGTCCAATCAGACGGAATTATATTTTGTAATAAGATTTCGAAACACAGAGGGAGAAGAAGAGGTGAACTGTGATTTGTAGCCACTTTGGGATCCTTCCCTAGAAGCCACTGAAGGAAGAAGCTTGACTCAGCAACACTCTGTCAGGATGATGTAAATAATTGAACATGTTTTGGATACAAAGTCTTAGCTGTATAGTCCCGTCTGACTTTCCACTCTGGTGGGGGGATGGCATGGAGCTTATGGATGTCACTATAGATATAGTGACACAAAGAGCAGATGTCTCCAGGTAGGCAGAGGAGCTTTCAGAGTGCTTTGGTATTTAAAAAGTGCTCAGAACAAAATGAACAGAGTAAAAAAAAACAAACATTGTTGTTAGCCAGCATAGACATTTGCAACATTAGTTGAGTTCAACCTTTTTTCTGGGCAACCATTTATTCCTTTCATTGTGTTGATATGCTTGTTGTGCTAAACACTGAACTGAAATCAGTGAGAGATGGTTTTTCACATAGACAGGTTTTAGTAGTAAAAGCATTAAACTTAATCCGGTACTATGCAGGTGTGCATATGCAATAGCAGGACACTAACTGCTGGGAGACTCCACAGACAGAGCATCAGCAGCTCCATTCATAGACCCTCTGCAGCAGCATCTGTACCAGCATGATGGTGTTAATGGAAACCGAAGCTGATCAGCTCCACTAAAGAACATCAAAGGAGGAGAGGCACAATGTTTTTCATCTGTGCATACATTCCCCTGCAAAAGTATTGGAACAATGAGGCCAATTCCTTTATTTTTGCTGTAGACTGAAGACATTTGGGTTTGACATCAAACGATGAATATGAAACAAGAGATCAACATTTCAGCTTTTATTTCCAGGTATGTACATCTGGATCTGATACACAACTTAGGAAATAACATTATTTGTAGCAGAACACCAAAAGAATTGGAACAGATAGACTTTAAATAGATTAACGTTTAAGGATAAGGATAAGGATAAACTTTATTGATCCCACAGTGGGGAAAGTTCACCGTTACAGCAGCTACAAAGAAAAAGTATAAAGGCAGTGCAGGAATAGATAAGAAAAAGAAACACAGTACAAAAATTGCAGAAAAAAAACATTATATACAGATGATTTTTTTTCTTCTTATAAATATGTAGAAGATTATATACAAGAGGATGAGGTATCAGTTATTGCACTGATGAGGTATCAGTTATTGCACATAAGTAAGAGGATGCATGTCTAAAATGGGGGAAGAGAAAAGTGCAGCAGTAAACAGTACACGGTGGAGTTTATAATGCAGCATTGTAAAGACAGATGCTGGAATAAACGACCTGCGGAAGCGTTCCTTCTTACACCTAGGGTGTACCAGTCTGTTGCTGAAGGTGCTTCTTAAGGAGTTCACAGTCTGATACAGAGGGTGGGAGGTGTTCCCTATGATAGAAGACAGTTTGGCCAGAGCCCTCCTCTCTCCCACCACCTCCAATGGAGTCCAGGGGGCAGCCACAGACTGAGCTGGCTCTTTTAATCAGTCTGTTTAGTCTGTTCTTATCATGCTCAGAGCACCCCCCTCCCCAGCACACCACTGCATAGAAGACCACCGATGCCACCACAGTGTCATAAAAGGTCTTCAGCAGTGGTCTGCTCACACCAAATGATGCGAGTCTCCTAAGCAGGTATAGATGACACTGGCCCTTCTTATACAGAGAGTCAGTGTTATCTGTCCAGTCCAGTTTGTTATTTAGGTGAACACCCAGGTACTTGTAGGTCCTCACTCTCTCAATATCAAGTCCCTGGATGTTCAGCGGTGGAGTGTATGAGGGTTTCCTGTGGAAATCGATCACCATCTCCTTTGTCTTGCTGGTGTTCATTTGAAGGTGGTTCTGCTCACACCAGTAGACAAAGTCCATGATGACCTTCCTGTACTCACAGTCGTTCCCCTCTGACATGCATCCTATGATGGCAGTGTCATCAGAGAACTTCTGGAGATGACAACTGTCTGTGGAGTAGCGGAAGTCTGATGTATAGAGGGTGAAGAGGAAAGGTGAGAATACTGTACCCTGGGGGGCTCCAGTGCTGCAGACCACCACATCAGACACACAGTCCTGTAATTGCAAATCCTTCCCTTGCAATAACCGCATCAAGCCTGAGACCCATTGACATCATCACATTTTTTGCATTCTTGTTTTATGATGCTTTTCCAGGCTTTCACCACCTCTTTCAGTTGTTGTTTGTTTTAGGGGGTTACTCCCTTCAGTCTCCTCTTTAGCAGTTAAAAATGTAGCTGTATAGGGTTTAAGTCTGGAGATTGACTTGGCCAGTCTAAAACCTTCCACTTTTTTGGCAGTGTGTTTTGGGTCACTATCTTGCTGCACCGTGAAGGATCTCCCCATCAGTTTGGTTGCATCTTTCTTTAAATTGGCAGACAGAATGTTTCTGTAGACTTCTGGAATCATTTTGCTGCTGCCATCATGTGTTATATCATCAATGAATATTAATGAGCCCCTACCAGAAGAAGCCATGCCAGCCCAAGTTATGATATTACCTCCACTGTGTTTCACAGATGAGCTTGTATGTTTGAGATCATGAGCAGCTCCTTTCTTTCTCCAAACTTTAGCCTTTCCATCACTTTTGTAAAGGTTCATTTTTGTCTCATCAGTCCATAAAACTTTGTCCCAGAATTTTTGAGGCTCATCTCTATACTTTCTGTCAAATTCCAGTCTGGTCTTCTGGTCTTAGGCAGAGGGGTCTGCTGCACAGACAACACATACCACAATAAAATGAACATCCAGATAAAATAAACATCTAGAATAAAAAATAAATAAGTGAAATTAAAGTGCAATGCATTATCACACTGGTTAAAAACAAAAGTGCAATGTGCAAACCCAACATTATGTATATAAAAATAATAAATAAATAATAATAATATTATAATAATAAAGTGTAAACCCATCCATCCCTGTTTGTGAGATTTATTCAAATAAAACATATGGTCCAAGGTTTAGTAATTCTTCAATAGTCAGTTCCTGAGCAGTTTTTTGTGGATCCACTGATATAACTGAGAATAAGACGATACAGTTCAACTGCATTACTAACTACAGCTGTCAATAAATCAATGCCTCTAAAACAGTAAATAAAGATTTATAACAATCTTTGAAACCTCAGAATATACACATATGAATTGTTTTCATATAAACATAAAGAGGCAGGACTGTGATACCTGAACTTGCAGTCATGTCAGTCACCGACTGGTTCTAGAGGGAGGACGATGATTTACATATAATTGGCATATCAAGCCAATTATATGTAAATCATGTTCCTTGCCCCTCCCTTCAGACTCCCCCTCCACATCAAAACAGACAGAAAATTGTTGTTGAAACATTGTAAAAAGAAAAAAACTTTGGAAAACAAAAATGAGTAAATAAAAAAAAAGCACAGACATGAAGAAAAAATATGAAAATTGTAATTGAGAAGCAAATGAAAATACAACCCCCCTATGCATTCACTGTGCCATATCTGGCCATGCTTAAGCCATGCTGGACCCCTTCTGAGCCAAGCAAATTTATCCTGGTCTTATCTGCCCAAAGAATGTGCTCCTAGTTCTCATTAGGATTCTTTTCATGTTCTTAAGAAAAGTTTAATTTCACATATTGTGCCAAAGAGCAAACAAGGGTCTTGGATGCTGTCATGTAATGTCCCTCACACTATCTGAGCTGTCAAAAAACTCAGATTTCACTGATAGCCCCTGTGCGAAGTCTGAAGGACTTGCTTGACTGTTTTTTAGAGTGGCATTGTGCAAGTAGTACACATTCTGTGGTCAGATTTTGGGAGGACAACTGCATCAACTGGTTAGGGGTACTATGCTCATAATAATGACTATTCTACTAGTCAACTTAGAAATAATACAATAACTGAAAAGATAATACAGTTTTGAAGCAATTTATGTTTAAATGATATTGCACAGTGTACTTCCTTCTGTTGTATACTGTAAAAGCAAATATTTGTCCAACTTCAACCTTTTTGTTTTTGTCTTCTGCAGAAGTACTAATGGATTCAACAACTGCAACAGCAGAGCTAGGCTGGACCATCTTCCCATCACAAGGGGTAAGTGGAACACAACAAGACAATAAGAACAATTTGTAAAACATGTAGTCACTATACAAATGTTTTGCTACCATGTCACCGCTGCTTTGTTAACTTTGCTAGAATGTACACTACCATTCAAAAATTTGGGGTCTCCCTGGCAATTTCATGTTTTCCATGAAAACTCACATTTTATTCATGTGCTAACATAATTGCACAAGGGTTTTCTAATCATCAATTAGCCTTTCAACACCATTAGCTAACACAATGTACCATTAGAACACAGGAGTGATGTTTGCTGGAAATGTTCCTCTGTACCTCTATGTAGACATTCCATTAAATATCAGCCATTTCCAGCTAGAATAGTCATTTACCACATTAATAATATCTATATTGTATTTCTGATTCATTTAATGCTATCTTTGTTGAAAAAAATGCTTTTCTTTCAAAAATAAAGACATTTGTAATGGTAGTGTATGAATATAATTGACTTCTAAAAAGTCATAGACATCAGATCCTACTAACTGAACTACCTCAGCATCTCATTGTATCTCATTGTCAATGGACCAACTTGTATTAGAGCTTTGCTTTGATGTTTGGGGAGACCATTGTCTCAGAGTTTACAGATGTTCACAAAAGAGCCTAAAGACAATTATTTTAAGTAATTTGCAGTTGTGACAAAAAGTATTTATGTCTATACTTAAGTAGAAGTACCAGTACAACAATGTAAATATGGACTATTACAAGTAAAAGCCCTGCAGTCAAAACCCTACGCAGGTAAAAGTAGAGAATTATTAAAATAAACATCAAAATGTAAAGCAGCAGCAGTGAAAGTGCACCCTATCAGCTTTATGTGTTTAAAGTGATGTTTGTGCAGTGTGATTACCCATAAGACTCATATTTTATAGTTATATGTTGCATAATTAGATTAGATGCATCAATGTATACGTAATTTGTTGGTACAGTCCAACCACAAGTGCAAAAGACAGAAATAAAACAATAGAATGATGAGTCATTTTTTAATTTTTGTTCAAAGATATCATTGTGAAGCAACACACCAATTGCGAACAATTAAGAGATACATTGAGGGACTATCATACATAAATAAAGTAATAAAAAAAATAGATGATGAAACTTTCAAGCCCATTTTTCATTTTAACTGAGCTGTGCAGACAATCATCTGCACCTGGGTGTGACAGTTTACAAAATTACCAACTCAGGGCATTCGAATTAAAATGTAAGAGACGTGTAGCTCCAGATCCAAAGACACCTGCAGAGAGAACAAACACAGGACACAGAACCTCAGGGGAAACACAGAGTTAGTGCTATGTTACAGTGATGTATAACTGTATGGAAGAGAGAGAGGAGAGCAGAGCAGCGTTGGCCAGTGCATCATGGGAGTCACCTGGCAGTCTAAACCTATAGCAGCATAACTCAGGTGATCCTGAGCAGCTACACTTCATCAAAGAGGAAAGTTTTAACCCTAATCTTAAAAGCAGAGAGTGTGTCTTAATTTAAATCGGTATTATTAATAATGTTATAGCTAGGAAATGATCAAACTAGCTTGCATTCTGCTCAAACCATGTTCGCTACCTACATAATTTAACTTGAACTGCTAGCTTAATCATTTAGCTAGCTTATCTTGAGTAGGCCTGGGTCTTGGTGAATAGCATTTAGTACAAATCAAGATGTTGTTTAAGGAGGATATGAGACCAATTTATATTCATTTATGAAACAAAATGAGGTCTGAGATGCACAGGTCGAATTTGATTGACATTGTTTCTGTGCTTCAGAATTTCATTAGGTGTGTTCAAACAAAATGTAAAATAAACTTTAAAAACAAAGCTGTTGTGATCTACTGACACATCCTCAAGTGAACTTCTGAAGCTAAATCTGAAGGTGGGAACTTAAATCACAGGAGGATAGCAGAAAAAAGATTTTCGGCTACAGGGCTGAAGAAGACCTATTTCTCTATGCAAGTGTGTTTTTAGTACATATGTGCCACTTTAATTGTTTTTTCTGTGCTCTCTTCTAGTGGGAAGAAGTTAGTGGCTATGATGAAAATATGAACACCATTCGAACATACCAGGTGTGCAATGTCTTTGACAGCAGCCAGAACAACTGGGTACGCACCAAATACATCCGCCGTCGTGGTGCTCAGCGCATCCATGTCCAGATGAAGTTCTCAGTTCGCGACTGCAGTTCCATACCCAATGTCCCTGGTTCCTGCAAGGAGACCTTCAATCTGTATTATTATGAGTCTGACTTGGACATCGCCACAAAGTCATCCCCACCCTGGATGGAGAACCCCTGGGTGAAAGTGGACACTATAGCAGCTGATGAAAGTTTCTCTCAGGTTGATCTTGGTGGGCGCATCATGAAAATCAACAGTGAAGTTCGAAGCTTTGGACCTGTTTCACGCAACGGGTTCTACCTCGCTTTCCAGGATTATGGGGCCTGCATGTCACTTATTGCTGTTCGAGTTTTCTACAGGAAATGTCCCCTTGTAATTCAGAATGGCGCTGTCTTTCCTGAGACTTTGTCTGGAGCAGAGAGCACCTCTTTGGTTGCAGCCAGAGGAGTGTGTGTTCCCAATGGGGAGGAGGTGGATGTACCCATCAAGCTCTACTGTAATGGGGATGGAGAGTGGATGGTACCCATTGGGCGCTGCATGTGCAAAGCCGGGTATGAGGCACTGGAGAATGGCACAGTCTGCAAAGGTACGGAAGATCAGTGCTGCTCTACAGCTACTTCTGACATTTCTGTTTCTGTGAATTCTCTTAAAGTCGTGCTGTAACAAAATTTGGTGTAAAACTGAGTGGGTATTCAGTAGACTT
This sequence comes from Amphiprion clarkii, assembly GCA_027123335.1. Lineage (NCBI taxonomy): Eukaryota > Metazoa > Chordata > Actinopteri > Pomacentridae > Amphiprion > Amphiprion clarkii. The sequence goes on along the minus strand of CM049574.1, from coordinate 28,779,833 downwards.
GTTGAACTTACTCTTTTTTAAAGAACTGCTGAGTGACCGATCTAGTGACTTTTTCGGAGATCTTTATCCCTTGGAGAATCTTCAGTATTTGCCAGTGAATGTGCTCCCTTGTGGCTGTGGCTCTTTGTTCTAATCAGTGAGTGAGACAGTGAGGGCTGCAAAAATGATCGGTCAACCAATCATAGCCAGTCAGAAGCATTGATAAACTGTAAATTGCCATAGGTTGAGCTAACCAAATGTAACTTTAACTCGCTCAAATTTGCATTACTTTACAAAAGAGAATTTATTTTGGTAACTCGATCCTTTGCATTTGTGATACCTTAGTCTATACACCATTTTTTATTCATAAGTACAATACAACTATACTGGTAGTTTTAAGATGCATATTTATGAGATTAAAATTCCTTGAAATTAAGCTACTTAGAGCAGGCTAACTTAAGTTAAGCTTGACTTAAATTTTAGATTACACTATTTTATAATGTATTTACATTTAGATCAGTATTTGAAAGTGACATGATTTTCACAATTTTGTTTCTGTACACCAGAACAAGAAATCTGAAATTAACCAATCATATTGCGGTTATAGTGTTGACTTTCAGCTTTGCCTCAGTGGTTTTAATAAAATATTGCATTGACTTTTTAGGAATCACACATTTTTTACTTAGTCCCTATATTTTCACAGACTTAAAACACATCTAACACAAATATAGATGTAAAGAAGATTTTTATTACTTGGATGCAAATCATTTGCAGTTGACAACTGCTTGATGTCAATAACCCTTGGACATCCCCAAATATTCATGGTTGTTTTTCATTTGCATTTTGAAGCATTGTTCTTGTCCTACCAGTTATGCAGCAGTTGACTTAATCTGAGCAGAAGTTGTGGCTCTATACACCTTAGAATTCATCCTCCTACCGCTAATATCAGTCGCATCATCAGTAAATCAATGACCTAGTTCCATTGCCAGCCATAAATGTGCATGCCATACATAACGCCGCCTCCTCCATGTGTTTGATAGAAGATGTGCAGTGCTTTGGCTTATGAGCCCTTCTTTTCCTTCTCCATTTCAATCTCTTCCCATCATTCTGCCACAAGTTCATTTTTGGTTTTATGAACCCAGAAAATGTTGTTCTAAAACTAAGCAATTTTTTTAGTGCCAGACCAATCTGGCCTCTCTGTGGCTAGGTGTTACCAGTGGTTTGCATATTGTGGTAAACTCTCATTCATGAAGGTGTCTCTGGACTGTAGACTTTGAGAATGATGCAACTAAAACATTGAGAGTGGGGTTTTTTTGGGGTTTTTTGCCAGATGTTGTGAAAGGGTTTTCCTCACAAAGATAAGAAATCCTCCACTGCAGTTGCTTTTAGTGATTTTGCAGACCTTTTGGTGTTTAACTCACCAGTGATTTCCCACTACAACAACACCATACCAAATTATCAATTGAGCTACTTGTAAAGCTTATGCTATTGCTCCAATAGGTCTGCTTGGTTTTTTCAGCTTAATGATGGCCTCCTTTACTTGCAATGACACCTCTTTGGAATACACATTGAGTGTTCCCAGGAACAGCTGCCAAAAGCAATTTCAGCACTTAGAATCAACTCCAGACCTTTGATCCCCTTATTTGTCATGAAATACTGAGGAAATAGGCCACAGATGAACATGAAATTGCTAATTAGCTAATTACATTTGAGCCCGTAAAAATGGAGGGACTATATTAAAATGTGTGTACTTCATCAACAGTTAATACAATATTTTAGTAAAACCCTTGAAATAGCTGAAAGTCTACACTTCAATCATGTGTTGATTGCTTAATTTCAGATCCATTGTGGTAGGATGAAGGCAGGGTACATCCTGGACAGGTCACCAGCCCATCACAGGAGTTAACAGAACAGAACAACCAAGCACACTCACATTCACAACTACAGACAATTTAGAATCATCAGTTAACCTCAGCAAGTCTTTTAACTGTGGGTGGAAGCCGAAGAAAACAGTGGAATATGCCACCACATACAAGAGTGAAAACGCAGATACTGTCCTGTTACTGTAAAGGAGTTATATCGCAAAAATGCATAGTGTCTGACCTAACTAACAACATTTAGCAGCATTGTTTATCCATGAAGCATCCTGTAAGCAAATCAGTGTGCTTTTTTCCTAAACAATGCTAACGACTATTATGAGCTAGTAGGTCTTAATTATGAGATCGGGAAATCTATCATTTCTTTTTCTTGGGTTTTTGCCATGCACTGTCAGACCACAACAGAGCTTCACCTTAAATGAACATATAATTCAAGGAACTCAAAATATGTAGTATTGCTTTGTATGATTTTTAATTCAAAACACAGGAGTCTGCCTTGGTAAGGTGTCTCACTTAATGCTTGATAATATGTGGAATAGTGACATAAATATTCAGCTACTGTGCTCCTCTGTTGATGCACACTGTACTTAATGTTTAATTCAAGCACTCTGTGTCAAATGTTGTCTCTATGAATGTCGTGCAGAGGTTGAAAGCATATCCTGAATACTCATGGCAGAAGGTCTGAGGTCAAGGGATGTACTTGCAGAACACTGCCCCCATGAGGTGGAGTTTGATGTGTTCTGTGTAGGATCTTATATTGAGTAGTGGAGATTCTTTTGCAGCAAAACGGCAACAAAAAACAAAGACAACATAAACACAATAATACAAAACTGAGACAACAATAGAGACAAACAAGCACACTCACATTCACACCTATAGACAATTTTGAATCATCAGTTAACCTTTGCATGCTTGTGGATTGTGGGAGGACATCGGAGAACCCGAAGAAAACCCACACATGCATCTGGCTCTTGCCTATAACTGCAATGTGTTAACTCGGTATCCTCATTTAAATAATTTCTTAAAAGTCACTTTTATGGTTTGACATTTTTACAAGTAATGCTGGTAATAGTTGTAATTATTGAAATTTTTTTTTATCCTAAGTTCTGGTTCTTTTTTTACTTTTACTATGTTATTTATTGTATAGAACTTTGATACGGTGTTACTGTATATAAATAAAGTTTATCATTTATTTTATTACTATTAAATGCAAATTGTGCTCACAGTAAAATAAGTTTTGCTTGGTTCAACTGACTTTAATGACCACACAGCAAAGTTTGATATTTTTCTGTGTACTGCACTTTTTTTGTTCATTAGTAAATAAAATAAATAAAAATTGGAAACATCCTCACTTTACTTTTAATATCTACAATGTTAGCACAGAGCTATATGTTTCAATTTTATTCAAAAACAGAAAGTAAACGAAAATTAAGCTCTGTTCAGCTTTTGCCGACTATGTTTTGATGCTTCATAAATATACCAATTAAATAAGAGTGACAGTAAATTAAGAAACAAGTCATCACTGAACTTATAGCTTTGCAGAACAAAACATACACCATTAAGAACTGAAATTAAGGACTAAATACTGAAAAGGGTCACTGTTATCTGAAATGCTGATTTATGACACATATCTTTAGCATCAGGATTCTTTTTAACAAGTAACTTTATCTACATTGTCTTCAGTTATTAATTATTTACAGTAGGTACACCATTACAGTTCAGTATATTACAACCCATTGCAGGATCCAAGCAATTAATCCCAACCTAATAACCTGACAGTTTTCTGTATTTCAATGTCAGTGTGGAGACAATTCAACCATACAGTATTTTTTGAAGGCTGTACAGTGGCGTAGTGGTTAGCGCTTTCGCTTTGCAGCGAGAAGGTCCCTGGTTCACGTCCCGGCTCGGACCTGGGATCTTTCTGCATGGAGTTTGCATGTTCTCCCTGTGCATGCGTGGGTTTTCTCCGGGTACTCCGGCTTCCTCCCACAGTCCAAAAACATGCTAAGGTTAATTGATTATTCTAAATTGCCCGTAGGTGTGAATGTGAGAGTGATTGTGTGTCCCTATATGTGGCCCTGCGACGGACTGGCGACCTGTCCAGGGTGTCCCCTGCCTTCGCCTGAGTCAGCTGGGATAGGCTCCAGCCCCCCCCCCCCCCGCGACCCTAGTGAGGATTAAGCGGTGTATAGATAATGGATGGATGGAGTATTTTTTGAGGCTAGGTATTTAGCAGATATTGTGAATTGACTGCATAAAAGCTTTTTTGTTTCTTTTGTAGTTGTACATGCATTTTGTTCCTAAGCTCATTTTTTCTTATTTCTTCTTTCTCTTCTCTGTGTGTGTATGTCCTTCCCTGCTGTATATTCCCTCTCCAGCATGTATGTCAGGCTTCTTCAAGGCCGCACAGGGAGATCACAAATGTCTGCAATGCCCCATTAACAGCCGAACTACAAACGAAGGAGCTACTAACTGTGTCTGCCGCAATGGCTACTACCGCACTGACTCTGACCCTCCACAGATGCCATGTACCAGTATGTAAACACAATTGACAGGACAGCACATTATTGGATCACCTTGTACCTGCTGCAAAGAGGCTCAAACCTTTCGATATGAGTCTCTCTGCATCTTGAAAGAACATAGACAGAATGAAAACACTGAGCTATTTACAATTATGTCAGTGTAGTTAACTTATTCTTAAGGCTAGAGGCATAAGATGCCACGCACATCATTTCCCTTCTAAACCTGTCACAGCTGAATAGTGAGGTAGTTACTGTTTCTGCAGAAGCTGTGAATAGAAAAAGAAAAGACCAAGAACAGTATTCCAAGCACTTTTCTCTCAACTAGAAATGCTACCCAAAACTATACCTGTCGATCTTGCGTTCCATCTTATCTTCATTGTTCACTCATTAAAAAGACACAAACCTATCTTGGAGGGCAAACTCACATTTGTCCAGCAGAGAACCTCAGACTTAGAGGTCCTGACTGCCCCAGTGCTCGGTGGTGGTCCCAGCCTAAGGCAGCAGAACCGCAAAAGCCTCAAAGAATAGATTTTGTTCTGTTGCCACTGTACACCAGTCACTCCCCACACCAGGAAGAGAATCAGTGCAAGACACAACAATAGTAGGGTCCAATACCCACTAAGAATGACTCAACTTCACAATAACTTGCAAAGTGGTAAAGTATTGGATTCAGGAAAGGCAGTGCATTTCTTTCTCTTTGAAGACTGAACCAAAGTTCAAAAATGAAGATGAAGCTCATTTTTGTAATTTTGTAATCACATGAAATCTATTTAACATTTTGTTTTCATGCGATTATTTTTCATTATTTTGTCATTTGGAATTAACAAATACGTAAACCATTAATCAAGTCTAAAACTGTCCTATATTTGTTCATGTATTGTGTAATGATAATCAGCTTTGTACCCTGATGAGTTAAGCAACATTAGCTGAAAATATATCCAGAGAGGGCAGCAGCAGATACGAAAAAAGTGGCAAATGTAAAATGCTATTTGTTGTAAGTCTGCTATAATTTTTTTTATTTTTTTATATATATATATATATATATATATATATATATATATATATATATATATATATATATATATATATATATATATATATATATATATATATATATATATATATATATATAAATAAAAATAAAAAAATTAAAAAAAAGATATTATGATACTATGAACTATGATACCTAATGGAAAATTTTCCTCCCTCCCTTCTCTCTTCCAGCTGTTCCATCAACACCACAAAATGTTATCTCCATCGTTAATGAAACCTCTCTGAGGCTGGAGTGGAGCCCACCACAGGAGGGTGGAGGCCGAGAAGATGTTGTCTACAACATCATTTGTAAAAGCTGTGGCAGTGGACGTGGTGGCTGCACCCGCTGTGGAGACAATGTACAGTTTGTTCCGCGTCAGCTGGGACTGACCGACACCCGCGTCCACATCAGCGACCTCCTGGCTCACACCCAGTACACCTTTGAAATACAAGCTGTCAATGGAGTGTCGGACCAGAGTCCTTATTCACCACAGTACACATCTGTCAACATCACCACCAACCAGGCTGGTGAGGCTAAACCCTCTTTTCCCGTTGCATAACTTTCTCCAATTGACTTTAACTAATTTAATGAGTGATCACGAATATGTTTACATCATTATTGCGTCCAGTAGTTTTAGCAATCCAATCGCTTTTAGTTTTAGTAGATGCTCTGTCTGTCAGTATTTTCTTTACAGACACTTTTTTTATGTTTTCATTTCAGCACCATCAGCAGTGTCCATCATCCACCAGGTCAGCAGAACTCCTAACAGCATCACGCTGTCCTGGTCCCAGCCTGATCAGCCCAATGGTGTTATCCTCGACTATGAACTGCAGTACTATGAGAAGGTGCATTAGTGATACAGAGTCCGTCTTTGTCACAATTGCCATAGACATCATGGCTTCCCCACTGATAGTGACAATCTTCCTGCTGACTATTTCCACTGACAAATTTGTCTGATTTCTAGTTTCTTGTGCATGTGTTTCAGAACCAGGCAGAGTGGAACTCATCTCTGACAAGGAGTCAGACCAACACTGCAGTCATACGAGGTTTGAAGTCTGGAACTATCTACGTCTTCCAGGTTCGGGCTCGGACAGTTGCTGGATTTGGGCGGTTTAGTGGCAAAATGTATTTCCAAACCATGACTGAAGGTAGGAATGACAATCAAGTTTACTGGCCAACTTCATTTTTACAAATGTCTACCCCAAGGCACTTCCTCATTTGCAAACCAGCACTGGATTAAACTGATAATTCAACTGACATTTCTTGCATTTCTTTCTTTTAAATTGCAGAGGAATATAACTCCAGTATCCAGGAAAAGCTACCCCTCATCATTGGCTCATCTGCTGCAGGGGTCGTCTTTATCATTGCCATCACTGTTGTCATAATTGTTTGTCGCAGGTGAGCCACTATTGTTACAAACCAACTATATCATAGGAACAAAATAAAAATAAAATGCAAATTCCATCCAAACCATTATTTAGTAAGATATTCCATCATCAACACTGTAGGTTTTAGGTGCTGTGTGCCATCACTGATTCTATTTGTGGGTCATCATCCATATAAGAAACACGGAACGTGTGTTACATCAAGACATTGTTTGGGAATGATCCCATATTTCTTGCAAAGTCAGAGACAAATGTTTTCATGAGTTGTGTATAGATAGGATAACAGGACTAAATTAGAAATCTTTAGGGATATCTTGGAGGGAATGTTTGCTAAGTTAGAGCAAGACAATGGGATGTTTATTTGTGGGGATTTAAATATAGATTAGTTGAATCCAAACAAACACAGAATGACTGATGAGTTTAGTGCAAACATTTAAACAATGAGTTTATATTCATTGATAGTTAGGCCAAGTATAATAACAACACAATGTGCTATTTTAATTGACAATATATTCACTAATATGCAAAATGACATGATTAGTTAATTCCTAATAAATCATATTAGTAACCACTTCACAGAATCACAGGTTGTAGTTCTAATTGTAAAGACAACAAAGTAAATCAAATAGAAGCGTATGCAAAGTGAAACTGCCATGGAATCACCTGTAAAGTGAATTACTTCTCAAGACTGGTACCTGGTTTACTAAGATGATTTTCGCAATGTATGTGAGATCTTCTTGAATATATTTGTTACATTTTACAACAAATACTGTCCATTAAGGCAGTCACTTAAAAACAAAGCTATAGTGGAAAACCATGGTGTACAAGGGGGCTTCAAAACACTTCTAAAAGGAAAAGCGTACAATATAGAGAATGTATAGAGAAGAGAACTACAAAAGCTGAAAACAGATAAAAGACTAGATTAATAAATGTTATGAGAGTTTGTAAGAAAGAATATTACAATAGAAAATAAAAACAACATTAAGGCCACATTAGAAGTATTGAATAGCATTACTACATATAGAATTAGGGCTGAAAATTACCAATAATATTTTGTTGAAAATTGTAGAACTATAAATAATAGGAATAAGGTCATAAATGAGTTAAGTCAATTCTTTGTAAATGTTGTACCAAAACTAACAAATAAAATAAAAAATCCAGGGACCAGAGTGGTGAAGGTGATGAATCTGATGATAGATGTGGTTAGTAAATGTAGACATTCACTGACTGAACTGATATGACCATTGTCAAAAAGTTAACAGAAGGGACTGTAAAAACCATCAACTTACAGATGTAAACTGTTTTTTCACTACGGGACTTTCCAAATGGAATGAAAATTGCTAAAGTGATACCATTGTAGCATAATAGCACTATACAGAGAAACTGCACTTCATATTTAAAACTGTACGAAGATTAATAAATTATTAAATCTGCAAGTATTCATCAGTCTTAAATTTGGAAGTTGTGACCTGTTTCCAAACAGAGAAATACACAAAACATTTATCAGCTACTACTACAAACAAACAATAACCAACAACAGACAGTGAATGAAAGAATACAGGTAAACAAACTCATTAATTAACAGAAGAAGGTGGTCAGCAGTATTCTTATTAGTGGAGCTAACAGAAGAAATAACTTCCACTGACAAGAAGAAATTTATAGTAGGAGTTTCTGTAGATTAAAAAAAACATTTGATATTATAAAACATCTAATACAAGTGAATAAATGGGGAAAGTATGGCTTAAGATGAGCAGTGGCAAACTATTTGCAACGCTACATTAGTAACAGGCATCAATTTATACAGATTAGGGAACAAAAAAATCAAGTCTGTCAGAGATTTTGTGTGATGTCTTACAAGGGTCAGTGTTTGGACCAAAATGGTTCATACTGTACATTAATGACTTGTGTAAGGTCTCAAGGTAAAGAACATTTTTGGTTTTGGCAGATGGTCAAATTTTTTATTTTTTATTTTTTTGTTAATCAGGGGACAATTTAGTGAGGCTTTTAATTAAAGTTCAAACAGAGATGGCAAAATGAAAACTGATTTGACAGGAATAAACTATCATTAAATCTGAAAAACAAACTAAACTTACACTGTTTGGCATCATAAAATAAACAGTTTTGATAAAGATTGCTAATTATAACATTGAAAGAGTGTATGAAAGTACATTTCTGTGTGGTATTGGATCACAAACTCAGTTGGAAACTGAATTATTCCTATGAAGGAGAAGACAGTCTGAATTCAAAACACACTTTATACTCTTCACTGTTTTTACTGTACTTGACCCACTGTGATGGGATAAAACATATAATACTACATTATATCCAGTAAGCATGTTACAACAACAGCTGTTTTGATCGTACATAATGGGGGATATAATGAGCACACCGACATGTTGTTTTCCAAGACAAATACTTTGAAATTTGTAGATTTAGGTCATTTCAGAACTGTGAAAATAATGTTCCAAAAAACTAAATTTATACAAAAACAAATACCATACAATACATGTTTAGAAGCAACATGGGAAACGAATTAACACTTACATTTTATAAAGCCATTTGCTCATTTCACAATGAAGAGTAGATATTAACAGTTTGTGGTGTAAACTTACAGAATAATCTGAATGATGATCTAACAATGAATGCAACTATTACAACTAACAATTTAAGAACAGTAAAGGTGTTTTGGGATTTCCAAATAGGTATAAAAGCATAAGGTTTGAATCAAACAAGAGGTAAAATATGTGAGACAGACATGTAGTGGATACAAGTTAATAAATTAAACTTTATCCTACTTGTTGTCAGACATTATTTTGGATTCTGTTTTATTTGTTTGTGTTTTCATTTTGTGTGAAATATTTTGTCTATTTTGCCTTTATGATACTGTTTCATGTCTGAAATACATAGAAAAAACTGAGATTGCACTTTAGCATTAATTCGCATTATGAATAAAATCACACTGTTATGTTTTGAAGTAACTTAGACAACCATGCACATCTTCCATCACAACAAGAAAAAAGCTCACTACATCTGTTGTACTCCACTGTACACTATGTAAAAGAAGTTCTCATATGTATCTCGACTAAAATTCCTCTTACTAGCTTCTTCCAGACCTTCATCTGTGCCACATAGTCTTCATCAGTAGATTGAGTATCTCAGTTGATGGTCATGTGTCTGTTGACATGCAAGTGTGTTTGTCACCAGCAGGAGAAGTTCAGACAGACCGGAATCAGAGTACACAGACAAACTCCAACATTATACCAGTGGTCACAGTAAGTACCACTTAATTACTGCACTCAGTATGTGGCTATTGTTGTCTAGACTGACAGCAATCAATGCTGTGCTTTGTGAAGTGGGTTTTGGTTTAGAAGAGTATTTAACAACATTCTGTTGCTCAGTGTTTGCATGTATGTTTCAGTTTTTGTGTACAGCGGTTGCTGTTTCTTCTGTCTCTCTTTACTGAAGTGTCTCCGGGAATGAAGATATACATCGACCCCTTCACTTATGAAGACCCCAACGAAGCGGTCAGAGAGTTTGCCAAGGAAATTGACATTGCCTGTGTCAAGATTGAACAAGTGATTGGTGCAGGTAAAGAAGAACAGTGCTGAGCTTTTCACGGGGTTTTTTTACTTCAACTTTTCAAGAGTGCCGTAAAGGAATTCAACACTTAGTACATGAAGGGCATTCCATGCTATGTCCATGCATTTACAATTTGTTTAAAAACTTCTTCACTTTTCACTGCTCCTGTCTTGCTGTCAGGTGAGTTTGGTGAAGTCTGCAGTGGAAACCTCCGGCAGCCTGGGAAGAGAGAGATACTGGTGGCTATTAAGACACTGAAGGCAGGTTACACTGAGCGCCAGAGGCGGGACTTTCTGAGTGAGGCGTCCATCATGGGCCAGTTTGACCACCCCAACATCATCCATCTGGAGGGAGTGGTGACCAAAAGCAGCCCTGTGATGATCATCACTGAGTTCATGGAGAATGGATCCCTTGACTCCTTCCTTAGGGTAAATTTACACACTCGTCTACCTTTGCATTGCTCTGAATTTAGTGAGATAAATGTTTTTTTCTTTTTTTTAAACAAAACACAGACCAGACAGTGAGTTCCAGATAACAGTGAAGTCCTGCTAATTCTTGATTGTCTACTTCCTCTAGTTATATCTATGTAAAGGCATAGCTATGCATCATTTTTTAGGGGCCATCTATGTTTCTCATACCATACATGTATGCCAAAGTGTATGTGTTTCCTTGTCCAAACAAGTTTCATCCCATCACTATTTTGCAGAGACACATTCACAGCATCCTTCACTTAGCTCTGCACAAGACTGCTGTGGTTTGTTTGCAAAAACACATCCCAGAGCTTTTTTTGCCCAATAGCAGAATTATTCTGAGGTGCAGTGAGATCATTATGTACTCCAGAATGGGCTGAGCAAGACTGACTGAAAACAAACCTGAGAGCAGGAAGACCCACGAACTTTGCGGAAGTTGCAGTTGCTTGTCCTAGCAATCTGCCCATTACATGAACATATGAACAGTTTGGCCCATTCTGGTGTTTAAGGAAAGATCCAGAAATGATGACAACGCATTTCTGTTTCCATTTTAAGTTTAAGTGGTAAAGGACTTTTTGGAAAACAGTCCTAAGAAAACGTGTATGTGAAATAAAAAGGTTACTTTTAATGGCATCATTGGTTAACAGCTGTCAAAGAGTGTCAGATGGATCAAGTACAACTGCTGGTGCTGACTACATGTTGGAGATCTGACCTCAGGCTCACAAGGATACATATGGTTGATACATGGAGTAGATTTAGACTAATTTAAATGTGTTTTTTTTCTCAAAAGCAAAATGACGGGCAGTTCACAGTGATCCAGCTAGTGGGAATGCTGCGTGGCATAGCAGCAGGAATGAAGTACCTGTGTGACATGAACTACGTCCATCGAGACCTGGCAGCTAGGAACATCCTTGTGAACAGCAACCTAGTGTGCAAAGTGTCTGACTTTGGCCTATCACGCTTCCTTGAAGATGATACATCAGATCCCACCTATACCAGCGCTCTGGTGAGTCTTTACCATAGTCTGCCAATAAAGTTTTAATTTAAGTAAACCGAAGTTATATCATTATTGAAATTATAAAATAAATGAAATTACTAGAGGGGCTGTACAGTGGCGTAGTGGTTAGCGCTTTCGCCTTGCAGCGAGAAGGTCCCTGGTTCACGTCCCAGCTCGGACCTGGGATCTTTCTGCATGGAGTTTGCATGTTCTCCCTGTGCATGCGTGGGTTTTCTCCGGGTACTCCGGCTTCCTCCCACAGTCCAAAAACATGCTAAGGTTAATTGATTATTCTAAATTGCCCGTAGGTGTGAGTGTGTGAGTGCTTGTGTGTCCCTATATGTGGCCCTGCGATGGACTGGCGACCTGTCTAGGGTGTCCCCTGCCTTCGCTCGAGTCAGCTGGGATAGGCTCCAGCCCCCCCCCACGACCCTAGTGAGGATTAAGCGGTGTATAGATAATGGATGGATGGATGAAATTACTAGAATTCCTCCAGTGTACCAAACAAAAAAGCCAAGCCCTTGGATTTTGAATAAAACTTCTCCTCTCTGTCTTTTTTTCCACGGCGCCATCCTCCTTTTTTAGGGAGGGAAGATTCCCATTCGGTGGACGGCTCCAGAGGCCATTCAGTACAGGAAGTTCACCTCCTCTAGTGACTGCTGGAGCTATGGCATAGTCATGTGGGAGGTGATGTCATATGGAGAGCGGCCCTACTGGGACATGAGTAATCAAGATGTGAGTAAAGCCAAACAGCCAATATTTGTATTTCAGTACATATTACCGAACTGCCATACAGAGAAACAGCAGTTTTTAAAGCTCTCTTGTTGCAGAATTATATGAAATTATAATATCTGTTAAATTGCACTGAGGGCATAGGTTGAAGGGCTTTAAAGTATTGCCCAAAGTAGGTTGTTTTTATTTTTCTCATCTTACTCACTAAGTAACAGTAAATAGTAGGTGTAGTTCTGCAGAATAACAGGCCTGATGGTCAAGGTGCTTTCAGACAGCCAGCAGTGAGCACAGCATCTGCTGCAACTACCAAACTGAAGTCAAGAATTCAGGTATTTAGATTGCAGTGACAACTGTTTGTTCATGTTTGGGGGGAAAGTTGTCAATTACTTATATAGTCACTTGCTGGTTACACAACACTTTTGCATTGCTGGTGAGCATAAAAAAATTATATATGTCTCTCAATAACTCCTCACTCTTTAAACCCATATTTGTTCAGTAGTTCAGTGGAACAACTGAATAATCATGTGAATAGTGTAAAACATATGAACCACCAGTTCTGTAAAGTTAAATATTAATTGAAAGTAAAGTTATTGAAATTTATTAATATGTAATGGTGATTCTAGGGCTGGGCCCTATATATATTGGGCCCCACGTTTTTAACACATGGAGGGAGGCTTGAGCAGGCTGGTTGGATGCAGCTTGTGAGAGAAATAGAGATAAACTAAAACAAGACAAGGTGACAAATGCCACAGCAAAGTCGTTAGCTATAATATAACTGCATTCAGATTAGTTTTATGGATTTATATTTGGTTTATTTTACCCTCATTCAGAGCAAGAGAGAGAGAGAGAGAGAGAGAGAACCAAAAATACTGCCTGTCATCCAGCATTCTTTTATTTTTTTAACTTATTGACGTGATATAATTACAGCCTACGCTGACTCTGTGATGTGATTATGTACTATACATCTACCTTTATTTACAAAACACATATGTATGTATGTGTGTGTGCGTGCGTGCGTGCGTGTGTGTGTATACATACGTATGTATGGTGAACTGCACAGGTCTCCAGGTAGAGGTACTCACTCAGCAACTAAATATTAGTGTTTTCACATTAATTCCTGTAGGTAATCAATGCCATAGAGCAGGACTACAGGTTGCCACCTCCTATGGATTGTCCGAGTGCACTACATCAACTGATGCTTGACTGCTGGCAGAAAGACCGTAACAACCGGCCTAAATTCAGCCAAATTGTCAGTACCCTGGATAAAATGATCCGCAACCCCAACAGTCTGAAGGCCATGACACCACTGTCATCAAGGTATGGCACAGAGGACTTTTGTTACTTCATTCTACAACAGAGCCACATCCCTCACAAGTCAGCTTCATCACAGGCTGTAATTTTCTTCTTTCGTCTTGTCTATCCACCAGCGTTCACTTACCTCTGCTCGACCGCAGCACTCCAGACTTCTCCTCTTTCACTACAGTGGATGAGTGGCTGGATGCCATTAAGATGGGCCAGTACAAGGAGAACTTTACCAACGAAGGCTTCACCAGCTTTGATGTGGTGTCTCAGATGTCCATGGAGTATGTTAGACAGACACTTTTGTTATATTTATGCATGTGTATCTTTGTAGGGTGTGAAGTGTTACTCTTGTGATATACTAATTTGGAGCTGACAAATGTTTTCTCTTCAGGGACATCCTAAAGGTAGGCGTAACACTGGCTGGCCACCAGAAGAAGATCCTGAACAGTATCCAGTCCATGAGGGCCCAAATGAACCAGATCACCTCAGTGGAAGTGTGACACCACAGATCAGGAGCACACCAGCTCTGTTCACTGTAGAAAGCCCAGCAGCCACTGCCCCTGCATTCTCCTTGAGCCTCTGAGGAGGACTGATATATTGCACACAGACTATGACTTCATTTTAACTCAGATTGACCCTTTTTTTCTTCTGATTTTCTCCAGAGGGTTCCATCAGTCTGCAGCACAGCACAGATGTATGGTAGTTTTTTGTAGCTACTGTATATTCAGGTAACAGTCATGCTTTAGGTCCTGATATTGTACTTGACCATAAACACAGCCATTGAAATCCTGTCTTCAAGCTGCTCAGCCCATGTCTATTTAAGACTTCTGACATCACTACTCCACTGGCTGCGCTACCACAAAATCATCTAAGTAACAAATCATTCTCCGAAGTTGACCATGCACTTTTGTTTTGTGTACAGGACTCACAGTCACAGTTAAAGTGAATAAAAGGAAAAAGAGCACAATTTAACTCAACTAAATGGCTACTGCAAAATACAACCTCAGTAATTAGCCTAAAGCTTGCAGTACTCAATGCTTTCAGTTGAGCACATTTATTTACAAGTGCCACTTATACCTTACTGTTCGATCTATCACACAGAGATGTTGGTTGTTTGTTGTTAAAATTTTAAGTTATAACCCCATTACCTTGCTTGGCATATCAAAACCCACTTTTAGTATTATTCATGGCAAACAGTTTTGCAGCAAGAGATGCTAAATGTATTTGCATTCTGTGACTGCCTGTCTATACAGTATCTTCATTGTTACTCAGTGTTTTCATCGTTACTCCAGAATCCACACAGGATTCAAAAAGCATGTTTATGCACAAAAGATTCACAGGAAATGATACGCCCTTATAGTCATGTGACAGATGAAGGCCATTGAATGCATTTGGACGAAGAAGCATTGACTGTCTTCTTTAGTCTAGTTTGTTGAGCTGCCCTGTAAACAAATCCACCAGCTGCTCCTCTGTTGCATCACTGATGTGATATCAGCTGAAGGGGAAGAACAAATAATCGCCACACGTACAATTTGTTGTACAATTAGAGAAACATACTACCACCAGCAGTAACTACAAAGGTGTTGCCAAATCTATCAGGACTGAAACCTTAATGATTATAACTTTAAGTAAAGTAATAATATCCACGGGTTATTTTTCTACATTACAAAACATCTAGGCGCAGGTCCCACAAGAATGCTGTCAGAAAGGATGTTTCCATTATGTCTGGTTTTTAGGCCGATAGAAACTGTCAGTCTCTGCCCTTTACTAAGACAAATTAAGCCTAAGGGAATCTCTTCTCAGTATGACTCTTGTTGACCTCACATAACTGTTAATCAGACAGTGGTTGTTTTGGATTTTGCTTATTGTGTTTATTGGCGCACAGACTGAAATTACATGATGACATTTGCTCTTTAAAGGTCTTCATAAAAGGCCGTCACATATTTCAATGCCTGTGCTATCAGAAGCTGCAGATGTGGTTTTGACTGGAGAACTGACATCTGAGACAAATTAAGGAACCAAGTAGCTACTGTCAACACTGTAAAAATGGTCCCTTTAAAGAATCCTTTTGAGCTGGTCTAAAAATGTCATATAAAAGGGCATGGCTACTGATATTTTGAAAAGTAAGTTGGTTGATATTTTTATTTTTTGTAGACATCTCTCACCAAATAGAACATTTTAACTCTGACATGTCACCTGAAATGGACATTTTGTAAATGCTTGTCTATCCCTGTGATCATACCATCCCATTTACTGTGGAGCTGTGACAAGTTACTGCTACTTTGGGTCAGGGTTTGGGCTGGGAGACAATACTATTTCTTATTTTTCTCACTGTTACATGTGTTTTGGTGGCAAAGGTAGCCAACTTTACAGCAGTATTTTCAATTGTTCAAGAGAAGTCCGTTTTTCTCACAGCTGTCATCCTGTACATATCAGTATACTTTTCTTTATTTTGATGTACACCCCAACAAAATAACTGAATGGTGTTCTAAAATGACCACACCACCACTTCAGTGATTCAGTGTCTTTATTAGTTCATGTATTTGCAACTGTGCTCAAAATTCTAAAGCTTCCTTCCAGGCAAATTGTTCCAGCAATTTTAATTTTAACACAGGTTAAGTGCAGGGCATTGTTATGAGACTTGAATGTCACATAAGGTTCGTGTGTGATCCAATGTGCTATTTAGGTGTCAGTTTATGCTGATAAAAGGCACAAGTGGATGACAGATAGTGCTCTGTTGAATCATTCATTGAAGAAATAGTACTCTGAACAACAAAACTTTGCCTTTGACGTTGAATCAAAATTCTCTGTGCTCCTTCTTTCCTGTGACTACTTATAACATTAGTCCGAAGGTTACACTGATTTGACAGACTAATGCTCTCATAGTTACAAGAGACAGACTTTGTAATTATGAAAAAACATTTGGGTTTTTCTTGGGAAATGAAGAGATTCCTAAAAAATGTCATATGTAATAATTATGGCATACAGATCTTTCTGTCATTTCCAAAAATTCAGGTGGTCCCAGTGAAATGAGTATACACGGACTCTATTAAATGTAACATGAGCTGTTTAAAAGTGGCATTTTTTATCTGTCGTCCAGTTTTAAATGAGATACAAAATTAGTATTTCAGAATTGTTCGACTTCCATAAAGTTGAGTTTTAAAGAGGAACTCTTTTAAAGGTTCAAGTGTGTTCTGTGTACTTATGTACTGATCCACACTGTTGACTGTGGTTAGGTGTAGTCTCTTTTATTTGTTACAGCTTTCATCTATGATATATCATTACAAGCATCTTGGAGAACTTGCCACAGTTCTTCTGTGTATTCAGTCTGTCTCACATCTCCTGTTTTATGTTGTTGGCTCAGTGGGTTCAGACCATCTGTTGCAGGAATCTGGTTCTTCTTGTAGCTGAAGGAAGTTCTTTACGAGTTTGTTCAGTTGTCTGCACTTAAATGGCACTTTTCTACCTTTGTGGTACCCAAAGCAAGTTGCTCGCATGCCATCAGGAGCAACTTGCGGATCAATGTCTTGCCCAATGACACTTAGGCATGCAAGGGGAACCTTTTGATTAGTGGACAACCCGCTCTTCCACCTGAGCCACTGCCACCATATGTTTGACACTCATTTTCGTAATTAATTTTGGGACAATCAGATGCCTCTCTGATGGTGTTGTGCAATGGATAAGAATCCTAATATCTCAAGTCGCTGTAAAGTTTGCATCTTACCATGTCTGAACTTTTTAATGCTACAGTCAAATTATGTCAATGGGATTTAACCACTTTTTCATTTTTAAAGGGAATAAATGATGTGCTGTGTTTTCAGTTAGAGCCTCCTAACAAAGGCACCAAACTGGGAGTGTTTCTTCCTGGGAGTGCTTCTTTCTTGACAAAATGCTGTGCACTTTGTCAAGGAAGGCCCAAGGTTCTGAGGGGATTTCAGTTTCAGCTTCCAGAATTAAAGGACAATAATTCCTTCTTTTGAATCTAGAAACAATAACCCATTGACTTTGAGGCTGCCACAAGAATAACAGAAAGTTCTACAAACTAAACAGCAACACTTTACTGTTTTTTACTTTCAAATCAACACGAGCATTTTGTTGTCTCATGCTCACATGGCAAAACAACACTGATTGGTAGTAGTTTCTAAAGTCCTGACAAATCACCCTCACAAAATGTGTACAGCTGTTTATTGCTGTGGTAGGGTTTGATTAATTTAAGGTTATGAAAACTGTTGTAAAACTTCCAGTTTCGGTTCTGACAGGCCAACATTGTAACTGGCTGTTAGAGCTGTAAAACACAAGGTGAAAGAGCAAATCACTAATGCTGTCATTTTTCTTGTGAGGACAGTCTTTTCAAAAGAGAAGGAACCATGACCTTTGAAATGATTATTTATCCTCTCAGTTTTCATGTAGAGCATACAGATCCTTTGACTGTCTGTCTATGTGTAATCTGTCCATGTACATATTCTCTTTATGATTTAAATGATTTAACTGAGGTGAGATGCTGACTATTGTACCAACATGCTGCTTCAGAAACCACTGTGGGTGGATATAAAGGGAATATGGTTCCTAGGGTTCACAGGACCAGTATACACTCAGAACTCTATTTTGTTTGTTTTGAAAAATGTGAATTTTGATAAAACTGTGGTTTTTATAAGTGCTATGACAACAATTTATACTTCACACTACAGAAATGTGAATTCTCACCTTGGTTCATGTGATGTTTGAGTGATTTTTAAAAAATATATATATCAGGATATTTGACATGTTCTTCCTGCCACAAGACACATGTGTACTCTTGCACTGTTGATGTTCTGTACATGAGTCTTTTCTGATCTCAAATCCTATAGAACTTGTTGGTCAGAATGTTCTCAGTTCTTTTGAGGTAGAACACTCCTGGTTTTGTGATAGTATCCAATAGCACAGCCAAATCCATCAATTTTCTTCCCAGTAGATGTTTTCTCATTCAGTGCTATTGTAAAATCAGTAGGTAATGTATCTCCTCCCTTCACTTTTTGTGGTTAAGTTACTCTTTATGATCTACTCACTAGCACACCATTTTTGACAAGAAAAAAATAAGTTCTCACTTCAAAGGAAGATTTGAGTTGTATTTTCCATGTATTAATGTTTTGCTCACAGAATGCTGGCTTAGCTACGGAAGAGCTGTGGGCAAAGAGGCCATAATGGGTTAATCTGATCCAACACCTTTACCTCCCTCCTCTTCTTGTTCCATACAGGTGCACAGCGAGGTCAGAAGCTGCTTTACATGTACAATATTTGTGCATGTTTTTATTTGAACATATTCTAGTTGTCAGTGGAAAGTACGAGACTAGCTCGTCACAGATGTACATTAGATACTGTGGGTGTGATGTGTGCTCTGTGCCAAACTTCCTGCAGTCACACAATTTGTTTGACACTTTTAAATGACCTCAGTCTAGAACAAGGTGCTTCCACAGCTCTCATTTTGAAGCTCTTCCAGCAAATTGTTAGTTCATGTCCTCCTTTCCTTTTGGTATTTCTTGTTCAGTTAAATTATCAATATCAGTCTGCACAGATCTGTCATGCAATATGTGCCATTGTTGTAACAATGGTCCTAAATGTCTTACAGACATGCACAAATAGAGTATACTGTACACATGCATGGTCTGCATGTTTGGACACAATGGGCAAGGCACCACATTCACACCTTGTATGCACCTGTTCAAACTTACATCATTTGATCTGTTTTTCTTAGCAGAAATTACTTCCTTTAAGTGATATTTCTGAGAAGTCCTCTGAAGTATGGTTACTCTTATTTTTTTATTTTTTTTAATTTATTTAAAGCCAAACTTAACACAAGCATAGAATTATGATAGATTAGTGGTCAAAAGAAACTTGTTCTGTTATATTTAAATAAATGCGACAGAAAAAGCACCCTTCACCTCAAACATTGTCTAACTGTGTCAAAGTAGCTGAACAGTGAGATTTCCAAAAGAGAGAAAAAAGAATCAAAGTCTGAATGGGGTCCTGAGTGACTACTAGTCACATGTGATCGATGGTCACTTCAATGTGGTAATGAATGTGTACATTGAGGTTATACTGGGTTGCACAGTTGCATAACCTTCTAAAAGTGAATGAGAAGTCACACTGCAAGACATATTCACCCATAACAGTGTTATATTCTGTCTACCTGATGTTCTTTAATTCATTTTAAATCATCAAATGACCGTGAGAGTTTATAGCCTGAACTACAGACTCACTGCTCTCATCACTGGCTCATTTTTGTATGTGGGAGTCATTTACAGACACATATTTACAGAGAATGGGAAAATCACTTGAACATAACCTCTTTATGTACAGATTGAAGAAAACTTTTCCTTTTTTTTTAAAAAAAAAATAATTGCTTCATTACTGCGCTGTGCTCTAGCCATATGTTGTCCCATGTTAAAACTGCACTATGGCAGCTTCTCAGTACTTCATACAGCTGAAATGTGCCTGGTTTTGGTAGTATTTTTACCATTTGCTTTTTTTGCCATAGACAAGTTGAAAATTTTCAAATTCTGCATTTAAGGTACATAACAAAAATGCTTTTGCATTCTCTCTGAGAATGACCTATTCAGATATGTATCAACTTAATATCTGTGTGTGTTAAGAGCAGAGATGGAGTCAGAACATAGTTAGCTTGTTTAGCATAAAGGCTGGATGGTCGGGAAGGGAAGCATCTTCTCTTGCATGGTCAAAGTTCAAAAACACACAAAAAATAACAGGATTCAACATTGAACTTGGATTTTATTTGATTGATTGATATCTATCTTCTTGTCTCACTCTCTGAAAGACAAAACAATGAAAACCTCAGAAATTTTGAACAGGTGAACTGAAATCAAAGCGATGGTTTTCATAACCCCATACACAGTGCAGAACAGTGGTGTTTACATTGTCAAGGTTAATGTTGAGTCTACAGTATACTGTCAAAATGCTTCAGTTAATATTTAAAGTACCAAAAAATACACGAGTAGTGTAACTCTCCAGAATACAGTATTTCAGCTTTATGCAGTTCCCTTTACCACACAACCCGTCTTTTTGCCTGAGGGTCCCCTAAAGACATTTCTATTCTCTGTAGATTGGAGTTTTACATTAAGGTTTTTTCCTGCACCCTTGGTCCAAAGCACACAGGACATAGGGGTCCATGTAAAATTCCAGAGGGGTTACCCATAGCCATACGAGCTCTTACCACTGTGATCTCATTTGGACTTTGCTTTTCTTTTTTACGTTGTACAAATGTATATTTGATGGTATACGTGTGAAGGATGTATCGATTTGAATTATTTGTATTACTGTTACTGGTTTATTTTGTAAAAAAAAAAAAAAAAAAAGAAAAAGAAAATAAAAAGTAAATAAAGGCAACACAAACACGTGTTTGGCAGCTATTGTCCCCAATAAGACAAAATGGTCAACATGCAACACACATTTATTTCTTTGTCTTTACTTGATTTCATAGAGTTCTGCTGAAATATTAACAGATTAAACAAATGATCCCAAAGAAATACCCTTGGAATAGTCCATTCTACTCTGTATGTTCTTTTTGGCAATGCAATTCTAAAAATTGTGGATAAAATAGCACTGTTTTAAACTCAACACTAAGAACCTAAATGCATTCACTATGTGATGCAAGCTTTGGACACAAGAGGGTAGTAGAGAATTTTAAAAAAAAGTTTTTTTGTTTTTTTTTTTACTCTAAGTACTTAAATGCAATAGTAACAAATCACAATCTACATCATTCCAAGGCATGTAACACAAAAATGCTAGCTCTTTGCAACAGAAACTCCCTTTTATTAGCCAGAAACCTGCAACTGAAACAGACTCAGTGTCACCTCCATCAGTTGGAGTGACAGAAGACATGAGGGAGGAAAGAGACACCCGAAATAGCTGATTACGTTCACATATATTTGAGCCCTGTTAAACGTCTTAGTGATAATAAAAAGAAAGACAGTGAGAAATATATTACTGATCATTATAGCAGTTACAATATGAAACACTGAAGAACAGCAAATGATAAATACTGGATAGGTTAGAAACCACAGACTTGAAACATAAAGCTCTGGAGCCAGAGATAAGTGCAGAAAGGCTCATAGAGAGACAGAGCAGAGAGGGAAAAAACAAAATTGTGGGAGAGACAGTACAGAAAGTCAATGACATACAACCATCACAAAATCACAGAGGGTGAAAGCGTAGAGGAGATGTGCTTGGTGCATCATCCCTCAGCTGCTCAGGTCTACAGCAGCATAACTAATGGATGGGTGTATCAGAAACATAGCAATACATAATGGTATAAGATGCATGAAATCTGTCACAAAATGATAACCTGATTAGTGTACAGGAGACTGAAGCAAAAGTCTGAACATGCTCTCTGTAAAAGATGACCTAATGCATATGTCCTCTGTAGGGAGTGATCTAGGGGGTGAAATATAACCCCACTTCATGATCTGACCAATAGATTTAGAAAAGTAGAATGGTGTCAAAGCTCTCACTCCCATCATATGCCTTATAGGTGTGCAAAAATGACCAACTCTCACAGCATAAAAGGCAATGCACAACTCAGCAGCTCTTGTTTGTCTTGGGGGTGTTAATCACTGCTAAGAACCACTCCTGGATTTTTGGCG
This sequence comes from Amphiprion clarkii, assembly GCA_027123335.1. Taxonomy (NCBI): domain Eukaryota; kingdom Metazoa; phylum Chordata; class Actinopteri; family Pomacentridae; genus Amphiprion; species Amphiprion clarkii. The sequence continues at coordinate 28,757,321 of CM049574.1, read as the reverse complement.
ACAATAAATCCTGCTGCCTCCAAATGCTGACTTCTCCTGGTGATTTTTTTGAAGATCTTTGAAGAAGCTTTTTAGACATTTGAACACAGTCAAATCTTAGACTATGGCCTTTGATTTGCAACTTAGTGTCCACTTCATAGCCTTGCAGCTAGAAGATCCCTGGTTCATGTCATGGCCTGGGGGTTACAAATCCCTATGAGGCTCAAGTGCAGGGTAATGGACATGACACGAGAGAACAAAGGGTAACAGGTTTTTATTTTACAAATTGAAACTCAAACGAGGACTACAATTGGTGCAGAATGACTACAAACAGAAGTGACGAGAAGTCACAACTACAACCCTAACTACTTATACTAGATACAAAATAGAATGGACTCAAAAACAGACCCACAACAGGCAATACCTAAGCAGGAATGTACGCTACACTAAGCAGATGAATACTACAAGAAAAGTAATGATACAGATACAAAATAAATCAACTACCAGTCTGTGAACGGTGATTCCAGAACTCCGAAATGGCGATGGATGGCAGGGGCTAGGAGCAGGTGGATCCAGGGAAAGGCACAAGCAGGCAGGAGTCCAGACTGGTAAGGAGCACAAACAGGAATTAAACAGAGATCAAAGGCAAGGTGAGCTAGACTGAACAAAGACTCAGGATTGACTGCTGGTTTACACAATCCAGCATCATGTGGTGAGTGGAGTCTGCTTATATGGCTGAAGAATTGGTTGACTGGATCACTCCCACTTGCTCACGCTCAGGTCCCACTGATTGGAATTGTTTGCACCTGCCGTCTCCAGAGCCACACGCACACGCCTACCTGAAGAGAACAAAGAAGGGAGGGGGAAGGGAGAGAACTGCCACTACCTAGAGCCAGGGGCTGCGGCTGGAACACTGCGATCGAGTGATGGTGAGATGAAGCCTTATGAGGCATCGAACCACTTGAGTCAATTGGTTCGAGAAAGGGTTCATTTCTCGAAGCTTCATGTGCACAAAAAAAACACCTACTGGCCAAGTGTATAATCACTGGCAGCTGTATCTGAACCACATAATGTGTGATGCATTGCATTTTTGTGTCTGTTGTGGCTGTTGGGAATCATCAATTTCAAATAATGGATGACCAAATAATTTCTGTACATAAATTGTCACACATTTATAATAAAATATTTTTGAATGCCTTCTGTGTGTGTAAAGTTTCCCTAAATGGTTGTATCATATGATTTGGCAGGTTGTGTAATAATGTTTTTCTGTCACTTTAGGAAAATGGCATGGGCTTAAGCACGCAGAAGAAAGTGAAAGTGCTTGTGGAACTAGGAAGAGGGTACTGAATGTGCTTGTGTAATCTGAACAATGATGTACAGGACAGGGAAGCTTTTATTCATTTTATTCTGGAATAATAGTTTCTCAACAGTTTTTAAACAATTCTTTTTTTTGACACACACGCAATAAACAAGACACATTTGAATAAATTAAGAAACTGTGAAAAATACAGTTCTTGATAAGCAAACCTCATGAGTCTGTAATAATGTCAGATTTAGCTGACCTTATTAGGAGTTATCAAATCGAAGTGTTCCGACACAGGGGAAATCCTCCTTTTCCTAGCAGGCTCCACCTATCTTCTCTCCTCACTCTCGTAAATCTCCAAACTATCTTTCTCTCTCTCTAAACCCTAGTATCCAAACTATCCAAACTCTCGACTGACCGCAACTCTCTATCAAAAGCTCACATTTTGAATGGAGCCTAAGGGGTCTATATTGCTGTCAAATCTCACGGCAAAATCTGAACCACTTCCCGAAGCAGTCACGTGGTACAGCCGGTCAGTGAGGCTCCGGACGTTATCATTTTTGGCTCCTCCCCTAAATGAAACAAGCCTCGATACGCGCTCCACGGAAATGCCCACTCCCTTACTTAACACACGCTTCAAAACCATAGTCTATGATCAAAACATCGACACATCTTGTAACATCACTACTGGGATCTTTCTGTATGAAGTTTGCATGTTCTTCCTGTGCATGGATTTTCTCCGGGTTCTCCGGCTTCCTCCCAAAATCCAAAATCTTGCTTAGGTTAATTGGTAATTCTGAATTGTCTGTTGGTGTGAATGTGCATGTGCTTGTTTGTCTCTAGGTGTAGCCCTGTGTTAGACTGGTAACCTGTCCAGGATGTCCCCTGCCTTCACCCTAAGTCAGCTGGGATAGACTCCAGCCGCCCCATGACCCTAATGAGGATTATGCGGTGTAAAGATAATGGATGACTGGATGTCTGCTTGCAGAAGTCAGTATACCATACTAGAATCATATTTGAACAAAGGACAGTTGTTGAGGTCTGAATCTCTGTGACATGTTTATGCTTCATCAGTACCTATCTGGCAAGATAGATAATTTCTATTTCTAAGGTGTTTATGGCCTAATACAATGACTTTTATTTTATAAGAAAATTACATGTCAGCCAGACTTTTATGTCTGAATTAGGACTAACGGATTTGTTTCATCATTGATAAATATAGCTGGATGTCATTTGCATATCCATGTAAATGAATGCACTGTTTCCTTATAACATTGCCGAAAGGAAGCATGTCATGAGGTGAGAAATATCACATTGTGGGATCAGCTTAAAGCTGAGTGGATGTGTTGCTTGTGCTCTTGTTCTGTGCATGTGGCAATTTTCATCAGATGCTGCGCCTTCCTCCTACAGCCCAAAGACCTGACTAGGTTAATTGGTGACTCTAAATTGCTGTGCATGGTTGTCTGTCTCTTTGTGTTGAACATTGGTGGCCAACTCTGTACAGTCCAGTGTGTACCCTGTCTGTTACCCTAAGTTATTGCTGAGATAGCTTGCCCCAATCTCAGTCTAAATTCTGAAGAGTTCATTTTACTTGAATGTTGGTACATAAAATTACTTTGTAACTCTGTCTGGCCTGATTCTGTGTTTCTGTAGTGCCTTACCACTGAGGGACTGAACTGTGTTTAGTCTAGGGTGTGGCACGGTGCAAAGACAACTTAGTAGGTCTATTCACGGCAGCACCTTTTTAAAGGGGTAAGGCTATCTTGCTTTAAGGTCAAATTTATTTTTCTCGCTGCATCAATAGAAATTAAAGTGACGTGTAAATGTAAATACTTCAATGTATATTTAAACATCATGCACATTCTACATCACTATGGACATGTCTATACACTGCCAGAGTAACACTCTTGAAACACTGATTAGGAGATATTATCCTATTTACATAAAAGATGCAGCTGAAGTTGCTAACAGAATGTGGAAGAGTGACAACTCTTTGTATTTGTATAACCTGGCCTTTGTCAGTTCTTGACAAACAAAACAACATACACCTTAAGTCACTATTATTTTTGTGTTGACGCTGCAAAACTATATGTAGATGTTACTATCCAGGCAATTTTAAAACAGCTACAATTTGCAGCAAAAATTGAATCATTCCAATGAAGCAACTACCACTACCTCTTCATGGGTTCAAAGTAAGTATGTGGAGATATTTTACACCGTGCAAAAGGACATCTGTCTGAAACATCATCTGAACAGGCAACCATCACAGAAAAAAGCAAGATATCCTTAACAATATTAAACATGTGCTTTACAGACTTGGCTGTATTAAAGAAAAGATGTAGCTCAATGTCTATATACATATTTCCAGCTGTAGAAGGGCTGTGCTGCTCACCCCATCAATGCAGCTTTGACTGAAATGTCCGTGCCAATAGAAAGCCCTTCAGTGATGCTGCCATGTACTGCAAAATCCTCTACAGGCATACAATGGCTTAACCAAGTGCAGTTGATGGAAGTGCAACGGTACATGTCTCCCTTTCCCTAGCATGAAGAGCAATGTATATCCTCTGAACCTCCAGGAGGAAGAGTGAACTAGCTGACAAGGACAGGGTACAGCAGCAATTTCACTCATTGATTTATGCTGATGACACCTGAGAACAGCATGACAGGCACAAGACAAATAAGAAATAGTGCTGCTGCATATGCCACAAATATATTTATTCTGAATTCTGGAGCAGCTGTTTTTGTGATGATTAAGAATCTTTGATTAAAAAAAATAAATAAATAAAAAATCACAACGGTGTGGCATTGCTGTAGAGGGCTTGCTTGAACTAGGCTAGTAAGTGACAGCCATTGTCACTAGACTGACTTCAGTATATTGTAGGTCAGCTTGATGTAGTAAAACCATACAGTGCTGCCCTGTCTCTCCCCAAAGTGGCACCTATTGTGACCTACTTTTTTACATGATACAGATCAGAGTGGAAGTACTTTCTGCATTTACTTCTGTTGTCATCATTTTCACGGAGCAAAAACTGCACGATTTAATAAGATCCTAGGGATATTTATGTAATACTTCTTTTTTTTATGCTGAAATGATGTCACTGGTAAACAGAAGACTGGGGGATTTAGGATTAGTAGTCCACTGATTCGACACTGACAACATGCACATTTAAACCAAATTATTGGGATTAACAAGATGAAATGCATTCACGGAAATGTTTACATATTTTATAGGAATTCATTCAATGTGTAACAGTTTGCCTGAAATAGTTTCCAAAGGGGACACGTTCGTACCAAAACTGTTGCAAAATAAGGGCGGCATACAAATCAGAAATGGATATAAGATTTAGATGCACAAGGTTTGTCATTTTCAGTCTTTTGAAAAAACAAATTTAGCAAATTAAATGGAAATTACATTTTTTTTTAAAATTGAGGACTACAAATATTTGGATATTGATATCTGCCTTAAAAATCCAAAGGTAGTTGTACTCTTGTACATAAAGTACAAACTGAATTAAACCTAAAGCCTCAAACAAGTTAAACAGTCTGATAAAAATCAGCATTTGCACATATTATCATGGTGGTGTCATTGTACTGGATAGCATCAGCTGGCACAGCTGTTTATGATCATCCTTTTGTGTTTATATTTAAAATATCCATGTGAATCAGCTTGCTGTCATTTTAGGGTAAATGTTTTGGAATGATGTAGAGAAACCGATCTCTTTTCCTTCTGCATCCAGTGAGTGAAGCCATGGTGAGAAAAAGAAAAACGGGGCTAAACATGGAGGCAGGGAGGATGGGGGAAATGGCAGTGATTCCAGGAGACTACGTGGGACACTGTTGTTGGCTGTGCGTATGTCACAGCGTCACATATGAGTCACAGATGGTAATGGCATCCTCATCTTCATTTCAGGTCTGTCTGTGAGGAAGTAATAGCACTTACATCAAACATTGCCAAAACGATTTTAATCAGTGACAACTGTTACTATGGTTCTGCTCCACTCAGCTGACTGATGACGGGGGCAGCTGATATACCTTAGCAGCTAACTAATGAGGCATGGAGGGCTGATCCTACGAGTACACAGAGACACACAAACATGTCTCGTGGCTTACCCCACAAGCCCCGCCCCATTTGCTTCTGGTATGTTAGCTTCTGTTTACCTCTGTGTTAATCCTCTCCCCTTTCACATCCCCCCTCCCACTGACTCTCTTACATGCTCTCTCTTTTACTCCTCCCCTCTCTCCCCTCAAAGCCAGCAGGCTGCTATTTGATCCAGACTGCTTGTTACGTGATCTCCTGGAATACAATGTTCCCTCGCTACTCCATGGCTTGTTTGTTTGTTCTCGCTTTGCAGTGCAGGGGGCACGGAAGAATGCCAGTACCGCACTGAGGCTACAACAACTGACCTTTCCTTCCCCTTCCCCATCTGTGATATTAACCCATCTATCTGTTTGTCTCCCTATCCTCCCTGTTCATGCATTGTCAATACCCCCTCACCCCCCATCCCTGATTATTACTGCGGCCCCCTTGACAATGTTACCATGCATTAACTGGCTGCAGCCTTTCCTTGCCTTGATCTCCTCCACCTTGCTCACTCGAGGCAACAATTGTCCATCCAGCTGTTTGTGTCCAGACCACCACACTGTGAACTGCACCGGCCAAGGTCTAACTAAAGTTCCAGACTCCATCCCTCTGGATGTTCGGCGTCTCTTGCTCTCCAACAACTGGATTCCCTGGATCCCGTCTGACTTTCTAGTCCTTTACAGTGATCTGGTCTACCTGGACCTGAGGAATAACTCCCTCTCCCAGCTGGAGCCAGGGACTCTAAGCACGTCCTCGAGATTGGTCTTTTTGGACTTGGGGAGCAATAACCTGACAGAAATCTCCTCTGAGACATTTGGAGAATCAAGGAGTCTGATCAAACTACGACTGGGGAACAACCCTTACCTAACCATGGTAGGCAGGGATGCTTTTACAGGGTTGACTTCTTTGAGGGAGTTGGAGCTGGAGTGGAATGGTCTCACAGTGCTGGATGTAAGGGTCCTGGAACCCCTGCCCTCCCTCCGGATGCTGCGTCTGGAGGGCAATCCCTGGCTGTGCAACTGCTACTTTGCCAAACTGTTTGTATGGCTGAAAGAGAACCAGCACAAGCTGCCAACAGGTAAGCTATAAACTGCTTGAAGAAGTGGTTTATTTTTTGTTGAAATGTGTGAAATGTCCACAGTCATTGTATTACCTATTACTAGAACATCCGCAGTTTGGAGAACAGACAGGAAGAACAGTGGAAGGGGTCGATATCCAGACCACTAGACTCCACTGACAACAGTAATTTTACCACATAGAAAACAGAGTTGCTGTGGTAGGACTGACTTCATCACTTAGTTAGTTTGGGTGTGCTTTTGTGTTAAAACACTTAAATCACATAATCATAAACTGATGACCCTGGGTTCTGCAATGTAACATTAGTGTTTTTGTCAGTGAATCTGGTCTCTCTGAAGAGAGGTTACCCCTGCTATAGTTCCTCATCAGAAAGACATGAAAATATTCTAAGTACAGTCTAAGTACATACTTTAACCGACATTGTTCTTTTTTTTATGTAGGCCTTTAAAAAGTGGCTAAAAGCTGTTCTTCTCCTGACCCAATCTACAGCAGTTCACTACTTTGCTTCCATGCTGGTCCTCAATGTTTATATCTCCAAACTGGGCGCATACCAGCTGTCATACACTGTAGGTGATTTATTGACTATGTACAAGTACCTCATACAACTCCAGTTCAAAGAAACCAAATGCTGACTTGTAAGCCCTTGTCCCTTAACAGACCAGTGAAGGAAATCCATTCATTTCTATGTGACACCTTTACTGATTCAGTTCATCAGCTACTATTAAAGCAATGGAAATCAAATGAATTAGCAAAGACAAAACAAGACAGATAGATATTGTTAACTAAATGCTACACTTGACATTGTTTGGTGCCAGTATCTTCAGGATTGGCAGATCTGTAGCACCAGACACAATGAATGACACAAAGTCACTGCTACTCAAACACAATACTAAAGGTACTTCATAAAGATAGTAATGCAGTTTGCAAATGCAGAGTGAACCAGAATGACCTCAGCAATGGTGTTTTTCCCAACATCATACATGAATTACATATTCATATTCTGCCTATTACATACAAATATTGAACACTATAATTCTTCCTGATGAGAAATCCTTCCTCAAGAGAATAAAAAGAGCCAATACTGAGCATTTGATCGAGCACATCTGGTTGTCATGTTCATTATGTCATTTCAGATTAATATAGGTTTCTTCTGGAAATATTTAATTTTATATTTGGATTGCTATATGAGCTTGACCCTCCCAGTTATGGGTGTTATCCTGGCTTTGATAACACTTTGACTATGAAGTTAACCTTGACATAAAGAAATCGGGTTTCCCCATCAACAACACTTTGGGACCCTTTGGCACTGCTTCAGTGGAGCTTCTCAGCCTCAGGTTAGATTATGGTTGTACAGGACATCTTTCACAACTGTTAGAATAAGTGTCTGTGAATAACCAAATTAGCTTGCCATCAAGTATCTGCCAAGCTAAGGCAAGTTTATGTAATGGATAAAGCAGGCATACTGACCTTCTTTGAACAATTCAAAACAGATCTTTAGTTCAGCTACTGAAGGTACTGAAAAACATTCTATACGGCATTGATACATGGTTTTGCTGCTCTTACTACTGGTCTTGAACAATGCAGGTTATAACATAGACTATAGGCTGACAGTACATGCAAGGATTGCATGATAGCAATAGTCTAAGTCAATCTCATTTATTGCACCTTCAAGATTAATTTATTTTCCTTATTTGGACTCTTTGACATGCAAAACAAGTTGTTTATCATGGCTCATTATTAGGGTCCTGATCAAGCTTTATTGATTTATTTACCCCCAGAGTCATTTTAGATTTAGTATCTGCCAATACAAATCTCCAACCTGATAACAGTTTTTGTAGATAATACACACTTTAAATACATTCAAAAGTAGTGTGGGCAAGCTCCAAAAGACAGCAAAAACCTGCATTCTCTACATGCATGTCAGAAAATGTATTGTAGATTATCTGTAGTGCCTGGTTGCACCACCAGGTGGAGCCTTTTATAGTTCCATGTTGGCAAGCAGAGAACGTTGTGGAGGTATAGTTAGATCCTGAGGTTCCCAAACCAGACGCCATCCTCACCCCGGCTGCACCTTGAGATCCTGTCCATGAACACCATAAACAGTATCGGTGACAAGGGGCCGCCCTGGCGGAGTCCAACACCCACTGGAAACGTGTCTGACTTTGTGGACACAGCTCTCACTTGGGTTGTACAGGGACCAAATGGCTCGTATCAGCGAGCCCGGTTCCACATATTCCCGCAGTACCCCCACAGAGGCCCTCGGGGGACACGGTTGTAGGACTTCTCCAGATCTACAAATGCACATGTAGACTGGCAGGTCGAACTCCCATAAAGCAACTTAGAAACTGCAAACACAATCTCCGACTATTTGCATCAACTGTTTCAAAGGTGCACAAGCAACATGCCTTATTCAGCACTAAAGTACATCTGATTCCGTGACACGTCAACACTGATACTAACTACCCATGTCTAGATTCCTTACTCACAGCAATAGACACTCTATACATATTGTAGCTATAACACACACATACACCAAGGTAAATTCAATTAAATGGGGTTGGGTGGCATTGTATGATTAAAGCTAGACATTTTTGAAGTTCTGTGCAGAACCACTTTCAGAGAACACTGGTTTGCAATCATTTTATAGACATTTTGGTTGCATTCAGAAGGTTGTATGTTTTTGTGCATGCACCTATGTGTGTATAAATGTCTCTATCTCTCTGTTGCCATTTTGTGTTCCCGTGTGCACACAAAGTAATCATCCGTGTGTTTGTTATGCAAAATATGTCTGCATTTGAGTTCATTTGTGTGCATTTGCATGTATTTCTGCGTGTGTGCAGGTTTCTGAACACACATTTGTATGTAAGTTTTTTGTCCAAGTGCCTGTGGTGCACATATAAATGAACATACAAATGTTCTTATGCCAATGCCTGTTCCTGCACGTGTTTTTGTTCAGATGTGATTATGAATATATCTTAGTGGCTGTGCTCACATACCAAGGACTGTATGTCTGAATTTTCTATTCTGTTTTTGTTGTCCGTAATGTGTGTATGTGAGAGAGAGACAGAGAGAGAGTATGCTTGTTTGTGTCTGTGACTGTCTCCTGCATGTCTGTGTGAGCATAAGTCTGGCTGTCTGTTGTAGTGCCACGTGACTGGAATAGCACCAAGCGATGAGGTCACCAAGTCCCCTTTCATGTGGAAAACCCCTTCTGGTCTTACAGTGACTCACAATCGCACACGCAGAAACAGACACATACTCATTTGACAGTGATGTCTAGTGACTCTTGGGTACAGCAGGGTTACAGAGGAATCAGGATAAAATGGAAGCGCCTCTCCACACAGTGGACAGAACGTTTTCAAGGTGTTAGTGTACATTATAACAGAAATCACTCACAGTAAAACTGTGTTGAGAGACTACAGTGAAACTACTTTTAAAATATAAATAATGTTATGCTTATGAGTCAGTTACTAATTTTGATGTTTAGCCTTTAGGTTAAAATATATGTCTCCTCTGCTTTTTAATTTGTGAGTAGATTTTGGCCTGCAGTATAGATGTTATGTAAAGTGGAATCTATAAATGTGATACAGGGCCTGCTGCTGGAAAGCATCCCTGCATCACGATGCTGCCAGCGCCATACTTCACAGGGGGATTGTGTGTTTGTGATGATGTACAGTGTTTGGTGTCACATGCCTAAAAAGCCATCATCATGGCCATCGTGTTTTTTGACAGAAGGATTCTGTATAGGATACAAATAGGTTTCCTCGCTCCAAGCTCCCTGTGAAGTCACAACTCTGCTTACTTCTTGTTGCCTCGAGGTGCATTAAAGTAATTAGGGGATCCACAATGATCGTGGAAGGGAAACATTTTCCAAGTCACGGGAGGAGAGAGGACACTAGAATGCATAGGTTATCAGAATGAAAACCACCCTACAATACACAGAAATATGCAGAGACCTGAAAGGATAAGAAGACATAGGTGAAACTAATGAAAGCAGAGCAGAGGAAAACACACAAAGGAAGGAAACAGCCACTAGAGTCACATAAAGTTAGTAAATACCGTTACTAAACAGGAGATAACAAGAAGTGACATGAAATTCCCACACAGACAAACCGAGAGATACAAAGAGAAAATTTTCAGAGGGCCAACTGAAAATCTCAGTCAAGTTACAACTGAATTCCAGGATGTCTATTAGCTGTTGTGGTATGTAGGTTAGTTAAAAATTATCTGAACATGAGTCTTAAGTGATGTACATAGATAGATACAGGATCAGTTAATATTTGGTTATTTTAACTTTGGGGCCAGATGTTTACAGAACAATATTGTTACCTGCTCACCTGTGTGATGTAAAGAAAATTAGCCGCTGTCATTTCCACTTAGATCATCTTGATCCTGTCCCTATGTTGTTTATGTGTTATTAATGAAGTTAATGCTGTGTTATTGTGCATTAATACATGCAGCTCTTTCCCTTTGGAGATGTTTATATTGATCCTCTCTTTTTTCCTAGGGTGGCAAAGGCACAACCTGCTCTACTCTGTCTCCTGACAGTGCTCCTAACCACCATCACTCCTCACTCCTAAAATTAACCTCCTTGTGCCTAAGCCAACCTACCCAATTAATGAAGGCAATGTGTACCAGCCAGTCAGAGGCAGAGTAGATGCCTTTGCCACCCTAGGGGAAAAAAAGACTTGCTTGAGAATTTATAAGTGAGTATTCATAATGCAGACTGGAAAATAAGTAAGTATACTCCATATAACTGAGTATATCCTGCATTGCACCACTGGGTATGACATACCTCAAACTATACCAGTGCTGTATTTTTATTGCCCTCTTCTGTTCATCTGCACACTCATTTATCCTTGTAAATACCTCTATCCCTCTACCCCTCTACCTCTATCCCTCTATCTCTATCTCTCTACCTCTTCTGTCCCTCTCAACCCGCCCGGCCAGCAGGCAGATGGGTCCCTCCACTTTAGAGCCGGGTTCTGCTCGAGGTTTTTTTCCCTGTTAAAAGGGTGTTTTCCTTGCCACTGTCGCCTTTTGGCTTGCTCTGGGGGTCAGGCATATGGATTCTGTAAAGCAACTTGAGACAATTTGACTGTAATTGACACTATATAAATAAAATTGAATTGAATTGAATTAAATGAGTTCTTAGCCTGGCAGTACTTTGAGAATGTCCAGTGTCTGTTAGCTGGTTGACTTTTTGTGTTCTCTCCTCCCAGGAATGGAAGGGATAGAGTGTTCTTTGCCTCTGGATGGACGTCGTGTTCCTCTCAGTTTACTCTCGGAGGACAGTTTCAGGGAGTGCCATGGTGCCCTCACCCTAACGGACTACCTCATAGTCATTTTTTCTGGAATTTCGGTCTCAGTGGCAGCAATTATGGCCAGTTTCTTCCTCGCTTCCACAGTCCACTGCTTCCAGCGCCTGAGTAAAGGCAGTAAAGGAGATGAGGAGGAGGGGAATGACTGACAGAGTTGGAAAAGGGTAAAATGGATTATGTAAAATGAAAGTATTTCAAACAAAACCCTTGCTGAGAGATCATGTTGGAATCTGAGAAGAAGCTCAACAAAACATGAAAGCAATGGGGAAAAAGCTGGTATAAAAGAAGATGATGTCATCCCAAGGATGCTCATAATATTTCAATTCCAAGATCACCTCTGGCCTATCATGAGAGTGATAGAGTGGTTTGGAAAGCAACAAACAGGTTTGCATAACTGTGATCAAGTGTTGCAAATGGTGATGTGTGTCATAGTGCTGGATCTAAGGTTGCAACGATTTACAAGCACCGAAAGGAACATATAAACTGTGTTTCCAACTAGTGTTAGCTGTTGTGCAAAGGCCTGTCCTGTAGAGGTCTTACAGGAGCTGTGACTTATGCCAGCACTAACCACATATGTTAGTCCTTTGAGATGGTCACTGTAGGGCTCGATATGAACTTTCTGAGGCACTTGTTCTTTGGACATATAGATTTTTCTCTTGTCCAGACACAAATGTTATTTGTCTGTGTAAAAATGACAATAATTTACATTTTTATTTTGTTCAGGAATGTAGAATGTAGAATGTACATTTTTAAAAAACAAAACATTCAAGCTATTACTTCCATTGATAATCTTTTTTTTTTTCAATTTGCAAAGCCTGTTTCAGTATCAGATTAATTGGATTAACCACTGGTCTGTAGAACTAAAACAGAGGCAGGATATACTGTCATTGCAAAAAAAGAATCTGTCATTGAAAATGAAGTTTTTGCACTAATAATAAAAGTTCACATTGAAAAAGAAAAAGAAATGGCCCTAAAAAATTCCTCTGAAAAATAAAACACAGATACTCAGAATAATTGATTTATGTTATGGTGTATTTCTTTGTATTTTAAAGTGTTTATCAATAACAATTTTCTGATTTTTTTCTTCACTTTTAAAGTCTTTTTTTTGTTGTTTGTTTTTAACAAAACTATTTTTTCAGGATGCTTCAATGAAAACTTTCTGTCAATTTTGGTGGAGACATGAGGAGTCTGAGGGGAGGGGCAAGGAGCGCTCATTTCCATATAATTTGCATATTAAGGAGCAGGAGGGGCCAGTCGGTGACTGACATGACCGCAAGCTCAGACAACACAGTCCTGCCTCTTTATGTTTATATGAAAATAATTCATATGTGTATATTCTGCGGTTACCAAGATCCTCTGTCAGTCAAGTAAAAAAACAAACTGTTTCAGACACAAGCAGTGTCTGATCAAACAGGTCGGATTAGAGAAAAATGTAGTTCTGCCTTCAACAATTCATATCAGACAATTCATATTTAGAATACAATTGAAAATACATGTAAGAGGATCCATTTTATAACAGGACTAAAGTCTATTTCAAAATTTATACACAGATGAAAAACATTGTGCCTCTACTCCTGATGATCTGTAGTGGAACTAATCAGCTTCAGGATCATGCTGGTATGGATGCTGCTGCAGAAGATGGAGCTGCTGTTTTGTCTGTGGAGTGTCCCAGCAGTCAGTGAGGGTCTGGGTTTCTTCAGCTGTCCCTCAGAGATATGATGTTTATACAACTACTTTCTTGCCTAAAATTATCTTAAAACTACATTTTGTGTCACAATAACAGCAGTATTCACAAAAAGCCTCGATTACCTTTGTAAGTTTTCTTTTCGGTCTTTGCCACCGGTTGGTACGAAATACATTATGATATACTTCACTGTCCCAAGTCCACACGCAATGCAAATTTTATGTAAATCACACACTCCTTGCCACTCCCCTCAGACTCCTCCCCATCACACCAAAACACAGAAAGTTGTCATTGAAAACAGAGAACATTAAAACATCGTTTAAAAAAAAGAAACTTTGACTGGAAGAAAAAGACTTTAAATTGAGTTTTTAAGCACAGATGAAGAACAAATTTGAAAACTGAAATTTAAAATCACCTTAAAATACAATGAAAACATCAAAACAGAAACAAAGAAATTTGAACATCAGTGTTTTATTCTTCTCAGTGGAATTGTTTTTAGAGCCTTTTTTTCTTTTTCAATGCCAAATTTTCTTTACATTGACAGCCTGTACTGTCTTTGTTTTCACTCCATACTGATCATTTTTCTGACATTTAAAAAATAATGGCATGTGATGAATTAGTAGCACAAGATCAACAAATTCCCACAGCTGTGCACAATGGTCACATGTAAGAGGGTTTCTACAACCATTGTAGGATATTTGTTGGAGTGGAAATGAAGCTTATGCTTTAGAAATGTGGATTTCTGTCTTTGTGCATGCACACACTAATGAATCTACACAGAGTTTTATGCATCTGGCCTCATCACTGCTCCCACTGCACATAGTTTGACAACCAGCGTTCTAGCTCACATGGGCTATTTTGTGCAGAGAGTAGTAAATATAGTGAATTACACAGCATTTAACACTAGCTAGCTATCATAACCTACTTGTCAGCCACACTGGGTTGTTGGGGATATCTTTAATTTCCACATGTAATCCTATGGGTTCCACATGTAATCGCATACATTTCACATGGTTATGTGTATGGTTTCACCTCTCCCTTAGTTATGTTTCCCTCTGTAATCTTTGAGCTTTTGCACATGGAGAAACAGTTCACGCATTATTACACTTGTTTAATGTATTATAATGAATCTTAGAAAACATGCAGCATTTGTGACATGATGCCATGTTATAAAACATGTGGAAAAATGTTCATGTGTGCCCACATGTTATAACCTGCAAAGACATGCTATCTACATTTGCTTTACTTGGTACCATGTTTCACATGTGCCCCATTATATGTTGTAGCATGTGTTGACAAGTTATCTGTATGCGATTACGTGGAAATCATTGGAACTTCATGTGGTTGTTTGGTAAGAGTGGTCCTAAAACTCCCATGCCCACCATTGCTTAGTGTCCTGTCAAACTGTTTGATCAAATGTTGTGTGCAGCATGTAGGTCATTTGATAATAATACATTGATAACACACAGAAAATCAGACACTCTCTAATCCTACATGCAAGAGTTCACTTATACTATTTATACTCTCCATGGCTTCACTGTTTTTTTTAAGAACATGTCACACAGAGATGTATAACTTACACTGGTTGCAGCAAAGCAGTCTCCACCGTAGCCTGAGTCTGGAAGTGCCTTAGATGATTAATGTCCACTACATGTTGGCTTTAAAAGACATTTCACAACTGAAATGTCTTTCACATCATTATTACCTAAAAATCTGTACATTTGTTAAGATGAATCTTGCTTTTGACACTAGAGCCATGTATGCTGTATTTTTCACCTAATTTTAGGTTTTAGCAACTAGCACTCTACAGTTTAAGACATAAACATGGTTATTTTCAAGGTTGATTCCATGGCTTCAGTATTTCACCACCAGCAGTGCTGTCCTCGAAGGCTGAAGAACACTTGGACACCGCATTTAGTGCTATATGTAAATGTTTGTCAATTTACCATCCATCCATACATTATCTATACACCGCTTAATCCTCACTAGGGTCGCGGGGGGGGGGGGGGGGGGGGGGGGGGGCTGGAGCCTATCCCAGCTGACTCGGGCGAAGGCAGGGGACACCCCAGACAGGTCGCCAGTCTGTCGCAGGGCCACACACAAAGACAAACAAGCACTCTCACATTCACACCTACGGGCAATTTAGAATAGTCAATTAACCTTAGCATGTTTTTGGACTGTGGGAGGAAGCCGGAGTACCCGGAGAAAACCCACGCATGCACAGGGAGAACATGCAAACTCCATGCAGAAAGATCCCAGGTCCGAGCCGGGACGTGAACCAGGGACCTTCTCGCTGCAAGGCGAAAGCGCTAACCACTACGCCATTGTACAGCCCTTGTCAATTTACATGTTCCTAATTTTCTAATAGCCACCCACTGCATGTAATTTGAAACTCATTGTAGGGGAATGGAAACAAAGTTCTCTTGTGGTAATCTTGGAACTTTCTTAGTTGGGGTAATATATTAGTGGATGTTAGTAGGTTCGGGAGGACTGACATTGACTAATGACCCTATTTTTTTTGTAATGTTGGCCCTGCTTCATCATCATTTTCTTTACCGCGTTTCTTCATTGAGATTTGATAAAAGTGCTCATAACAGAAGCAGAGACTTGAGAACCTGTTATGGGTGATATGGCATTGACTACTTTGATATTTCTACACGCTATACTTTTACAGTGTTAGTGGAAGTAAGCATTATGCTCTATGTGGTTTTATAAATTGGTGATGAACTCATTTGACGAACTGTTTTAACAGTAAATGGACACATCATGGATTTCTCTGTTTCATGTGTTGTTTACAAGAAAATGACTTTTTTTAATGTAATGATCTGCATCATGTGACTACATACCACTTTTGGTATGATTGGACTGCCACAACAAATTGATTTTGTGTACCTGAGTACATTTTTGTAATGGTCCATACAATGTAAAAATGTGTGACAAATCCACTTGATACAGTTGCAGCAGCTAACTTTACAATGTGCAGACAGTAGGTTATTATCCATTGTGATCACTGCTGAACAGAAAACTTAGTGTCGTAGAAAGACATATTTTTACCCAAACCATGAAATTTTCCTAAACCTAACCAGGTAGTTTGGGTGCCTTAACTTAACCAAACACCAACTGAAAACCCAAGTACAAACAAACCTTCAGTAAATAAAAAGATATTATGAACGCAATGGTCCCACACAGAACTCAGTTCCAGTCTACAGGGTGAAAGCGTACGGATTACCTTCTGTGTCTGGGTATGTTATGCAATGTTCACATTTATCAAGCGTACTGAACTTTGGACTCAGATGTACTTGTGTACATTACTGGGTACCATGTGTGAAAACACCCTTTGTATGTCTGTCATTGGTTGTCCACATTTATCTTCAGAATAGGCTAATCTGCCATTTGGTTAATGAATATATTACTGTTGACATACTGAAGGTGGTAGTAGATTAGTGCACCCCTAAAGGCCATTTTGAAGTTTTAGTATTTCATTAAAGATTTTCTTTATTTTATTCAAAAACCTTTAGTGAAAATCATCAAAACAGCAATTATTTAAGAGGCATGTAGAGGCTCTGTTAACCTGGACATACTCCCAGTGTGCGTGTGCACTTACTTGGGTGCTAGCTAAATATGTAATCTCCAATTTGAAAGGGCTTTATGTGGATGAACAAGGATTACCAGCATTTCAGGGTGTGAAATACAAGGAATGAGTGACAACAGATAACAGCAAAGATGAAATAAAGATATTTTGTATTGAAATGTCAGTGTTGTAAGTCCATTTTGTTCTGATTGATTAAACTGCATGAGTATCTGTTGTCATGTTAAAGGAGAAACAACATTAAAAAATAGCAACCTTAATGACAGTAATGACAAAATGCAACATTACATTATATATAATTAATATTATAATTCCAGCAGCCTTTAAACTGAGGATGTAACATCACAAATGGATAAAAACTCTGGAGTGTTGTGGAGTCTGCACCTTGAGTGGATTCTAGAAGTCTACAGAACCTTTATGTGAAACTGGTTAAGTCAGCAAATGATGTGAAATTTTGATATTTAATTTTATTCTTCAGGAAAGACCTGAATTTATATCTAATCTGACAAAAGTAATAATAAATAAAAATTCTATGAAAATTAACCAATGAAAATCAGACATTGCTTTTGAACCGTGGCTTAACAGAATTATTTTAAAAAATAAACTCATGAAACAAGCCTGGACAAAAATGATGGTACCCCTAGAAAAGATTGAAAATAATGTGACCATAGTGACATGTTCAATCAAAGTGTGTCCTCTAATTAGCATCACAGGTGTCTACAAACTTGTAATCAGTCAGTCGGCCTATTTGTAGGGTTACAAGTAGTCACTGTGCTGTTTGGTGACATGGTGTGTACCACACTAAACATGGACCAGAGGAAGCGAAGGAGAGAGTTGTCTCGGGAGATTAGAAAGAAAATTATAGACAAGCATGTTAAAGGTAAAGGCTATAAGACCATCTCCAAGCAGCATGATGTTCCTGTGACTACAGTTGCACATATTATTCAGAAATTTAAGATCCATGGGACTGTAGCCGACCTCCCTGGATGTGGCCACAGGAGGAAAATTGATGACAAATGGATGAGAGAGATAATACGAATGGTAACAAAATAGCCCAGAACAACCTCTAAAGACATTAAAGGTGAACTCCAAGGTCAAGGTACATCAGTGTCAGATCGCACCATCCGTCATTATTTGAGCCAAAGTGGGCTTCATGGGAGACGACCGAGGAGGACACCATTGTTGAAAAGAAATCATAAGAAAGCCAGACTGGAATTTGCCAAACTGCATGTTGACAAGCCACAAAGCTTCTGGGAGAATGTCCTATGGACAGACAAGACAAAACTGGAACTTTTTGGCAAGGCACATCAGCTCTATGTTCACAAACGCAAAAATGAAGCATATCAAGAAAAGAACACTGTCCCTACTGTGAAACATGGAGGAGGCTCTGTTATGTTCTGGGGCTGCTTTGCTGCATCTCGCACAGGGTGTCTTGAATCTGTGCAGGGTACAATGAATTCTCATGACTATCAAGGTATTCTAGAGAGAAATGTGCTGCCCAGTGTCAGAAAGATGGGCCTCAGTCGCAGGTCATGGGTCTTGCAACAGGATAATGACCCAAAACACACAGCTAAAAACACCCAAGAAAGGCTAAGACATTGGACAGAATAGTCCAAACATTGGACTATTCTGAAGTGGTCGTCTATGAGCCCCTGATCTAAATCCTATTGAACATCTGTGGAAGGAGCTGAAACATGCCGTCTGGAGAAGGCACCCTTCAAACCTGAGACAACTGGAATAGTCTGCTCATGAGGAGTGGGCCAGAATACCTGCTGAGAGGTGCAGAAGTCTCATTGACAGTTACAGAAATTGTTTGATTGCAGTGATTGCCTCAAAAGGTTGATAAATAAAATAATTATAATAATAAAATAAAATAATTGGGTTAAACCACAGTTCAAAAGCAATGTCTGATTTTCATTGGTTAATTTTCATAGAATTTTTGTTTATTATTACTTTTGTCAGATTCAAATTATTTCTGTGACCATTGTGGGTTTTTCTTTCATTAACTGGCGACCTGTCTAGGGTGTCCCCTGCCTTCGCCCCAAGTCAGCTGGGAAAGGCTGCAGCCCCCCCACAACCCTAATGAGGACTGTGCATTATATAGATAATGGTTGGATGTTGCTATGTATTGCTAATATTTCACATTGTTATATTCTCTACTAACACAGACACTTGAAGCTACAATACTCAATCAAGAAGGTGCATATCAAAGCAGGTGAGACTGAACACCTGAGATGGAAATGAATGTTTCCAAAATGAAACACACACACACACGCATGCACGCACGCATGCATGCACACACGTGCACACACAAAACAACAAGAAACACAGTGTCAAGAAAATCGTGATGTGATGTTGGTTCATAAGGGCAAATTTAAACACCAACTTCATCAATCAGGACAGCGTTGTCAGGATCAACTTTATTATCTCAAATTAGATTCCATGTAATCTAAATAGAGCCCTAAACTGAATAATGCAATTCTCTGGGAAACAGTCATGGAAGTTACTTTAACACTTATTGTCTACTGGAGCATTACTTCAAATTAAGCACCACCCTTACTGCAGTCTCTAGTCATGAGCCCACATAATAGTTTTTTGCCTCTCACTGGACTGACTGTTGCCGTCTGCCTGCCTCCTACTGTTCCTGTGCTGCACTGCATTTTCTGAACAGCCACTAGAAAGAGGTTACATTCGTGGTAATGCAAAACATCTTTTCATCTCTGTGACAGTGGCTTTGGGAAACAACAAAGGTTTGTGGTGAGACTATTTTGCCTATGCGTGGCAGAATGTTCTCTAAGCTGAATGTATACAGGTTGTCTAATGTTGTCACAGTGGAATAATCACAGGCCTTGCTCTGCATCTGACATCCCATGATGCCGGGGGCGTGGTGGCAAATGGAGGTGTAGACAGTCACAGGCCATACAATGAGCTGCAATCCTGTGGTTTCTGATCGTGACTGTGTCTGTATTGATTATAATGTTGTGGTACTGGGAACAAACACAAATTTGCTTTGTGTGATCCTTCTTAATTGGCCATCATACCTTTCAAGTGTACATATGAGACAGCAGAAGGTGCAGTTCACCGCACATCGTGATTTTTTACATGGTGTTTAAAGACTGAGAGACCCAGACTTAAACTAATTGCCGCTGACTTCCATCAGTATTTAACAGGTGTAAGAGTTGCGACACATTCGTTTTTTTATGGACATTTGTCTGTGCTATCTGTGAAGCAAGGAGCAGGCTGTTTCAATACACGTGGAGCAGGGAGAAAGATCCACAAAATACTGGACTGAATAGATGGTGGGTGACACGGTAGGGAGCTGTTAGCACTGTCCGCCTCACAGCTAGAAGGGTGTGGCGTTTGCATGTGTCTGTGGTCTCTCCCTGACTTTGTCAGTTACTGCAGTTTTCCCTTTCTGTTTTGCAGGTGGGTGCATTTTAGTTTCCAGAGGTAGACGATCACACGGCAAAAGGAGATTTCGATGCAGAATCCTTGACTTTCCTTTTCCCCGCTCAGGTCTTAGTTCATAGATAGGGACGTCCTCTCCTACTCGTCGAACTACAGTATGGATGGTGTCTTCCCAGTGATTTCTCAACTTTCCAGGTCCACCACGGGGGGTCAGGTTGCGAATTAACACACGGTCGCCTGGGAACAACACTGAGCTCCTGACTTTGCCATCATATATCCTCTTGTTTCTCTGAGCAGATTTCTGTGCATTCTCTCTTGCAATAGCATATGCCTCTTGCATTCCTTGCTTCCACTTTTCAACATACTCATGCTGGTTACAGCTCCCCGCTTCGGTGGGCAAGTTAAACAACATGTCAATAGGTAATCTTGGAGAACGGCCATACAGTAAGAAAAATGGGGAAAAGCCAGTTACCTCTGTACGTGTGCAGTTATAGGCGAATATCAGCTTATTCAGAGAGTCTTTCCAGTTTGTTTTGTCTTTTTCTGTAAGAGTCTTAAGCATCTGCATTAAGGTTCGGTTGAAACGTTCGACTTGACCATTCCCCTGAGGGTGGTAAGGGGTCATCCTTGATCCGGCCACACTACAGTATTTGCTCAGTTGTGAGAAGAGCTGATTCTCAAATTCTCCCCCTTGGTCATGGTGAATGCGTGTTGGAAATCCAAATTTTAGGGCATAATCATTGAATATTCTATCAGCCACAGTTTTTCCAGACTTTGATGTTGTAGGGCATATGTGTCAAACTCAAGGCCCGCGGGCCAAATGTGGCCCGCCACGTCATTTTATGTGGCCCGCGAGAGCTTAAAAGGTCTGAGTGTCTAAAAATAAATAGGTCAAAAGCGTGCTTTGACCAAAAATTACGTTTCCCACAATGCCTGTCGACTATGATACCCGCGAAGTGACGGCTCACCGCCACTACGCGGCAGTGTTTCCGCATCAATGCTAACGAGTTGAATTGAGAAATAAATAATGATCCCAAAATGTCCAGGAAGCGAAAAGTTGATGCAGATGGAAGACTGTTTCAAGAAAGATGGGAAGGCGAATACTTGTTTGTGCTCCAAGGAGAAAGACCGGTATGTCTTTTTTGTTATGAGGCGGTGTCGGTTGTCAAGGAGTACAATCTGTGTCGGCATTTTGACACCAAACACGGAGCTAAGTACGGCAAAGCTAGCCTTCAAGAAAAGCAACAAATTGCCCAAGAATTAAAAGGCAAACTGCGGTTGCAGCAGAGTGTGTTCACGAAATCCACAGCCAAAAACAATGCGGCAGTGAAAGCTAGCTTTATTGTGGCTGAAGAAATCGCCCACGCTTCCAAGTCTTTTTCAGAAGGCGCGTTTTTGAAGCAGTGCATGCTAAAGGTCTGTGAGCAGGTGTGTCCCGACCAGTTACAGACTTTTAAAAATGTCAGTTTATCAAGAAACACCATCGCGGACCGAGTTAAGGAACTAGCAGAAAATCTTGCAACACAGCTGGCCGAGGAGACACGCAGCTACACAGCTTTTTCATTAGCTGTTGATGAAAGCACAGATAACACGGATACAGCACAGTTATCAATTTTTATTAGAGGCGTGAAGTCGGATCTCTCTGTCACTGAGGAGCTGTTGGATGTTGCTGCAATGCATGGGACCACGACGGGACAGGACATTTTTGGTGGGATTAACTACAGACGGTGCACCGGCAATGTGTGGAGGAAAAGTGGGCTTGGTTGGACTAATGAAGGGGAAAATGCAAAAAATGAACTGCCACACGCCTCTGATAACGTATCATTGCATTATCCATCAAGAAGCTTTGTGTGGGAAGGTGCTGGGGATGGATGACATAGTGACCACAGTCATGAAAGCAGTGAACTTCATTCGGGCGCGAGGCCTGAATCACCGTCAGTTCCAGCTGTTTTTGCAGGAGATGGGCTAAGAGCACGGGGATGTGCCGTACCATACAGAAGTGCGGTGGCTGAGTAGGAGCAAAGTCCTCAAGCGATTTTTTGAGCTCAGGGAAGACATTGCTCTTTTTATGCAGAGTAAAGGAAAACCCTTGTCTGAACTGACAGATCCAAAGTGGCTGTGTGACTTTGCTGTGTTGTGTGACATAACCGAGCATCTCGCCCAACTGAATCAGAAGCTGCAGGGACGCAAACAAGTCATCACGCAGATGTCCGACATGATCACGGCTTTCCAGCGTAAACTGGACCTATGGATGTGCCAAGTGAAACAGGACAATCTTGCCCACTTTCCCGTTTGTCAGAGCATGTCAGCCTCATTTCCCGAGACTTTTTCATGTGCTCAGTTGGCTACCAAACTGAGCCGGTTACAGACTGAGTTTGATCGGCGCTTCTCTGACTTCAGAGCACAGCAGTCTGGCTTTGACATCTTTGCCAATCCTTTCACCACTGACGTCTGCACTGCACCCCAACACCTTCAGATGGAGTTAATTGAGCTTCAAAGCGACAGTGGCCTGAGAGCAAAGTTCCAGGATGCTGCAATCCAGGACTTTTACCGTCTGCTGCCCCCTGATTTGATGCCACAGCTTCGACGTCATGCTGCCCGTGTTCTGTCCATGTTTGGGAGCACCTATCTGTGCGAACAGATGTTTTCCATAATGAATCTGAACAAAAACAAGCACAGATCACACCTCACTGATGACAACCTCCATGCTGTTCTACGGATTGCCTCAGCACAGGACCTAAAACCAGACACTGACGCACTGGTAACGGGAAAACGGTGTCAGACATCTGGTCAGAAAACACACAGGTAAGCATTTTAAAAAAAATAAATAAATAAAAAAAACTTAATTAGAATATAATAAAATGTAATTCAACCAAGAAGAAGAATAGTTAAACTCTGTGTGCAATTTAATGATTGTGCTTGCATTTTGTTTTGTGTTTGTTATTTTCAGAACATGATCAATGGATGGTAGAGAGGGGATCCACTTGGTGTGTTCAAGGACAGGCAGCATCTCCTCTTCAAAAACCTGAAAACTTGACCAATATAGTTGTCAACTGAGTCAACCTTTATTTTGTTATTTTGTAGCTGCCGTTGCAATTATTTAGTGTTTGCAGGTTTTATGTGTGTGTGCAGACAAATTATTGTAATCAAACTATCAGTTGGATGCAAGGCTGTGTTCAGCCTTTTTTTTTAAATGCTACATCTGTCATACATGTTCTTAGCAGCTCACAATTGTTGATTTAACAGTAATTAAGACCATTTTAATGAGCTGAATTACGTTATTTATTATGTTATTTTTCTGAGTTTTTTCAGAGTTATTTATTCTGTTATTTTTCTTTATTCACTTGGATAGTTTGATCCATGATTGATGGAGTTATGTGGGTTTCATAAGCTGACAAAAGGATTTATGTTATAACAGAGCAACAAGCAAACATATTTTTTCTATGCAACTGTAATGTGCAAGAACTGATATAACTTGAATAAGTAATAAATTCAGAGTTATTTAACATTAAGGAGTAGTTACATTTACTTTACATTACATTCAATTACATTTAGTTACATTTCTAAGTTACACCTGGCCCTTTGAGGACAGCCATTATGCTGATGTGGCCCTCTGTGAAAATGAGTTTGACACCCCTGTTGTAGGGTATGCCTGTGCGAAGCGAGTGAAATGATCTACAATCACCAATATATATTCATAGCCACCTTTACACTCATCCAGGTGAAGGAAGTCCACTGACACAAGTTCAAAAGGCTGAGTGGCGACAATGTTTACAAGAGGGGCCCTTGTCTCACGGCTAGGTTTTTTTTGTTTCAGGCAAGTACAGCTCATTACATACAACAGTATCCAACTTGTCCCACTCACGAAGGAGACAACGGCTCTCTGCATGAAATTTTCTTAGTTCTTGACGCAAGGGTCTAGCTCCAGACACTTTGCACTGTAAAACTGGCCCTATGTGTGAGTCGTCTTTCTGGTCCTGCTGAATTTGTGCTGGTGTTAGTGAAATAACTGAGGTATCTTGGACATCAAGCAGACTATTAACAGAGATGGCCATTGACCACAAAGCATTTGACTCTGACTGTGTCTCGACTGCCTGAGTGGTTGTTCCCACTGCATCATAAGACATCTCCTCTGTGCACTCATTCATGAACTTCTCAGTATCTACTGGCATCCTGAACAAACTATCAGCATCAATGTTTTCTTTGCCGAGGCGGTATTTGATAGTAAAATTGAAATCTGCTAGCTCTGCCACCCATCTACTACCAGTGGCATTCAATTTAGCTGTGGACAGCACATATGTCAAGGGATTGTTGTCGCTGTAAACTGTGAAAAAGGGGGCATAATACAAATAGTCATGGACTCTTTCTGTTATCGCCCATTTAAGAGCAAGGAATTTCAATTTACCTGAATGGAGGTGATAGTTTCTTTCTGATGCTGACAGTAACCCATATGCGATGACACGTAGTTTTCCGTTTTGTTTTTGATACAGTATAGCTCCTAGCCCCTTGTTGGATGCGTCGGTATGTAAGACAAACGGCTGGGAAAAATCTGGAAAAGCCAGGACAGGTGGGTTAACAAGACAGTCTATAAGCTGCTCTAAAACTTGTTGGTGTGAGCCTGTCCATTCAACTGGGGTGTGAGATGGCACCACTTTCACATTTCCTTTCTTGTACAACCTCCTCCCCTGCGGCTGTAGGTTTTCTGAGGGGGCAGGTCCCTTAGTTAGCTCATAGAGGGGGCTAGTAATGCGAGAAAAGTCTTTCATGTACTGGCGATAGTAGCTCAACAGTCCCATAATTTGTCTCAACTCACCCACTGTTTTTGGCTGTTTTTCTTTCAGTGCTCTGACAGCAGCAGTGTCAGAAGGATCTATTTTGTTACCCTGTGCTGACACTATTCTCCCAAGGTAGCAGATTTCAGTTTTGAATAACTCACATTTGCTTGGTTTTAGTTTAATCCCATACTGCCTCAGTCTCTGCAACACCTGTCTTACATCATTCACGTGACTTTCAAATGTTTTGCTATACACAAGGGTGTCATCTAAATAGGGGACACATATTTTGTCTTGGATGCCCTCTAAACACTCTTCCATGCAATGCTGGAAAGCTGCTGGGGCATTCATGAGCCCGAAAGGGATCCTGGCCCATTCATACAGGCCCCACGGTGTCACAAACGCTGTCAAGTGCTTGCTGTCTTTGTCCATAAACCCCTGATGATAGGCCTTTCCCTGGTCTAATAGTGAGAACATAGTGTTTCCTCCAAGACCATCCATGATATCCTGAACTCTGGGGATTGGCTGCCGGTCAGGGTGAGTCTTGCGGTTTAACTCTCGATAGTCTATGCACAGTCGTAAAGAGCCACATTTCTTTCTAACACAAGCAACAGGAGAGGCATAGGATGAGTGTGATTTCTCTATCCACCCCTGTGCTATGAGATCCATCAGGTAGTCCTTCATCTCTTCATATAAGGGTTTGGGAACTGACATATAGGTTCGTACAACCGGCTCAGGATCTTTCAATGAAATTTTCAACTGGAGCTTCTCAACACAACCTATGCCACTATCTGAGCGGGAGAAAGAGTCTGACTCCTCCCTCAGCATCTCACGAACAACCTGCCTCTGGTTCTGATCTAAGTGGCTGAGATCAATGGGGGGGTCCCATGGCTCTGCACTTACTTCCTGGTCTTTATTGTTTTGGGCCCGAATAG
Source organism: Amphiprion clarkii (assembly GCA_027123335.1). NCBI lineage: Eukaryota > Metazoa > Chordata > Actinopteri > Pomacentridae > Amphiprion > Amphiprion clarkii. The sequence continues at coordinate 28,731,172 of CM049574.1, read as the reverse complement.
TGTTCACATCAACAGGTAAGTGTGCTTCTTTAGTAGCTCTGACTGGATACACTGATGTGACTGACTGCACTGTACCTATGGCTACTCTTCCTGTTAACATGATGTCATGGTCAGTCGGGTTTTGGACACTAAGAATGATGTTTGGTTGTGCCCCTTTTCTCACCAAAACAAGTGTGTCACAAAAATCAAGTCCCTCTGGCCACTGGGGGTTTTCATCTGGCTCAAAGACTAATGTGGTATCTTCTCTGAAGTGTTTAGCATGTACTCTACAGTTTATCTGGACAGCACTATGACTTGGTATATTCAGTTTCTGACAGGCTGTCTTCACTAGGTACTCACTTGTTCGCTCAACACTCACTGCTTTAATAAATGCCTTAACTGTCTTTTTTTTTAATTTAGGAAAAGCCATATTAACTGTTTTTATTAATTTCTCTCCCTCTTCATCATTTGTCTGTTTGTTCTGGCTGTTAATAACAACACGTTCAATAACATTGAAACCGATAATTGGGCGGGGCTGCTGGCTACCTTTCATGACCAACATAGGGACATGAAACTCCTCTGTATCAGCCGTTAGCCTAAAGGTCACTTCTACCCACCCCACATATGGAATATCTGTGCCATTAGCTGCCTCAATCTGCAAGGGAGAATCTGGTTCAATAATCTCAGCTATGTCTCTCAGTTTGATGTCAGGAAAATGGTTTGCTTTCCAGACCTCATCAATTGCAGAAACCTGTGAGCCGGTATCCCAGAGTACTTCGGTCCACTTTCCTTGTAGGTAGCAATTCAGGAGACATTTCTTTCCGACCAGTTCAGTCACTGTTGAATGTTCATTTGTCAGAATGTGTCTTTTTTTGTTTGTCATTGTCTTGCATGAATGGTTTTGTTGTGTTTTCAGCTCTGGGTGTGTGAAGAGTTTACAGTTTTCTTTATGTTCTGACCAGTGACTAGCCTGGCATTTCCTGGAGCAGTAAAGTGTCCTTTTGCACCCCGAGCACTGCTGAAGCTTCTGATGTCTCTCTCCATCACCACAGTTGGTGCATTTGTGGGACCCTTTAGAGGATCTGGTCACTCCCTGTCCCTCGGGGGCAACCGGTCCTCGTTTAAAGGTCTCTCCCTCACAGTGTTGAATTGTCCTCTGTATCCTCTGCATCCGGCCCGGAAGTGCTCACGACTCCCACACCTGTAGCAATGCATGCAGTATTCCTCTCCTTGCTGCTGACACACAAAACAACGTGGTCTGGGACGTGGCACTGGATATCTCTGTGATGCAAACCTCTGCTGAAACTGAGCTGATCCTGTTATAAACCTTGGGCCACTAGCAGCATGATGCACCAGCACAGGTCCACTTGGCTGATGGAATTGGGGCTGAACATAAGCTGGGTGGTTGGCTACTCCATAATCTCCAATCTCTTTGGTCGTATATGGTTTCGGTGCAGTCTCTGTCTTATGGATGGACTCTCTGATTTGCGATACCTCTGCCTTGAGATCTTTTAACAGTACTATGTCTGCTTTAATTTCTTTTAGGTCAGACAGCACATCTGGGGGGGGGGGGGGGGGGGGGGGTGCGGCGATGTTTTGTCGAGTTGTACATTTCTGTTCTCCACTTACATCACTAGACTGGACAGTGTGGACGCCAGCATGCCGTTGTGGTGCAGTCTGTCTCTTTTTATCTTGTCTCTCTTTTTCATGAGCACAAGCCATATTTAGTTTCTCTAATAGCAACTCATCTGTGGTTGTTGTTTGCAACAGGTAAGGCGGGAGGTCAGTTTTTATGTTGTCATTTTGTAGGCCTGTGAGTACGGTGTGCATGAACATGCTCTGCACTAGTGCAGGGTCATACTTGAGGCTAGACTCAGCTTCCTGTGATGCAAACAATATTTTCTGCCTCAAATCCATTGCTCTAATTAGAAAGTTCTGTGGAGTTGGGAGACCGCATGATGCTGTGAGATCGGGAGATTCAGCGAGAGTGACGAAATTCAACATGGCGGCTCCCAGCTGCTAGATGAGAAGTAAACAAATCGCCGTTATCTTGACGTATTTGTATTAAAAAAAATTTTTTTTAAAAAACCAACAACCTAGCTAAATAGCCTGCTCAAGATCGGAAACGGTAGTGCTCACAGTGGAGGACCTTGAGAACTTCATTGACGACTACTTCGTCCGGTGCACGATGGAAGACGCCAACCTGAGCAAGAGGAAGAAGGCAGACTCTTCGACAGACACACAAGACCTGGAGGTCACGGATATCCAGGTAAGTGTTCTCGAATCTATTAATAAGAAGCTCGATATTCTTAGTTTGCTTCACCAGGAGATAAAAGACCTGAAAGCAAGCCTAGAGTTCACCCACCAGCAGATAGAGGATCTGCAGAGGGACAACACCGAACTCCGGTCCACGCTGACAGCGGTCACTTCAGAGGTGAATACACTTAAAAAAGAAAACAAAACCCTGAGGGAGACCGTCCTGGACATCCAGTCGAGGAGCATGCGGGACAACCTGATCTTTTCTGGTATCCCTGAGTCCACACCGGATAACCCAGAGACTCTTGTTAAAAACTTCATGGTGTCGGTGCTTAAAATCCCTGCGGAAACTGTCAAAAACTTCACTTTCCACCGCGTCCACCGGCTCGGACCCCGAGGAGGAAACCGACACCGTCCTATCATTGCAAAGTTCGAGCACTTCCAGCAGAAAGTGCTCGTAAGAAGCAAAGGACGGGAGCTGAAAGGCACGTCGTACGGGATGAACGACCAGTTTCCCAGACAAATCAACGAGAGGCACAAAGTATTATACCCCATCATGAAAGAACACAGACAGAAAGGTAAACGGACTGCACTGGTTGTGGACAAACTATACATAGATGGGCAGCTATTTCGGGAACCCTCCATCACCCCCTGGCTCTTCTAAAAAAAAAACAAAAAAAAAAAAACTGGCTTAAACACTTAATATATCACTTAGTCATTTATGTTAGAAAATGTTATCAAAATAAAAAATAAAAAATCTCACAGGTGTAAATGTGTCACTCTCCTAATCTACTCTCCCCACTGCAGAACTCCCTCCTCCTTCTTCTTTTCTCTCTCTCCCTCTCTATATGTCTCCCTTTAGCCCTCTCCCCCTCTCCCCCCCCACACTCTCACTCACACTCTATGTACTCCCCATGTTTATTGTGCTTGTATGTTTTATAATGTGTTTGTTGATAGCTTTTCAGGCAATGATGTGCTATTATATAATGTATATATAGATCCTGACCTGCTGTATACATCTCTCTTCAACACTCACAGCTCACAGACAGCAACAGACAGCTCACAAGGACACACACAGATGTTATATTATATTGCTACATACTCAGTGACAGAACATCTTCTCTCTCTATGTTCAAGTTTAATATCGTAGCCTGGAATGTTCATGGCATACGCTCACAAACAAAAAGAGTTAAAATCATGGACTATGTCTCTAAATTAAAAGCAGATATTTTGCTCCTCCAAGAAACGCATTTACTACAGTTGGAAGAAAAATGTTTATCAGACTCGAATTATAGTATTATCTTTTCATCTTGTTATAACAGCAGACAAAGAGGGGTCTCCATTCTAGTCCATAAGAGAGTACAATTCACTTTAAACAGTACAGTAACGGACTCAGAGGGCAGATATATTATTATCCAGGCAACAATCTTTAATAAATTATATTCTATTGCAAACCTCTATGCTCCAAATAATGACGATCCAGCCTTCTTTCACACTGTTTTCTCTCACTTAGCAGACTTATCTGCTAACTCATCAACTATTATCGGTGGTGACTTCAACATAGTTTTAAACTCTTCAGTAGATCAATCTAATAGTCCAATACATGTAAAACAATCACAATCAGTTAAAGTCATACATGATTATATGAAAGATTTTGGACTAGACGACGTCTGGAGACTCAAAAACCCAACAAAGAGGGACGATGCGTTTTTCTCTCCGGTACACAAAACATTTTCAAGAATTGACTTTTTCCTCTTAAATAATTCTATCGCACATAAAGTTACCACTAAAATCCACCCAATTGTTATCAGCGACCACGCACCAATATCTCTCAGCCTGCAAACAGATTCCATCCCTAAACCTCCTCAGACTTGGCGCCTCAACATCTCTCTACTCAAAGACCCAGAATTTGATCGAGTAATAAGGAGTGAGTGAGCAGACTTTCTAAAAAACAGTGACTCTAATGACTTATCTCCATCTTTGCTTTGGGAAACTGGAAAGGCCGTAATCAGAGGTAAAATAATATCGTACTCCTCATACAAGAAAATAAAAGATCTACAAACAGAGAAAGAAATTGAAGAAAAAATTAAACAACTTACAGAGAATTATGCAATAAACCCAAGTGATCAATTACGGTCCGAACTACAAAATGCAAAACTAAACCTCGATAATATCCTATCCAAGAAAACAGAGTTTTTAATACAACAACTAAGATATAATGATTTCGAACACAATAATAAATCAGGAAAATTTCTGGCGAACCAACTCCAGCGCAATAAAGAAAAATCCTTCATAACAGCAATTCAGGATCCCTCAGGAAAATATACTCAGTCACCTCAGGAAATTAACCAGACCTTCTATAATTATTACCAGAGTTTATACTCAGCAGCAGTTAACCCAAACATAGAATATATTCATAATTTTCTCAACAATTTAAACATGCCCAAACTAACGTCAAATTACAGAGACATATTAGATGCTCCATTGACTATCAAAGAATTACAATGTGCATTAGACAGTATGCCATCAGGCAAGGCACCTGGTCCTGATGGTTTCCCTGCTGAATTTCTTAAACATTTCTGGTCAATGTTAGCACCCCTTTTCTTCAGGACAGTGACAGAGATTAAAAATAATGGTTATATCAGTCCGCACATGAATACAACTGCAATTAAATTATTATTGAAACCAGACAAAGATCCTACGCTTCCCTCTAGCTATCGACCTCTGTCACTAATCAACACCGACATCAAAATTATCTCAAAAGCTCTCATCTCTAGGCTGGAGAAAATCATCCCGTCAATAATTCAGAGCGATCAAACAGGATTTATAAAAGGCCGACACTCCACCAACAATATCAGAAGACTTCTAAATCTAATCTCTTTGACACAACGCCACAACAAAGAAGCTATTGTTATGTCACTGGACGCAGAAAAGGCCTTTGACAAAGTTAATTGGTCCTTTCTCTTTGCTGTGCTCCACAAATTTGGCTTCGGAGAATTGTTTATCCAGTGGGTATCAACTCTGTACAACTCATCCAAGGCTACAGTCACCACTAATGGGATCACTTCACAAAGCTTCAGTCTGCAAAGGGGAACGAGACAGGGATGCCCACTCTCTCCCTTATTGTTTGCGATCTTTATCGAACCATTAGCAACAGCTGTACGTCAGAACACCGATATCAAAGGTATCTGCGCTCTGGAGTCTGAACATAAAATTAACCTATACGCAGATGACATTTTACTTTATCTACAAGAACCCAAAACTTCAGTAAAGGAAGTATTTAACCTCATCACAACCTTCTCGCATCTTTCAGACTACTCCATCAACTGGTCAAAATCAATTATATTACCTTTAACAGAAAACTCGTGGAATCCCGCAGTCCAAAACTCGCATTATTCTTTTCCTACTGGCAACATCAGATATCTGGGCATAAATATTTCCTCCAAACTCTCAGAATTAGTTCACCTGAACTTCACTCCACTTTTGGACAAAGTCTGTGAGGATCTGAGGCGTTGGAACAACCTCCCCATCTCCCTTTTGGGACGAATAGCTACAGTCAAAATGAAAATATTACCTAAAATCAACTACCTCTTCTCCATGATTCCATTTAAACCCACATCAAAGTGGTTCCAATCGTTAGACTCCGCTATTGGTAAATTCTACTCAAAGAATAAAAAGGCTAAAATCAGTTTGACTACCCTCCAGAAGGATAAATCCGAAGGGGGACTGGAGGCTCCCAACTTCATGTATTATTATTTATCTGACCAAATACAATATCTCACCAAATGGATACATCCACATGAAGAATATAACTCCTGGCTGGAACTAGAACAGTTAGATTGTAACCAGATCAAAATCTCTGACCTTCCCTTTATCACTTCTGCCCTTAAACATCATTCCTGTTTCAAGAACCCTATGATCGCTTCCACCTTGTCTGCTTGGTGGAAAGCACTGGAAATCACAGGCTCCCAATTAAAACCCAGTATACTCTCCCCAATCTGGCACAATCCTGATTTTGCAAACAACAAAATAGCTCTTCATTTCAGCACATGGGCAGAGAGAGGAGTCACTCACCTCCATCACCTTCTGGATGACAACACATTTAGGACATATATAAACTTATTCCAAACATTTGAAATAAGAAATGGAAATTTTCTTCAGTACCTACAGGTAAAGAAGACGATTACATCTAGAATTCCATCCCTTCAGACTACTTTACAGCCAACGGATTTACAGCCACCTGAATTTGTCGAATACATTGTGAAACTGTCTCCAAGAAATAAAAAGAATCTCTCAAAAATTTATAATTTACTCTCAAAGACACACTCTATACACCTACCAACTCAAAAATGGGAAAACGACTTATCCAAATCTTTTGACTCTGATTTTTGGACCCAGATCTGTGAAAATACATTTAAAATGACTAAAAACACCAACTTACAATTGATCCAATTTAAGGTGCTTCACAGAACGCATATAACGCAATATAAACTGTATAAAATGGGCTTCTCTCGCTCAGACACATGTACGCAATGCACCCAAAACATGACGGACACTTACTTTCACGCTCTGTGGCTTTGTACACCCGTCTATCAATTCTGGGTAACAATCACACAGAAACTCACCAATATTTTGGACTGCGGG